>JAXCMG010000070.1:3136422-3222254 GCA_034642415.1 Podarcis siculus | reverse complement strand
GGCTGGGGAACGAGCTGGTTGTAATGTAGCTCGCACTTGAAGATGTCAGCGGAAACTTCCCTGTGTTTATATTTGTATTGCAAAGACCTTGTGAGGTTTGCTGGAGTCAGAAGCTAGTGTTAGAGCAGAACGTGCTCTGACTTCTGAACAGTGAATCACCAGCCCAGGTCCTTTCCTGGAACAGTGTGTGCTTGTGCAGATAATCTAGGATTTGTTGCTCCAGAGACAGAGAGGTGTGATTCCCTAGGTGACATGTTCTCTTGAGTACTGATACTAGAGAAACTTGTGCAAAGGCATGAGGAGAGAGGCGGGGTACAAAGCACCCTAAAAGGGCCCTGATCCCAGGGACACTGAATGCCAGTGCTGCTTTTTGGGGTTTGCGCACACAGAAGCACTGCCATGGCTAGCTATCAGTACAAATCAGTCAGCCAGAAACGCAATGAGGTTATGCAACAGAGATATTAAACAGGTCTCCAGTTTATCAAATAATAGTTAAGCTGTCTGCCTGTTCGTTTGTTTTTCTGTGACCTCGACAGAGAAATAGGCACTGGGGGGGGGGGGGGGGGGGGGGTTGATGGTTTTGCAACGAAAAATGTCAGGAACGCTCGGCACAACCAGAAGAATCGCAAAGTGACTGCTGTCTCTTTAGCAGTTCCTACTTTTGCTTGTTTGTATGAAACTAGGCTGCTTCTTCAGACTATTATGTAAGCCAAACCAAAGTGGGGAGGTATTTGGGGCATCGTAGAAAAGCCCAATAAGGGATGTGGGTGGCACTGTGGGTTAAACCACAGAGCCCTAGGACTTGCCGATCAGAAGGTCGGCAGTTCGAATCCCCACGACGGGGTGAGCTCCCGTGGCTTGCTCCCTGCTCCTGCCAACCTAACAGTTTGAAAGCACATCAAAGTGCAAGTAGATAAATAGGTACCGCTCTGGCGGGAAGGTAAACGGGGTTTCCGTGCACTGCTCTGGTTTGCCAGAAGCGGCTTAGTCATGCTGGCCACATGACCCAGAAGCTGAACGCCGGCTCCCTCGGCCAATAAAGCGAGATGAGCGCCGCAACCCCAGAGTCGGTCACGACTGGACCTAATGGTCACGGGTCCCTTTACCCTTTACCTTTACTAGAAAAGCCCTATATGGAGGACCACAGTGTGATTTCAGAAATGTGTAAAATGTGATTGCATTATCAAAACGGAAAGTTTTCTTTCATGATTCGTGAGAGGAGATTCCATTCGTAGGATGGAATCGTGGGACGCATGCCTTGATCTTGTTCTGTGGACCACCCAGAGACCTCCGGGTATAGGGCGATATATAAATAAAATAAATAGGGAGTGGTCCCATGTTACAAGCTAACATTTGGGCCCGGCCAGCCAACAAGGCAGTTTATTCCACCCCCTCTTCCCTTTCTGTTCTTCTTTTCCATGAGGCACTCAACGTTTCACGGTCCCTGAGGATTCCCAGTCCCCCTTGGCCTGTATGATGGAGGTGCACATTTAGTTTTTGCAACCTTGGAAGTGTTTTGTAGTTTGCAAAAGCTCAGATTTCTACCAAACATGGCAGACCTTCCAACTGCTGGCTGGTATAGTTTAGGACAATGGGACTTCCTCCTCCCTTTTCTCGAGATGCTACTTACAAATGCCCCACTTCACTGTGAGGTCCATCCTTTGAATGCCTTCATCTCTTTAATAAACAAACCAGAGTTTGGGGTGAGCTTACACAAACAGTGGAGGAAATGACGAAAATCTCCCTCTCCATCCCCGTCACCTGCCACACTTCCAATTCCCAAGCAAGATCAAGCAGTTCTTGCAAAGACTAGTTTTCTGCCTACAGGGGACAAGTCGCTTTCAGCGTCCCTTACCGCAAACTAGGTCTGAATTACTCACACGGGGAATCTTTTTGTCTCATGTTTCTCTTGAGTTGTATAAAGGAAGCGGGAGTAAGACGCCACTTTGTGTAATTCAAATCGAAGCATATAATTAAGTTCAGATCTTCTCAGCACCCCTCCCCTTCCCACTTTTTCTTTTTTGACCGACAATTTTAGTAGCTGTGAGTAAGCAACATACTTCTCCTGCAAAGGGGAGGTACTCTCTCCCCCCCCACACACTATATAGAATTTTTTGGGTGTTTGTGTGCAGGGAGTGGAGAGAATCTAGATTAAAGTTGCATGTCTGGAATTTCTGAAAATGGCTTAGAAAATATCAGATGAAAAGACCTCATCTTTTTGGGGTTAGAGAGGCTGTAAAAATATGAAAATCTGGACACCCACACACCCACTAGCAAATGCTAGCTCCTGATGATACAGAAGGCAATGATAAGGTTGGAAATGATTGATACAAGTAAGATTTGCAACAATCTGTTGCAAGGTGGAGTGCTACAACACATTCTATTGCACCTCCCCGCCAGTTTTGGTCTGCCAGCTGTGAGTCAGGATTCTGTACCCACTGTGCATGCTCAGTCCTCCTCCACCATTTTTTAAAAAAATAAACTATACATTTTAGGTTTATACATTTCACTGATTTTACAATCTTTTTAACATTTCAAAACTTGACTTCCATCCCCCTCTTTCTGCAGTTCTGCAGTTCCTTAAATTTATTCTTAATATCTTCTGCATAACCAAATTAACTTAATTTGCTCATTTATTCATCTTCTTTAAATATATGCTCTCATGAAACAATCCCTAAAACATGAATTAACATGAATTTTACTATCCAAAAAGACCATTGATCCATAAAATGAAAGCAATAAACAATGTACTGCAGTCACACAATCAATCCATCAGTAGCTGAACTGGATTCCACAAAGTCACACACACACACACACACACACACACACACACACACACACAAAATAGAGCCGCAAAAACAAAAACGCAAAATAAATAGCAAAAAAAAAAGACAGACCTGAGCGTAACACTCAAAACGGAGCACATTCAGCTTCTGAAAAATGTTCACAAACGGAAACACTTCTGGGTTTGCAGTGTTTGGGTTACAAGTTGTTTGAGTACCAAGGCATTTGACAACCAAGGCACCACTGTACAGTTTAGGTAGTGAAATGTATAAGATCTACCTCTCTTTCAAATCAGAACCAGTGAAGGTCCTTTGTGAGTGTCTGGAGGTGGTTGGAGGACGGATGGCGCCTAACAGATTGGGGTTGAATCCTGACAAGACAGAAGTACTGTTTTTTGGGGGGACAGGAGGCGGGCGGGTGTGGAGGACTCCCTGGTCCTGAATGGGGTAACTGTGCCCCTGAAGGACCAGGTGCGCAGCCTGGGAGTCATTTTGGACTCGCATCTGTCCATGGAGGCACAGGTCAATTCTGTGTACAGGGCAGCTCCATCTGGTACGCAGGCTGAGACCCTACCTGCCCGCGGACTGTCTTGCCAGAGTGGTGCATGCTCTGGTTATCACCTGCTTGGACTACTGCAATGAGGTCTACGTGGGGCTACCTTTGAAGGTGACCCAGAAACTACAACTTATCCAGAATGTGGCAGCTAAACTGGTGACTGGGAGCGGCCACCGAGACCACGTAACACCAGTCTTGAAAGACCTACATTGGCTCCCAGTACGTTTCTGAGCACAATTCAAAATGTTGGTGCTGACCTTTAAAGCCCAAAACGGCGTTGGCCCAGTATACCTGAAGGAGCGTCTCCACCCCCATCATTCAGCCCGGACACTGAGGTCTAGTGCCGAGGGCCTTCTGGCAGTTTCCTCACTGCGAGAAGCCAAGTTACAGTGAACCAGGCAGAGGGCCTTCTCAGTAGTGGCACCCGCCCTGTGGAACGCCCTCCCACCAGATGTCAAAGAGAAGAACAACTACCAGACTTTCGAACGGCAGCCCTTTCGAACGGCAGACATCGAAAGGCAGCCCTTTTTAGGGAAGCTTTTAATGTTTAACAGACTACTGTATTTTAATACTTTGTTGGAAATTGCCCAGAGTGGCTGGGGAAACCCAGCCAGATGGCGGGGTATAAATAATAATAATAATATATTATTATTATTATTATTAGATAAAATTTAGAAAAGAAAAGAAAGCGAGGAGGAGGAAGCCACAAGTGGAACTAAGAAGGGCAAACTCATTTTGCATTTGTTTCCATCCTCCTCCTTGTTGCATTATGCAAAGGCAGCACTGAGACTAGGAAGGAGGCAGCTGATATTCAGAGCCACCTTCTGCCCTGCTCAGGCTGGTAGGCAAGTGAGGGCAGACAGGTCTTGGTGGGACAGGGCTCCGTTCGCCCTAATAGACCAGCATCCACTGCCTCTGGGAACCTGCAGGAAAACAGGGAAATGCCTGAGAAACTTTCTGCTATATGTCCACCTTCACCCCAAGTTGGAGAAAATATATTGCAAAACATACCCCCATCACAAAATGTGTTTGCAGTTTTAGGCTTGCATTTTAATGAAAATTGTGATCATCCTCAACTGAAAGCTGATCGGTTTTTTTTCTTTTTCCTGGAGCTAGCCTATCTCCATGGACTCGAATAAAAACCCACAGTGGAACTTTGCCCTTTATTAAACAGATTCCATATTTGTTGTGTGAATTGTACCAATATACGTGTGCAGATATGTTTACCCTCCCACGGTGTCCAGGATGAGTCTGGAGTGCTATTTGCCAGTCTCATAAATGCTAATTCAATGCATTGATTTCCGCACCCTGCTTCTGTATCTTCTCCAGAGGCTGAATGTGGCGAATTATTATTATTATTATTTAGACGTGCTGAGCATTTAGACGGCGGGTGCAATGACAAGGTTTGCATGTTTGCGTTTGGAGCTGAAACCAAATATTTGCAGAGCAGGCTTTCCCCCTTGCTAGCGCAAAAGCATAGCTCTGTCACTGGGAACCTTAGGAGAGCTCTGTTGCCATCTGCTTAATTAAAAATGGCTACTAAACCGAGGGCTGGGGAGGAACCCCAAAGTGTGCTTTAGATGTGCTCGGTAAACAGCAGATGTCCCTCCTTCCTTTGGGCATGTAGAGTTGGGGAGATTGCTTGCTTTCTCGCCAAGAGATTAATTTCCTAAATTATTGATATCCTGTTACCATTAGTACATGCCGAGAATTGCTTAACGCTTCTCTACTGAGGGTGTGATTTCAGCCCCAGTTAACTCCTTAAAAGAAGCAGCAGCGGAAGAAAATGCTTCCCTCCTCCCTGTCTCCTTCCTCCACTTTTACTGCTGAGAAATCATCTGTTTCTTGTGGGATGTAATCCACTGGTACAGTCAAATTCATCATTACTTATTCCCCCTGCATGTGATCTGGGAGATGGGTGTGGCCCTGACTGACTCCATAAAAGAGCCAAGTCATGCAGCCATTTTCTTAGTCTACTTCCCCAGTCTTGCCTTATCTTGCTTGCTATCTTGTTGCTGCTCTCCTGCAGCTATTTTGCTGTATGAATGTAATTTTGCTGTCTGCTGGCTCTCAGCCAGCAGCCCATGAGTTCAGTATCATCATCATCATCATCATCATCATCATCATCATCATAATTTTATTATTTATACCCCACCCATCTGGCTGGGCTTCCCCAACCACTCTGGGCAGCTTCCAACAAAATATTTAAAATACAATAAAACATCAAACATTAAAAGCTTCCCTAAACAGGGCTGCCTTCAGATGTCTTTTGAAAGTCAGATAGTTGTTTATTTCCTTGACATCTGATAGGAGGGCGTTCCACAGGGCAGGTGCCACTACCGAGAAGGCCCTCACAGTTTCTTTGTGCAACTACTAAGTCTGCCTTTCAGGGATCTAATTGTGAATTGAAATGTGAGTAAACTTTTTGTTACTTTACTCAGAAAGACTCTTGTGTCTTTATTGTTTTAAGAGGGATTAAAGGGGACAGCAGGAAATAATCTTAACTAAGAGATTAAAACGAATCTGCAAACTAGCTTCCAGCTATATTGAGGAGAATCTCCTCTGCTACATCACTTAACATCACTTACTAGCGTGAGTGAAGGAATAATAATAATAATAATAATAATAATAATAATAATAAAATTATTTATACCCGGCCCTTTCCGGTTCAAAAACAGGGCTCAGGGTGGCTAACAACAAATTTAAAACACTTAATTATAAAAGCAGCATAAAATACAGTATAAAAACATGAATAACAATGAAATTCAAAAATCAATCCCCAGGGCTAGCTGGCTGAATTGGTCCTACTTGGGCCAGTGAGGAGGCCAGCAGAGAATTAGCTGTGAGGTCTCAGAGCAGGTGATCTTCATAAAAGGGGAGGGGGAGGGAAGAGAAGGGAAATAAAAGATCAGGCTGAATTCAAATTAAAGGCCAGGCGGAATAGCTCTGTCTTACAGGCTTGACAGAAGGAGGTTAAATCCTGAAGGGCCCTAGTCTCATGGGACAGAGCATTCCACCAGGTCGGAGCCATCACTGAAAAGGCCCTGTCCCTGGTGGAGGATAGTCTGACTTCCTTCGGGCCTGGGACCTCTAAACTATGGTTATTCATGGACCTTAAGGTCCTCTGTGGGGCATACCAGGAGAGGCGGTCCCGTAGATACGAGGATCATACTTATTCAATATATCCTTTCTCAAATTAAGAAGCTCATTACCTATAAAATTGCTTGCCCATCCTATCTTTAACATTCCCACATTTCTTAACTTCCTCCCTTTGGAGCCACGGAAGAGGAGACGTCGCCCCTCGTTGCGAATATCCCGAGTGACATGGAAAGAAATGATCACTCTCTGATGCAGAGAGGAAACCTGTATTTAGGCCAACAAACTCGGTGCCTACGAGACAAACACAGTTGATGCATGAATAATATGCTCAGAAAGAGCTCTTCAGTATCTGCCTTTCCTCCCCACCACACTCTCAAACAGATGCTGAATGCTGATGCACCTGATATTCTTCTTACACAACACATAACTGCAATGAAAATGATCATTCCCTGCTCCCCCGCCCAAGTGATAGCTGATGCTGTTCAATTAATGGTTAGCACCCAAGGAGGAGAATTTGATTTATTTTGCATTTAAAGGTGAATTTGCCTCATTTGTGCTTTTCTGAAAAAATACACAAACCGAAACACAGCCAGTCCTCAAAATTCGCACTTCTCCGAATTTTGCAATGCAGTTCTGCAGCCAAGGAATGTGTCTCAAAATGCATACGCCGGAGGGAAGTTTGCATAAATATATATATAAGATGCAAGCATGTTTTATACTAGGGGAAGTTGCTTTGAATCTTAGGCAAAACTGCATGCAAAATGTGTATATTCAGGGAAAATAGCACTAAAATGCTGTTTAATTTTAGTGCAGACTTCTTTAAAAAAAATCACAAACTGATGTGGAGAACTGAATTGAAGATTGGGAAAATGAGAAACAGAGAAAAACTGAAATGGAGAAATTAATGCTGAGGAAATAAGGACTTTATCAGAAATATGGAGAAAGAGAGGTGCCCCACCCCCCCAAAAAAACCCCAGTCTAGATTACCTGCTCTCTACAATTTGCCCCTTGTTAAAGTTTCACCTCAAGTAAGTAATTGCCTTGACCCAGTACCCTGAAGCAAGCTTCTTTAAAAATCTCCAGACCTAATCCAATTGATGAATATGGCTCATCCTTGTGGACATTTAATCTGCTCCACTTCTATATAAAGAATGCCTCAGTAATTCGAGTCAAGGAGGTCTCATTCTTACTATCTTGGCAAATTTGTCTCTGAGCTGTGCTATTTCAGATCACAGAAGAGAGCTCACAGGATTGAATTCTTCCCTGCAGTAAAAAATAAATAAAAGACAATTCCCCGCATACAGAAAATTAAATATCAAGGGGAGAAGGAGTCTGCCACAGCCACTTTGCAACAATAAAGTCACCTCAATCCCATGCCCACAGAATTGCTAAAGCAATTCTAATATATTTATAATTTTATTTTATAATTTTCAGGGCAATTCTAAAGTGCCTTGAGAAGCCTCTTTTGCAGAAGAAAAGAACGTTTGAGAAATTGGAGGACAGATTTTGGTACACCAGTGGAACACATCTCCACTTGCATCTGGCAAGGCTGGGTCTGCCCACAGAAATGGCATGCAGTACCATATAGGTGCCCATGATGGAGGGCTTAGAGAAGACTCTAGTTGGGAAGCTAGACAAGAACTTTATTGTCTTGTTGAATGAAGGACAGAGCAACAGCAGGAAACTTGTGACTCTATCCAGCGCCACCTAGTGGCTAAGCTATATAGCAACACTATCCACACAGTTCATATGTCAGCAGTAAAAGCACCTATCACCTGTTTGATTTGTCTGTTGCATGTGAGGATCTCTGAACTGAACAAAAATGGAAAACGAGCACGGTCCCAACCAAAGAAGAATGGCAACTTAAAATGTCAGAATATGCGCAGCTTGCAAATCTAACTTATAGAGTAAGAGAACAAGAAGAACATTCGTTTAAAGAAGATTGGAAAATGTTTATTGAATATATGGGGGATAATTGTGTGCACTTGAAAACGTTGGCAGCATTGAGATAAATTCAACAGTGTAAATAAGTTTTGATGGATGTAATAATGGAATACTGAATGGTTTAGTTTATATAAAATATGCAGGGATTTATGTTATGCAAAATGAACCATGGAAAGAGAAGAAGGGAAGGCATTGAGATTGTAAGGTTTTCTCAATATTCTTAATTGTAAAACAGAAAATCTAATAAAAATTATATATACCATATTGTTCCGTATATAAGACTAGGTCTCCCCCCAAAAAAATAATGTCAAGAATTAAGGGGCGTCTTATACATGGGGCCATCTCCCCCCATTTTCTTAAATATGGGTCCCCCAAAATAGGTGGCATTTTATACATGGGGGCGTCTTATAGACAGAAAAATATGGTGTGTGTGTATATATATAAAGGATCTCTGAACTGAACTCCCCTTCCTTCTATTTATTCGAGGAGACATTAGTTTTATCTTAGGGCAGTTGTCTGGTACTCAGCTCAAAGTAGGCTGTTCTTGCTGCTTTCCCCAGGTATGTTTTCTTATTTTACTTACCCTTGACAAATAGGTTTGCAACACAGTCAGTAATTAAAGCCAGCAATATCCTCTTGGCAGGGCGACCCAAAAAGAAGCCTTCAGACTAAGAAATTAATGCAGGGTTCGTGCATGAGGCGGCACATGGAAGGCGAAAGGAGTTTACCATACGCAAACACAGACCTCGCCACCGATGCCCCCAGAGCAAAACCAGCCCTGAGCCGCTTGCAGGGCTGGAATGATCCTAGCCTCGCAAAGCCGCTCTTGGGAGGGTAGTGTGCGCACCCCGAAAATGATCTCTTTCAGCTTCTGCCTTCCGGAAGAATTAGGTCCAGTCGTGACCGACTCTGGGGTTGTGGCGCTCATCTCGCTTTATTGGCCGAGGGAGCCGGTGTACAGCTTCTGGGTCATGTGGCCAGCATGTCTAAGCACACGGAAACACCATTTACCTTCCCGCCGGAGCGGTACCTATTTATCTACTTGCACTTTGATGTGCTTTCGAACTGCTAGGTTGGCAGGAGCAGGGACCGAGCAACGGGAGCTCACCCCGTTGCGGGAATTCGAACCGCCAACCTTCTGATCAGCAAGTCCTAGGCCTTGTGGTTTAACCCACAGCCCCCTTCCCCCGATGATACGCCCCTGCCTCTACTGCTTCACGGTTAGGCATTTAGACCACTTAGAAAATCTTTGTGTGACGGTTGTAAAAGGCTAGAATCCCAATAATCCTGCTCATTTGAACACACCCCTCAATTCTAACATGTCAGATTTCTCAAAACATCAGTAAAACAGGATTAGCCTGCCTTCTGCTTTCCCCCAAATGAATGAGCATTTAGGCAGCTTTGTTCACACACAGCAGCCGTCAAAGCATTTAAGAAGGTGACAAGACTCAATTGCGTATGTCAGAACTGGAAAATAAATGTGCAAATCTGCTTAGAAATCATCCTTCCCCTTCTCCCATGAGGCCTTGTAGACACTTTTGCAGATTTGTAACAGCTTTGACTCTGTCTCTGGCAAAGCAAAAACCCAGTCCAAATCTTAACTTCATCCATTTATTTCTATTCTTTTCAGCAAGGGGGCATTGGTCTGCAGCAAGAGAAGCAACAAACCCGGTGGCAATGGCTAGGCCTCAAAAATGCAATTTCAGGGTGTGCAAGAAATAGATTTCTGCAAACAACCGAGGGAAGCGGAGACACGACTTGATTCTGAGCCGCAGCCAAGAGGATTATTTCTGTACAGGGAAAGCAAATGCATTTGGTTTTATCATAATCACATGAAAAGATCCTCTCTCCCCAGGAAAAAAATAGACGAATTATTTTTAGGACAGAATAGAAGCTTAGTTAAAAGGGGGGGGGGGGCAGAAGCTTGTGGTAAAGATTTTAAAGTGTTACGATGAGTAAAAGATGTGGTCAAAAGTCAGGGTCTTTTACAGTTTGGATTCATAATGCCCTGGTTTGCATGCCACATTAGGTAAAGGTAAAGGGACCCCTGACCATTAGGTCCAGTCGTGACCGACTCTGGGGTTGTGGCGCTCATCTGCTTTATTGGCCGAGGGAGCCAACGTACAGCTTCCGGGTCATGTGGCCAGCATGACTAAGCCACTTCTGGTGAACCAGAGCAGCACATGGAAACACCGTTTACCTTCCCGCCGGAGCGGTACCTATTTATCTACTTGCACTTTGATGTTCTTTCGAACTGCTAGGTTGGCAGGAGCAGAGACCGAGAAATGGGAGCTCACCCCGTCGCGGGGATTCGAACCGCTGACCTTCTGATCGGCAAGTCCTAGGCTCTGTGGTTTACCCCACAGCGCCACCCGCATCCCCGCATGCCACATTAAACCATGGTTTAAAACAAACTATGGTTTAATATGAACAAGCAGTATATTGAAGCAAAAACTCTGTGATGTTCCTCCCTCCCTCTTGCTCTGCCACACCGTAAGAGTCCAGCTTGTTGCGTCATTCGAACCTGGCTCCATGGCTTGATTACCTCCAAATAATCCAGGGGTAGAAAGCAAATGTTGCTCTTGCTTTACTGCTCATTTTTTTGCCTACCTGGAAATGCACCATTTGCAATGCCAAACATTGCAGGGGGCAATGTGCAGGTGTTTGGCACTTTTTTAGAGTGAATTGTACGACGTCAGGTTTTTGGCCAAAACTGTGACCCCGAGGGCACAGAGGGCACGGAGGACTCATTTTAGGGCCTATCACGAAACGTGGCATTTTCACTGCTAATAGTTTCAGGGGGCCATTTGCCAGCCTTTGGCATTGTCTTTGAGTGAATCGCATGACGTAGGGTTTGGGGCCAAACTGTCACCCTGACATCTAGGAGAAGGAAAACTGTGATTCTAAACCTTCACTGCCTTGCAGAATACCTGTGGGAGAAGAAAAGGCTCGGAATAAACCCAATACAAGTTTAGTTTAGTTCCTAAATCTTTTGGATGGCGCCTTGTACGCCTCCTTCCGGCAGCTCCTGCAGCCAAACCTTTGCCAAAAGTCTTGCTTTGCTCTCCTTTGGACCACATCAGCGAGGCTGAGAGAGGGGTCATATATTTTGGGCAGCTCAGGATCTCCTTAGACTAGACACTACCTAGACTTGTGCCTCGGGGAGGTCACTTCGGTGCTGCTAGTGTAGTGTAGTGGTTAAGAGCGGTAGTCTCGTAATCTGGGGAACTGGGTTCGCGTCTCCGCTCCTCTACATGCAGCTGCTGGGTGACCTTGGGCCAGTCACACTTCTCTGAAGTCCCTCAGCCCCACTCACCTCACAGAGTGTTTGTTGTGGGGGAGGAAGGGAAAGGAGAATGTTAGCCGCTTTGAGACTCCTTAAAGGGAGTGAAAGGTGGGATATCAAAGCCAAACTCTTCTTCTCTTCTTCTTCTGCTAACACAGCAGTCCTTTGAGACCCATGGAGGCCAACAGCACCACACACTTTAATGGGGGTGAGCTTTTGGGGAAACATCCTGTCAAAATATCCTTCCCCCCTCTTGGTCCTGTTCTTGCTTATTTCTGTTGTGCATCCCATTAAGTGAAACCACACAAGATTCCCTTCCATTTCTGTCATTCTTAGGAACGGCACTCTTATCCAGTCGCTGCACTACAAAGGGAATCACATTACATAACTCATTCTGTGTGTGGCTCTGTGACGTCGGCAGCTAATCCAGTCTAATCCTGCACTTTCTTTGAAGAGCTTCATTTAAGAGCCCCCACTTGGGTATATTTTCAGCTCAGCCTTTAATGGATGGGAGTCCAACGCCCTCCCTCCCCCCTTTGCGCCACACAAAGTACAATCCACGTTGCCTCCGCGCAGAAGGCAGACGATCAAAACAGGAAACAAGAGACCAGAGGTCAGGGTTGACTGGAATGTTATTTGCTATTTAGATCTCTAGAATGCTGATTCCTCAATTCCAGCTGTTCACCTGCTTGACCATGACTGGGATTGTACACTGGATGGGATTGTTTTATTTCCTTTCCTCAATTTAGATCTTGCCTTTAAAGAACACAGCCAAAGGAGGGTTAACCTTTGGGGGGGGGGTAAATATTTTTTATTGGTTTTCTTTTCACAAAGAATAATGATTCCAGTCCAGTCAAAGGCCTTAGGGGTTGCGGCCTTCATCTCGCTTTCAGGCCGAGCGTTTGTCCACAGACAGCTTTCTGGGTCATGTGGCCAGCATGACTAAACCGCTTCTGGCGCAACAGAACACCATGACGGAAACCAGAGTGCATTGAAACGCCGTTTACCTTCCTGCTGCAGTGGTACCTATTTATCTACTTGCACTGGTGTTCTTTCAAACTGCTAGGTTGGCAGGAGCTGGGACAGAGCCACGGGAGCTCACTCCGTCATGGGGATTTGAACTGCCGACCTTCTGATCGGCAAGCCCAAGAGGCTCAGTGGTTTAGACCACAGCGCCACCCGCGTCCCATAATGTGAGAGCATCAAAGCAGGAAATGCGAGCCTGCGTGGCCCTCCCAATCTTGCTGAACTACAGATCCCACAATTGCCGACCATTTGCCATGCAGAGAGATGATCCCATTTCCTCCATCCCTGCAGAAAAGCATCGCTGGTTCCATTGCTTAAGTTGCTTCATTGCTTGTCAAAAACTAGGGGTATGAAAATTATCTGTTCATTGTGGACAGCAAAAACAGCAGCCAGCGTAGCTAGCTCTTCTGCTTTCCCCCTTCCAGTTTTCCCTTGTCCTTGCCCCCCTCCCCACAAAGACCAGCCTGATGCCCCATCTTTTCCTTTCTCCATCTCTTCCTAGAAGGTCCACTTTTCCGGTGAGTCCTGCAACTCCACCCTTCGTTGACTGGACTCCTCATGATTCAGGCCGCAACCATAAAGGACAGGGTGGGAGAGAGAATTTCCTGTCCTCACACCCTACTTCGCTTGTGCTGGCAAAGCGGAAGTGAGGTCAGAGATCCTTGTGCTCCTTTGACCTTTCCTGTTTTCCTCCCCTAAAACCCAAGGGGGTGGAATTCAGGTCTCAGGTATTGATGATAATAAGTTTTATTAGTTCTCAATTACAACCCAATGATAGCCTCATTATAACAATGCCAAATTATAATACAGTTAATAAAATCCAATCATTCAAATACCAAACTAAATAATTTAGGTGGCCCCCCATGAGCTAGACTTGATGGTTTGATGATTTTTTATGGTATCTGCATTCCAAAATCTTACTCATTTCAATTACTGCAATATTGATGACTTTTATTTGTGTTAATGATTCAGGTCTATGAGGCAATGGAGTCTGTTAGTAAATAGCAGAGAGAAATTCTAGGATTTTGGTTATTTGGGATATGAAGGGAGAATGCTAGCTGCAGAAGAATTCCTGGGCTAGCCTAAGCAAAATGACCTGGCCAAGCTGGGGCCATTCAGAAACAAAACAGGCCATTGACACCTCAGTTGGGAGAGCACAAGACTCTTAATCTGATTGTTGTGGGTTCAGACCCCATGTTGGACAAAAGATTTGGGTTGGACTTAGATGATCCTTGTGGTTCCTTCCAACCCTACAATTCTGTTATTCTATGACTCGGCATGCCTTAAGTCAGCAGTTCCCAAACATCCTATGGACCACTTGAAAACTGCGAAGGGTTTTGGCAGACCACGTAATGATTGAAGGCCATTGGTAATGCAAGAGATCTGTTCTTCCCCCCTGCTATGAGGTGTGAACAGAAACAGGAAGTGTGGAAGGTTGCCAAGGTAACTGGGTGTGATGTCTCAGGAAGAGTTGGTGGCATGAGGATTGGAATGAATCTGGCCGGTTGGCTGAAAGCAGGCTGGGGGAGATGCCTTGCACTCATGAACTGCACTACTGTGGGGAACAAACCCCTCTGGAGATGACCATGCTGTAAGATCTGGGCTCCCTCCATCTAAATTCAGGTGAAAATATGGGACTGGTTGGATGCAGAGGAATGGTGGGAGGACCCAGCTGGGGAACCCCCAAGGGAAGAAGGCTCAGAGCTTGGGGACTGGTGGTGGTGGGACAATGATGAGTGGTCAGAGGAAGAGAAGGGAGAAGGCTGGGAGGGGGAGGAGCCTCCGTCACTCTTTTCTTGCCTCTTCTAGTTCTGAGAGACCAGGGTGGAGGGGAGCTTGCAGGAGGGAGAGATGCTTATGAATCTTCACCAACTGAACTCATCTCTGCCTCTTGGCCTCCCTCAACCCACTCTCCTGCTTCACCTTCTACCACTGATTCTGGTCTTCTCTCTGCCATAGACTCCCCCAGCTCACTAAGCCCAGTTACCCCTTCAGCTTCCGACAACTCCTCTTCTCAGTCTTCTCCCTCTTACAACTCGTCATCATCCCACCACCATTCCCTGGGCTCTGAGCCCTGAGCCTTCTTCTCTTGGGGTTCCCCAGCTGATTCCCCCCACTATTCCCCTGCATCCAACCAGTCCATGACAATATGTGAATAAATGCTATTTCCTAAAGCTATGATAGCCTCTGCCGCATCTTGATTCTCGCAGGGAAACTGACCCTTGGGGATTGCCTGGACCCCCTAGAAACTTGCCAAGGCTTGGCAAAGCTTGGGGGGTTGGCATCCAACATTTGCAACAGTGCGTTTTACTTGTTTTGGATCCATGTCTTCACCGAGTTATATGGACAATCGATCCAGAAGATAAATTGTCTTTCGAGGAGTTAGTGATCTGACATGGTTACCCTTCCTGTCTCTGTTCCTTCCCACTTCTTATCCCTTGCTAAGTTCTTTGATGCCATGAGAAAAGCCTTTAATGTCCTAATCAATTGGGAGGAAGTGATAGTGGTAGGTAACCTCTTTGATGTTGGACATTGTTTTGAGAAAGTGAGGCATTGGGAGGGGGTGGCTAATGAATAATTCTGCACATAGCCACTAATGGATAATCTGCTCATAGCCACTAATGAATGATCTGCACGTAGCCAGTAATGAATGATCTACATATAGCCAGTAACAAATAATCTGCAAGAAGCCAGTAATAATACTCTGCACGTATCCATTAATGAATAATCTGCACATAAAGGTAAAAGGACCCTTAACCATTAGGTCCAGTCGTGGCTGACTCTGGGGTTGCAGCGCTCGTCTTGCTTTATTGGCCGAGGGAGCTGGCATACAGCTTCTGGCTCATGTGGCCAGCATGACTAAGCCGCTTCTGACGAACCAGAGCAGTGCACGGAAACGTTGTTTACCTTCCTGCCGGAGTGGTACCTATTTATCTACTTGCACTTTGACGTGCTTTCGAACTGCTAGGTTGGCAGGAGCAGGGACCGAGCAACGGGAACTCACCCCGTTGAAGGGATTCGAACCGCTAACCTTCTGATCAGCAAGTCCTAGGCTCTGTGGTTTAACCCACAGCGCCACCCACGTCCCAATCTGCACATAGTCACTCATGAATAATCTGCACATAGCCACCAATGAATAATCTGCATGTAGCCACTAATGAATGATCAGTACAAAGCCACTAATGAATGATTTGCACATAGCCACCAATGAATAATCTGCACATAGCCACTAATGAATGATCTGCATGTAGCCACTAATGAATGATCTGCACATAGCCACTAATGAATAATCTGCACATAGCCACTAATGAATAATCTGCACGTAGCCAGTCGGGCAAGCCACACAGGCTAGCTATGTCTAAATTGGATGGTTTGGGGCAGAGTTAAGGAGAAGCTCATGCACAGATCAATTGGTCATGGGGCCGTGCCAACTGAGTCACTTTACCGCTTCTTGAGGGCTTCCCGGTGGCAGAATGAAGCACTTGCTTGGTATGTACATATTGCTTGCCGTTTAGAATGAAATCTTGAATCTTCTCACTCACTTGTGTTTTGTATTGCTTCTGAATCTCATTTTAAAAGAAGCATCTTGCATTTGGCAAGACATCTCCTGGCGCACTCTAGGGGAGATTCCATGGTGAAAGAGCCCAGTCTCCCTCTCTCTTTCTACCCTCACAGAGGGAGAACTGAAATATCCTAGGGCTGCAGGGATGCCACAGATCTGCAGGGCAGGGCTATTTTCGCTGCTCGCCTCAAACACAAAATTTCCATTGCGTTTCGGGAGGCAGGTTGATTGCTCAGAATCACCTGGGCCACCTGATCAGCACAGAATCCCTTTCTTTCCTGATGGGTGGGGAATAACAAGGTGTGAGCAGCAAAGAGCCAACAAAAAACAGATTAAGAAAAAAGCCTTCGGAGGGTCTATAATTTTTAATATTTTTAAACTAGCTACAAAATGTCAATCACGTCACAAACTGACAGGAGACAGAAGGAATTTCATAGTACATGCGGCAACTATATTTAATCTCACAGTTTTATCTAGATTTTCATTCATGTAGGTTATTTTTTGTTTTTTTGTTTTTTAATTAATAACAGCTACTAAACATCGCAGTGATTTTGGTGTGCATAGCTCTAGATAAGCAAACAGAGAACTCTACCAATAACAAACCACATTGGGGGAGGGGGAAGAGAAATGGAAAGAGAGAGAGAGAGAGGAGAGAGAGAGAGAGAGAGTAGCTAGAAAGATAGAGAGAGCCTTATAAAAATTACATTTCTCTGCAACATTTCATATGATAGCCATTCCCTCCCCCCCCGAAAAAAGACAGTCTTTGAAAGCAGCAGACAAACTATATATATTACACTTATTTCTTATTCGTTGATGCTTTTTTCTTCATTTTTAAATATATTTTTTTGTCCTTGACAATAGTATCAGCCAAACATTTAATTTGCTGGCAATGGTTAAATGAGTGCCAAATCCATCTCTTTTTGAAATCAAAAGTAAGGGAAAAAAAGAAAAAAGAGAAAAGAAAAGAAATGAACATGGCTCATAACTATATATATTTATATTTATATTTATAATATAATATAATATATATATATATTGACAAGAAGAAATAAATGGCACTACTGCAAACTTGCTGGTATTATAACATAGTCCTGACAGTGTCCCAATACGGAGCATGCTAATTTTAATTGTTTTCTTGTTGTTGTTGTCGATGTTGCTACTGCCATGGAAAAGTCTCACTTAAGTTAAGGAGTCTAAAAGTCTATTTCTCATGCAATAAATGCATAAAATCACGTCACTTTTTATTTATTAGTATCATTATTTTTTAGTGCAATGCTTGTTATAACTTATAGAATTCCACACTGTCTAATCAATGAACTCATAACGACCAATGGAGAGAGCGATGGAGAACCGAGAAAAAGAGAGAGAGAAAGAGAGAAAAACACCAAATTCTTAAGTGCTTAAACGACATGACACCCAAAGAAAATACTCTTGCGGGTGGCTCTGTGGAATGTTAACAGTTTTACAAGAACAATACTGTATAGTTAAAAGTTTAACAGCACGTTGAGCATTCCTACATTTGTTTGTCATTCAGCAAAAAACATCATAAAGTTGTTGTTGTTGTTTAAAAAAACCTCACCAACCAAAAACAGACAGACAGAAAGAAAGAAATGTGGGGAGAGGGGAGGGAGGGGGCGATAGAAATCCAACAAATATATCGAACGTTGTCATGAGCTATAGCCATCGAATCAGTACTATATACAACCTTTGGAAAGGAAGAGATCTGGAAGATAATAATTTACAAGTATCATTTTTGGAAAGCTGACAACCTACACAGGACAACATTTACAACTGGGATATGGCAGAAAGAGAGGGGTGGGGTGGCTGTTGTTGTTGTGTGGGTGTTTTTTGATATGTGCATGTGTGCAAACCTAGTTGGTAAATACCATGAGAAAAAAGCATGAAAGTGCTGCCCTTGCGGACAGTGTTTAGAAGGAGAATCAGCACAGGGGCACATCTAACCGCTGCCCAGCATTTTTGTTGCACGTTGATTGGCCTCATCAATCCTGGTTTTGTTGGAAACAGCCTAGATGGGAGAAAGAGAGAGAGAGAGAGATGTAATTGTGGAATAGGTGCAACTGAGTTGGCTGAAGTTTATCCTGAGTAATGTTCCAGTCCAGTCTACCTGGGGATGACCCAGGTTGCTTAGAGCGCAGCTAGGTGCACTAAAAGTTCAGTGCTGGCGAGAAATGAGCCAACCACCATCTTTATTTGCTTAGAGCAGCCTTTCTCAACCTTGGGTTCCGAGAAATTGTTGGACTACAACTATCATTATTTTCCTTTCCCTTCTGTGATGGAACCCCTATTTGGGGACTTCCCTGGCTTTTCTGGCCCATGTAGAACCAGTCTGGATAGTTGGCCTTGGTGAAGATTTGACGTTTTCTCCCCCCAAACAGTCTTTGATCTGGGCTTCCACTGAAATGAGGCTGCATTTTAAGTAGTATTTTAATCTTGTTTTTAAGTTGTATTTTAATCAATTGTTTTTATACCTTATCTTAGCCGCCCTGAGCCCGGACTTGGCTGGGGAGGGCAGAGTATAAAAATCAATCAATCAATCATTTCTAGCTAGTGTCATGGACGATGGGAGTTATGGTTTGAGAACATCTGGGAACCAAGATGAGAGAGGGTCTGGAAAGAACCCTTGTGAGGAACAGTTGAGGGAGCTGAGTATGTACAGAGGAGATTGAGAGGACATGTGATAGCCATCATGAAATATCTCAAGGGCTGTCGCATGGAAGATGGAGCAAGCTTGTTTTCTCCTGCTCTGCTTCAAGTTACATGAATGGAGATTCCTACTAAACACCAGGAAGAACTTTCTGGCAGTAAGAGCTGTTTGACAGCGGAACAGGCTCCCTCAGAAGGTAGTGGACTCTCCTTCCTTGGAGGTTTTCAAGCAGTTATCAGTCATAGACGCTTTACCTGAGATTCCTGCATTGCAGGGGTTTGGACTAGATGACCAACTCTACAATGCTATGATTCTTTGATTCTAGATACATGCAGAGTAGACAATAAAGCCAAATTCACATTCAGATGAGCTGAACTTTCCACTTACTGATAGCTACTGTGTGCATGTGTAAAAAGGTCTTCTGAGTTCCAGAACTTCAGGATAAAGCATGATGTATTTTACATTTGGATTGAAAGGGGTCATTCCAGTTCCCTTAACAAATGGTACAGCTGGGCATTGAAAAGCTAACATTGCTGTACTTATTCTCGAGTCTGGTGAGGATCTGTCACTACATTCAGTTACTGGATAAGGAAAATTACCTAGCTGCAGATTTCATTCCCTGAAGGTGTGCATTTGTGGCAGTCTCAATCTTACATTCCTATCTTTTGCGCATGGTGAGATACCTGTCTATTTCCCCCCCTGATTTTATCTTTTGATACCTAGTCCTATAAGCATTATGGAGGAATTATCTTTTGAGGCAACCAAAGACTTCTGGAAGTTTGGGAACTCTCCTTTATTGGAAGTTTCAAAGCAGATCTTGGATGGCCATCTGTCATGGATGTTTTAGTTGAGATTCCTGCCTTGTAGGAGGCTGAACTAGATGACCTCAGTGTCCCTTTCAAGTCTACAATCTATGATCTGGGAACTCAAGGTTGAGAAAAGCTGGCCTAGAGGTATCTATCTAGACCACAAACAACACCACATGCAAATTTCATGCAAATGTCATGGGGCTTATGCCTTGAAGCCTTTATATACTGCTAAAAGGGAAGTCCCTGCACCCATCACTTTAGCACAGAAGCTAAATGTTTTGCTCCTAAAGGTAAAGGTACCCCTGACCATTAGGTCCAGTCACGGATGACTCTGGGGTTGCATGCTCATCTCACTCTATAGGCTGAGGGAGCCGGCGTTTGTCCGCAGACAGCTTCCAGGTCATGTGGCCAGCATGACTAAGCCACTTCTGGCGAAACCAGAGCAGCGCACGGAAATGTCGTTTACCTTCCCGCCAGAAGGTATTTATCTACTTGCACTTTGACGTGCTTTCGAACTGCTAGGTTGGCAGGAGCTGGGACAGAACAACGGGAGCTCACCCCGTTGTGGGGATTCGAACCGCCAACCTTCTGATTGGCAAGCCCTAGGCTCTGTGGTTTAGACCACAGTGCCACCCACATCCCTACAGCCCCTACAACCCCACAAACTGGAGGGGAAATTAAACACACTCTTAGTTTTTATCCCAACATTTTGATCCAGAAAAAAAACTTGTTATCATGCTCAGAACAAGGAATATAGGATACGAACAGCAGGTCAGCCCTTACCTTCTCCATGATCCTGTCAATTTGGCGGTTCTGTGTGTCAATCTCATTGCCCATATCCAGGGCCATGTGACGGAGATTTCCAATGATGCCACTGACCTGTTCCAGATTTTCATCCATCTCACCTTCTCGGGCATCATTTGTTACCCTGTCAAGTAGTAAGGAGTAAAGGTGATCTGAACTGTATCATAAAAGCTACATATTCATCCCAAACTGCTAGACTTCTTTGCCTGTTCAGAGCAATGCACTTGATTGCTTCTTACTGTCAGAAAGTAATGAAACAGGTGCTCATTTCTAAGCCACGCAGGAAAGATTTTATCCTGAAGTGTGGTATATACATCCTTAAAAGACCGAGATAATAATTTGCCGCCAGAATACTTCTCTATCAGATAGATTCTTCACCGTGATGAACCCTTGGAGCCCACTGGACTGACCGAGGCAAAATCTCCATCCTGAACCCTTTTCGGCATTGGGTATGAGTGACAACCAAAAGCTTTTCAGATGCAAACACACACCTGGACGATTTGATAAGGGTTTGATAGACTAGCGGTAGACAGCAGTAGCTGAACCTGTCCATTTCAGTTTCTCCAGTTTCTTACTGCTGAGTACAGTGGTACCTCGGGTTAAGTACTTAATTTGTTCCAGAGGTCCGTTCTTAACCTGAAACTGTTCTTAACCTGAAGCACCACTTTAGTGAATGGGGCTTCCTGCTGCTGCCGCACCGCCGTCATGCGATTTCTGTTTTCATCCTGAAGCAAAGTTCTTAACCCGAGGTACTATTTCTGGGTTAGCGGAGTCTGTAACCTGAAGCGTATGTAACCCGAGGTACCACTGTACTCTTTTATCCTTTTACAAGTCCCCCAACCTGCGGGCCAATCTGAAGTTTTTTCAGAACCCCTCCCACATAGGACATAGGATGTCAGTGGAAATTTACAAACGACTCGGACTCATTTGACTTGGATGTTTTCAACTTGGAGAATAAACAACAGTACAGCATCACCACAAACCCTCTCCGTAGGACCATATGGTTTGAATGTGCCAGTTACAGGAAAGAAAGAGGGGTAAGAATGGGTAAAAATAAGATTCCCAGAACAACCCTCACCTGCGGATAAATCCACCGCTGATAGCCATCTGTTCTCGCTCATCCACAACGCGTGCCGGCTGGCTGGCTACAACCCCATCTTGATTATTCCCCCAGGCTTTTTTATAAGCATCACTCGATTTAAGCCTATGCAAAAAGAGAAGGTGAGTAACGAAGCAGAAACTGGGCAGGAGCAACTGCAAGAAATGCGACGATTGTTATTTCTTCAAGCTAAGAGCCGAGTCAAGCAAATGAGCGTTTCATACAAGGGGGTGGGACGGGACAGTCTGGTATACCGATATATCATACAACTGAACAAAAGGATTGATTTCATTTTCATCGTTTTGCTGCCACAATGACTGCGATGTTTAGAAATTTCATTTCCAATGAAGTCGCCTGCGATTGCCAAGTCAGCAAGAATTTGGGTTTGAGTTTTTGTTGTTTTGTTTTAATTTTTTTTTAAAAAAAATAAAACACAACTAGAAAACTTGTATTTCATGACACATGGGATATCTGGACATATAACACAGAGAACATACTGCCGTACAGACATGAAGACAGAAACCACAGAGGGTAGTGTGTACATCACAGCGACAGATTAAGATTAAAAAACCCACAGATCTGGCCTCTTTTGAACACAGAACCATGGCCAACTTGCTTTTTTATGTGTGGCACAATAAACCTCTGTATCCGCCAAACTTTCCAGTGATTTCCAGTGAAATCAATCTTGGCTTGTTTGACTTCTGGGGTCATATATGGCAATTTAAGATTAGATATTTTAATAATATATCGGTACTTGGAAAGAATATACATCCAGAGTTGATGTACAAACCTTTGTCCACAGAGACAAAAAGTAAAATTAGGCCATAGTGGGATGAGTGCGGGAAAAATGAAGAAACAGATAAATAACTATAATACAAGCATGTGTAGCAGTTGAGCATCAGAAAGGGAAATTCTTCTAGATATAATTTTTTTTCATGCACCAGCTACAGGCATGAATAAGAAAGTGAAGCATTCTCCATAAAGCACAGCTAACCCCAGTGGTTCAAACATTCTCTAAATGCACTAGCAGTAACAGCCTACGCAGCGAGTGGGACACAGGCAAAAATGGATCTTCAGCTGTGTTGCAAATCTTAAAACGTTCAGCCCTGGAAAGCCAAGTCTTGGAGAACCACGTTGCGAATTCACTTGCACAGGGCAACTGAAGAGCCATCTTTGACTGAGTCGCCATGGAGAAGTTAAAATCCAGGCATACCAGGAGGCGACAGATAATATTAGCATGCGCAGCATTCCTTTGGGTTGTTTCAGAACAAAAGCTGTCCGAGATTATAAATTGGACGTGATGGAAGCTCATTGTCAGAATTATCAGCCTTTCAGGAAGTCCCTCTTGGGGGTTTAAACCAAAGATGGCAATTACTTTTATTAATGAGGTATGTACAAGTCTGTGCTTTAAATATGAAGCTCTCCTATCTGTGTGAAGAAAGGAGAATTTGAAAATTTGGGGTGCCGTTAGTAAGAAATGTCCAATATTGCTACTTCGTAATAGTGGCACGTATGATCTGAACACTGTTCAATGTTTTCCATTTGGCCATAGATTTCAAACAATGCGCTAATCAACAACACTTTTAATGAGTGCTTTATTTTATAAATTGCATGAAGAAAGTTGTTTTAAGTTGGGTACTTTGGGAGACTGAGTGGGCTAAATGAAGAATCCTTACTACAGTCAAACCTCGGTTCTCGAAGGGCTCCGTTTTTCAACATTTTGGCTCCTGAAAGCCGAAAACCAGGAAGTAACTGCTCCGGTTTTTGAACGATTTTCAGAAGCCGAACGGGCTACATGGCTTCTGTTTTGAGTTCCCCTATTGTATTGAGGATTCCGCTTTCAGTTTTCAGCTGTCGAACATTTCAGAAGTCAACTGGTTTTCCAGAACGGATTACATTTGACAACCAAAGTTTGACTGTAGTTCCATAAACCACCATTGGACTTAATAGCACAAACATATACTTGCTGACCCAGGTGTTAGTTTCATTGCCCTCAATGTCAACACAGGAATGAATCCCATTGAACTCAGAGGGTCTTCTTTATGAGTAGACATGCATAGGATTGCATTGTTAAGTTAGAAGTAAGTTGCATTAAAATCAAGAGGCCTTACTTCTGAAGAAATATAGTTAGGGTTGTGCTGTCCAGCTGAAATACTAGGGATATTTGGCAGTAAGGCCCATAAAACTCATTAGGGTTTGCTTCTTAATAACCATACAGATGAACAGGCTGCACACTAGCAGGGGTTGTTAGAAGAAGTTGCTGTGTTGCTTGATAAGCAATTCAGAAATTTTGTGTTGTATGCTGTTGGTTACCATATTTTTCGCCCTATAGGACACACTTTTTCCCCTCCAAAAATGAAGGGGAAATGTGTGTGCGTCCTATGAGGTGAATGCAGGCTTTCGCTGAAGCCTGGAGAGTGAGAGGGGTCAGTGCACACCGACCCCTCTCACTCTCCAGGCTTCAGGAGAGCCCCACCGCCAGCCCCACAAGCTCGGGGGACAGCAGGGAGGCGCAGTGCGCCTTTCCCGCTGTCCCCTGACTTGGTTAGAAGGCTGGCGGGGGGAGAAGCCTGCTCCTCCCCGTCGCCAGCCCCATAAACTTGGGGGACAGCGGGAGGCGCAGCACGCCTTTCCCACTGTCCCCCAACTTGTTTAGAAGGCTGGCGGAGGGCTTCCCCCTCCTCCAGCCCCGCAAGCTCCCAGAGCGATGCACACAGCTTCGGCATCGCTCTGGGTCCCGTTCTGGGGGCTGGCGTCAGAGGAAGCTCGGGCTTCCCCCGCACCTGGGGGGGAAAATAATTTTTTTCCCTTTATTCTCCCCCCCCCCCCCAAAATCTAGGTGCGTCCTATGGGCCGGTGCGTCCTATAGGGCGAAAAATACGGTATCGTTTGGCTTTGACTTGATTTTATCTGTTTGGGTTTTGTCTTGTTAAATCTCTTTGAGACTCTTTTGGTATAAAGTTGCTAACAAATGTTAATAATTATAATAATAATGATAACACATGATTGAACAGGTAAACAAACTATTCTACCAGCCTGAATGCTGGTTGGATTTTGATAGTTCAGGTGACTTTTTTTAGCACAGCAATTGACACTTGAGATTAGAATTTCCTTTAGATTGTCAGGTCTACTTAGGACAATAGAGTCTTTCCCCCTTTCAACACACACACACACACACACACACACACACACACACACACACACAACTTTACCCACTGGTTGACTCTACTTATCTATGCGAAACGGTAGCCAGCATAAAGTTCAGCCATCCAAACTTTCTACTGCTGTTGCAGATTTTGGCATCTCATGTTTCCAGGAAAGATTCTCAATATTCTCTTTAAGTTCTGCAAGGACTCTGGCTGGTTTTTGCTGCTTGCTTTGAAGGACTGATCCAGCCTTGCACATCAGAACAAGAAACATACCTTCCCAGAAATGTCTGGCAATTTATTCACCCAGAGGAATTATTATTCACCCCAGGTGAGTAGGCGAATATCCTACTGTAAAGCTGGACTAATGAAATGCTGAAACAGAAGATTACAAACACACTTGAACACAGTCACTCGCTGACATACACACCATTTGGGGCAGCCTACTTATTAATGTATTTTTAGTAATTCCTTCATGCAGTGTCAGTGCATACTAAGTCTGCTATCCATCAGAAAGCCTGTTCTTTCATGTCTATTGCCTCCCTCCAAAGTCCAGACATCACATTTTTTAATGCTGCATTTTCATTTTGTGACAATAACATGCAAGCAAACCCAGCACATTTCAACATTTCTGTTTGGTGTACACTACCCAATTGGGGAATGACAATTAGAAAAATGGGTCTAGTTTTCCTGCCAATATATAAAAATAAATTTAAAAACTCCCCATTTCTTGGGATCAAACAAGAAACCACGGCACGTCTCTAAACCTTTGCAAAGAGAGATTAACTGATTAAATAGGATGTTGGTATTGTTTTTGGCTCCAAATGGTCACTTTATGCAATTTTGGAGCATTCCCTTTAAAGCTTGAGAACGAGAGAGAAAAGTCGGTATTCTGAGATAGCACCATAATTTTTGAAGCTTAGGTTATTACGACATAGTACACACTCTGTAAAATGTTGAAATCTTCATCATTTAAAAGTGTCCACAGTGAAGGTTTCAGTGTGGTATGCCTGATTTTAAATGCAGCTACGGTGATCTCACTGTTTTGCCAAAGATTCCCAAACATTAAACCCATAAGCCACTCGTGAACTCTGAGATGATGGCAAGTGGCTCTCAAATAGCTAACGAAGCCACCATGATCCCGACCTCATCTAGTTCCCATGTCACACCAATGACCATCCATGGAGGGGAAGGGCAATCTGCCACTTCTTCTCCACTGGGACTGATGTGAAGCCACAAACCCCCCGTGTCAACATTCAAGTTTCCAGGTAACTGCTTTTGGGAATAAATGGTTGGATCCATAGCGCTTGGGAATTTGGATGCTGACAGTGGGGAGAAGAGGAGGAACATGGGAGGGTTTTATTTTTTTATTTTCATAAAAGCAGGGCAAGAGTGGTTTGTCGGTCCCTAAAATTTGGGAACCTCTGGTCTACGCTATGAGATGAACGCATTGGAACCAGAATTGTTCTCTCTGCATGCCACATGCTCATCCTGCCCAGGTGCCTTAAGCAAGGATGAGCATCACAAGGCTTGCTAGCTTGCGGTCAGCCTTGGGTGCTCAAAATTTCAGGCAGGCAGGCAGGCAGGCAGGCAACACCTACTTGTTGCATGGACAGGCACAAAGACCACAGAATTTTCCTAGGTCCGTCAAATTCTTTTCTGCTTCTTTCATGTCCTTATTGATTTGGTCCATTCCCTCTTCGATGCGCTCCAGTTGTTCTGATTAAACACAAGTATTTTATCCCCACAGTATGAAGCAGATGGAAAGGGACAAAGAAAAGAAAAAAAAGACAAAAAAGAAAAGAAAACTTCAGACATTCACTCATGACAAAGAACTGGACATTACAGAGCAGAGCTGGTACCCAGTACCTACTTGTTACAAGGACATATGAAAAGCCCACAGCATTTCCCTAAATCTTTTAAATTTTTCTCGGCCTCCTTCATGTCTTGGTTGATATGGTTCATGCCCTCTTCGACTCGATCGAGTTGCTCTGGTCAGGACAAAGGGATGACAGTATGGAATGAATTGTACTTTTGTTTCGTTTCGCTGTTGCAGCTGTTTGTCTTCAACAGAACATGAACAAATGACGGATGGGGAAACTGAATCGTGATGGGGGCATTTCAATGCATTAATTGCAAATGATGCATTGAAGCAAAGATGGAAGCAAACCTAGAGGCTGAAGAGTGAGGCCCTTTGCTAATATGGTAAAGCACACACACATTCACATACAATGAAAATAAAAAATAAAATGAGATCTAGTCATTTGAACGAAATGTAAACGTGGAGGTGCTACCTAATACCTCAGTATCCAGAAACATAATACTATACATCCAGATACTAAGACATCAATGGCATCCAAGAGAAAAAAAGAAATGGGGTTATTACCTTGTATGTATGTACATTAATTACAAAAAAAAAAACTCCAACACAATTTAAATGGTGGCCTTCCATGGAAAATATCTACAGTACTTCCACTTATGAGTTTGATGGTGGTTGAAAATGTAATTGGTTTGACTTGAGAGTTGGTGGGAAAGTAAACAGTTAATAATGGTATTAAGAATGGATATGAGGAGTTGAGTTAAGATCCATGTCTAGATACAAACTTTTTCAAAGACTGAGGATCTTCAGATCTGATTTTTTGGCCGTGGTCCATCTCTAAAGAAGAGAAGACCATGGGTCTTATTCCTCTGTCCGTGACATTGTTATACTTCAGGAGTAACCCCACTGCAGTAGGAGGAACTACAAGAATTGGCAGACCTAGTTTGATGCCCAGAGAAGTGGATGAGAGGACTTCTATATGCTCCAAAGTAGCTTCAGAGCAGATGGACTACGTAAGATGGACTACTGTTGCATTTTCCTGTTCTTGACTAGCATAATTCCCTATTCTTGCTGCTTACCTCACTTTGCCATGACTTCCAGGACATGATTAGGCCAATGTAATTCCTTTTACTTCAATGGAGTTACACCTGTTTTTTCATCATAACAGTTTAACATAACTATCCGGCCCATCACAGTGGGTTCACATGCAAACAATAAATGACTTTCATGAACACCCACAGCCTGGTGCTTACTTAGGGTAGTACAACTTGCACCCCCCATTTTCTCAAGTGGGAGACAGTGGTTCCATGCCACTATTATATCTATAGAAGCAAAAATAACCCACCCCAATGTAATGATATGCGCTGAGATTGCAGAAGCAACCATGCAGCACAATCTAAGCATGGGTAGAGTTGCCACCTTGCTGACAATAGATGGTATTCAACTTTTCACTCAGAGTAGACCCATTGAAATAAACGGCCCTAACTTAGGCATGGTCATGAATCTCAATGGGTCTACTGATTAAAACTTGGTCAGACACTACCCTCTTAGTCAATTGTTTCAACACCAGTGTAGACCAAATCACGTTACTGGCCCATCACAAGTTGGTTCTCCTTAAGAGAGCAATCTGATTCAGAGCCCAGCTTTCAAACACTGTGGTAGCCAGTTATAGGAAAGAAACATTTTAATCCAAGGAGGAAAAATCATCACAGCTACTCAGGGAAAAGAAATGAAATATTAGAATCCTGAAGCAAGTTCTATTCTCATTCTCTGCATTGAAACGAAAATATAGATGCATGTTTCGACAGATTAGTAGAAGAAAAGAAGAAATCGATTCACAAACAACAAATACAAGGCTGGTTCCTGAAGTTAAAGAGAAGAGAGAGAGAAAAGAATGGTTTGCATACTGTTTCGGAAAGCATTAATTGGATAGATTTCCATCAATAGCCTTACGGAACCAAATTCCTCCCTCGTTCCTACCCAAGATTGAAAATATGGTCTTCTGCATGCAGAGCACCTGCTGGTCTAGGCTACATAAATTAGGACAGGGGTAGCCCATGCGGTGATCCCCACATGTTCTGGATAACAACTGCCATCACTCCTGATCATTGGCCATGCTGGCTGGCGTTGATGGGAGTGGTACTCTGCAGGGCACCATATTGTCTACACCTGAACTAGGATGCACAGCTCATATCAGCCCCAAACCACATAGCCAGTTGTTAGTGATTATGAGAGTTTGAGTCCAACAGCTTCTGGAGGCCTTAACTATCCATGGAACAGAGGAAGACATGAGGACATAAAGAGAATATTCCATCCATGTTCATAGCGGAGGAAATCAAGGCCCTTGAGCTTTTATAAGGTCTTCCTCTGTACAACGAGCACTGGTAGACTGGTTTGTGAGACAGGGGACAATTGTACTTTGTGAATCCTATACTGTCGTACCTTGGATCTCAAATGCCTTGGCTCACAAACAAATCAGCTCCTGAACGATCGAGACCCGGAAGTGAGTGTTCTGGTTTTTTAATGTTCTTTTAGAAGCCCAACATCCGATGGGGCTTTGATGGAGCTTCCTGCAGCCAACTGGAAGCCGCACTTTAGTTTCTGAACATTTTGGAAGTCAAATGGACTCCCATAATGGATTCTGTTCGACTTCCAAGGTACGACTGTAATAAGAATTTTGTTGTAATTGTGCTGTTTAGCTTATTTTTTTAGCTGTTTTGCCAATAGCGTAATTGGGACAGATTGCAATTGTTTTACTGACGATTTGTCAATCGTTCTATATGATTTACATTGCCTTTCCGATGTTCTGTTATGTTACAGTTATTGCTTGCTTGCAAGCCGCTTTGCGATTCACATGAATGAAAAGCAGCATAGAAACATAATGCGTAAAATCAAATAAAATTGAAGTTTCAGGGTCCTGGTTTGAGAGCTTGTTGTGGAATGGGTGAGATAGCAAGAGAGGAAGAGTCAGGTATGTCAGGGCAGAGTTTGCTTGCCACGAGGGCAGCTTTATATTGCTCTGCCTGTGCAAATCTTCCAGGAAGCCAGCTTAGTTAGCCGCAGGAGGATGACCTCAGTGTAGGGCAATGTTCAGGTGGCTTTTGAGTAGAAGCAGCAGCTGGTCTGTTTCTATTTCAAGACTTGAGCAGCCGGGTAAGGGACAATTGCCAGGAGTAGAGAGAATGCGCAGGAAGAACGCCTGATGCAACAGACAATTAATTTTGCCGCACAGAAAGGTGCTTTGGCTCATGCATGCCTGGAAACCAGGCTCTCCTGCATGACTTCCATGTCCATAATCACTTGCTGCATGCACACTTTAACATTATTCAATTACAAAGGCTAAGCTCTCTGTACATGCTCAGAGGCCTTTTGTTGTTTACTTTGTATGTTGTGGGGACGTGCCTAGGACTGAAAGTGTGTCCCGGAATTCAGCAAAACCAAGACCTGCTGCAAATTAAGACCTAGTAAACTCCAATTAACCTAAAGCGCTTGGACTTAATCCAGTTTTGACCCCTAATATAACTCAATGTAACACAGCCACAGTGACTGAATTATATGTTTTTGGAATGGGGACCTATGGCTGCAGTACTGAACACACTTTTTATGAGATAAAATCTATAGATTAGTGTGATTTACTTCTGAGTAAATGTATTTAGGACAGCACTGCATATTACGCTCTCTAGCATAGCTAAACTAGAGGCCAAAATTGTGGAAACCTTTTGGAAAAAGTGTATTTCCGAGGTTTGATGGCTCATAACACCTGATTGGCTACATTCATGCTCATTGGCTACATTCAAATGAAGGAAAGCTACTGCGTATCAACCTAAGCAAGCTGTGCTTCTTTTTCTGGTTATTTGGCTATAACTTTTGATAGAATACAGATAATTGAACAAACTTTGTTGCATTACATTCTTCATTAAATTATCTTTCCATTGATATATAATTTTATGCTACTACTCTAAAAGAAAATGGTGTTAAGAGCCATCAAACCTCAGAATTACACTTTTCCCAAAAGGTTTCCACAATTTTGGCCACTAGTGTAGTCTTATCATTTTGGGCTTGGTTTACTAACCATTGATAGGTAATCAAAGCATATAGAACTGAAACTGAAAATTTTTTCAACTGGAGGAGAATTAGATACATGGGACATGCTAAAACGTCTCACGAAAACATACCCTTTAAATGTGCTTAATAACCCTTCTAATGGCGGATCGTGTCCTCCATCATGGAGGGCATGTGTTGGATAGCCACCACACCCCATTGGTTGCCCCTCAGTTGCTGGGGCAGAAATTTGGCCTGTTGCGTCATCTATTGGCTACCGAGGGGATATTTAAATGCTGCACATTGCTGGGAGCATTATCTTTCCTGCAACGTGCATTGGATCACCCGCCCTCCCACCCTATATTTAGGGCTGTTCTTTGGCCTTGCTATGCCTGTCTAGGGGTCGTCTGCTTTGGAGCAGGGGCCCGGTAGGAATTTTGCCATTTGGCTGATTGGCTGTTGCCATTTGGTTTTTGCCTATCATGTAGCAAATCGTCACAACTTTGTAAGGTTGGCAGTTAGGCATTGGTTCAATGTTTTGGGGAGGGGATGTGGTTGGCTGTGCCTGCCCCTCCATCACTGCTGCTAGGGAATTCCATTAAAGGAATCCAGGGGCTCTCCTTGCTTTTGTCCAAACCCTGTCAAGGGGCTAGGGCCACACCAGAGCCCCTGGAAGCATCTGGGGTGAGCTGTGAGATGGAAGTCAGCTTCTTGCTCCCCCAGGACACTTTCCCTTACTGACATATGGTGGTGCCCAGTGTCAGTCCTGTTCCTGCCACGTGCAGGTTCAGGTAGCCTGGAACCAATGCCTAAGCAACCACTCGCATGCTGTAATCAATAAAGTTGTGGCCAAAATTAATGCCAAAAACCTTAAACTAAAATCTGTGCCTACTGTGTCTTTATTTTGGGGGTGGTTTTGGGGGTCTTCACACGCAACTGAATTCCTCAAGATATTAGCAAGAGAACCAAGAGACTTCATGGAGGTGCTTTGTGATTTGCCATGTGGGCTACACACTCAGCACGTCACGTCACTGCACTGATGACCTCAAAGGCACTTGCTTTCTATACCAGAAACAAACCCTTGTTCTCCTCTATAGCGCTTTCACTGAAGTTGACTCAGGAGGCTTCTGTCTTGCAAATCACTCGCAGCATCAAAGTAAACAGGTGCCTTAAGAAAACCGGGCAGGGGAAAGGGGTATGGCACACAAAGGAATGTGATACTCTTTCTCATCTGCATGTTCCAATGATCCATATCAGAATCCTCTATATAACACCTAACAATCCTAAGTAACTTCTGTTGTCAGGGTCATCTGGGAAAAGATCACATGGCAAGGTTAACAAACGGTTTCATGAATCGGATCATCTGCCGAGGCATACATTGCTAAGGCACAAATGACAGGAGGGGTCCCTGAAGACAGCAGAGGCCCAGCTGCTCCAACTGCACACAATAGGCAAATCACATTTCCCCCAAGTCGCATTTATCCAACCTGCACAACGCTTTTTTAAAAAAGTGATACAAATTTGGTTAAATAACATTGAAATCGGTGCGGTGATCACTTTCAAAATCTTGTCACCTGCCTCTGCAATATGGTTGCATGCTCTCTGTATCCAGCTTTGCCCTTTAGGTCTCAATGCTCAATAGGAATTGAGTATCAAGATTACTTCTTAAATCCAGAGTTTAGAGAATTTGATCCCCCAAGTAACCTGTACTTAGGAGTGAAACGGAGCTTCCATCAGTCAAACTGATTATGAACTACTAAGCACCCTTGCCTTGATTTAACTACTCTGGCGAGAGCTCTAGTAAGCCAACAGCAAGGTGGATGTGCCCCATTCTGTTCAATGTTGTCCATGTTCCATGTGTGCAAAGGCTTATGTTTGTTGACATCGAAGATGATGGGGCAACCTCAGGTTCCGCAGAATTCTGTAGGCGCACTGCGGACTTGTAGAGATCCTTTGTGTAGATAAGCATGGGCAAAATTGAAAGGCTACAATCTTTGAAGCACACACTCTAAAAAGCAGTGGGGTTATTTTGGAAATGTTGGGTTCAGGAATTCCTGTTGATTCCGATGGGTCCTGGGAAAAGACTTTTTCAGCTTTCCATCACTGGTAACCAGGTTCGTACATGCATGCGTTACTGATACCTTTAAAAGATATCTACAGTTAATCATTCACTTCATTGAAAAGATGCTTTTGGCTTCTAATCTTTGTTGGAAGCTGCCCAGAGTGGCTGGGGTAACCCAGTCAGATGGGCAGGGCACAAATAATAAAATAATAATTATTATGATGTAAATGATCTGAACTTACCTCCTTGCTCATCCAACATAACCAAGGTCCTGATACCAGCATCTTTGCTCTACATTCCAGTAAGAATAAGAAGATGAAATGAAGAGACAGAGATAGAGAAAGAAAGAAATTAGTGGGAGAACAAGCAACCCTAGATCTGGAAAAAATTAGAAGCTCAAAGATCAACAGTGAAAGGAATGGCAAGGGATAAGGGAATCAACAGGAACCCATCTCATGAGAGATGATGAAGCTGTCAATTGGTTTCATTTAGTTTCTCATTTTTCCAGTCTTAAATTTACTTCTCCACATTTCCACATTTGCTTGCAATGTTTGTAAAAAAGAAGTCATCAGCATTTTAGTGAAAATTTATCCCAATATACACATTTTAAAATGCAATTTTGCCTAATATAGACATTTTTTCTTCAATATTTCTATTTTCCCTAATGCATTTCTGCATGTTATTGTCACTAATATATGCATTTTAATGCATATTTTACCTTGGCATATGCATATTTGAACACATTGCTCTGCTGGAGAACTCCATTACAAAATTCAGAAAAATGTGAATTTTGAGGGATTGCTGTGTTTCGGTTTGCATCTTGTTTTGGGGGGATTGTGAATCACATAGGTTCAGCTTTAAATGCTAAGTGAATCTAATTCCTCAATCATATTCATTAACACTATGAAATACATGGAAGATTCTCTACTGCATTAGTATTCATTGCAATACTTAACAGTTTGAGAAGGAGCAAAAGGAGAAGCGAGGCTCGTCTTAAAAAAACTGGATGTGTGAACCAAATTTTGGGGCTGGGGAGAAACAGTGATTTAAAATTTGTGAAATGGACCCCATGATTCAAGGTGAAATGGTCCATTTCCCCTCTTTGTTTATTCAATTTTTCCCCACTCATTCTTCAGCATGTTTGCCTGGGAGTAATTTCCATTGAACTCAATTATTCTGACTTCTGATTACACACACATACATACATACATAGGTGTACTTTGTTAACCTCCAGTGCTTCTCTAGCCCCCAAGCAGAATTTTTAAACCTTGGGGTCTGCTTTTAAATAAATCACTTTTAGCTTTATTGCAAGACATTGTTAAAAAAGAAGGAAAGAAACAGGGGAGTTTCCCCTGGTAGCTCAGGTTTTAAAAACAAGAGCTGCTTGGAATAGCTCTGTGTGATGTTAGATTTTTAACAAGCCACTGCCCTTTGTCTAGACTGCACCTCTCCAATAAAATGAGCTGTTGGAGGAACAGTTAACCCATTCTGTCAAAGGTTGTCTTTTTCTGTAGCTGCCATTAGTGGTGGAGCTTCTGGAGCAATGGGACACTGTGACGGAAACCAGAGCGCTCGGAAATGCCGTTTGCCTTCCCACTGCAGCAGTACATTTTTATCTACTTGCACTGGCGTGCTCTCGAACAGCAGAAGCTGGGACAGAGCAACAGGAGCTCACCCCATCAAGCGGATTCGAACCACTGACCTTCCGATCGGCAAGCCCAAGAGGCTCAGTGGTTTAGACCACAGTGCCACTCGTGTCACAATAAGGGTAAATAAATACAATATTAAAAAACCAGAAATCAAGATTAAGGTGAAGGAAGGCAGGCAGGAATGTGGACAAGACAAAGAATAGTCTCTGCTTGGGTGAGAACCGGAAACAGAATCTGAACCTTGGTTAGTGAATGCTACACATAGTTTGACGGAGAATGTCCTTCACAAATACCCATGCTGAGTCAAACAGGGATAGGAAGTGGAGGATTTCGCTGAACAGTCACTTTTGAGGGAGGCAGAAGTGGAGAGGCTGGGGGGGACAGGGGAGCTCTCGGAAAATTTATGAGAAGATTCTCTCTCTGAGATGTTATGGTTTCAGTTTGGTGGGTCAAAAGTTGTCTCAGCAAAGAGAAAGGCTTGAATCCTAAGAAGCAAAGTGGCAGCACCTACTGTAGGTTCTGGCAAGGTCTTGCAAGATCGCACCGGAAATCAGTGTTGATGGTGGCACTGCTTCTCTGCCACTGGTGGAGGCAGGGGGACAGTGGGGCACCCACAGGGGTACCACCTTGGGAGCTTTGGCCGCCCAAGGCAGCTGCTTCCCTCTGCCTCATGGGTGGGCCAGCCCTGCTAAGAAGAGCTCATGGAAGGGGGATGGGAGAAGAGGACTTGTCCATCCCTTGTTCCCACCTGCTCATGGAAATAAAAAGCCTCTCCTGGAGGTCAGGAGACCCTCCTGAACAGGATGGGATGTGTAGCAAGAGATTGTGTGTCAGAAACCACTCCAAACACTTGTATGTCAGCATCTCCCATAAGCATTCCTCAAGATCGAAAGGGAATGTATCATGTCTGCTGGAGGAACAGAGCACACAGTCTAAAAGCAGGCAATTAAATACATTTTATTTCATTTACTCTGGGGTAGCAACCTTGTTTTGATTGAGGTAGGAGAGACATTAAACTACTAGGACAGCCTGACATTGCCAACAGTTAGAAGACACTAAAAGGATGTGTCAGTTGCCTAAGGACACGGGAATGGCTGCAGAACCATTTCTTAGGCATGAGTTACAATTTATTTTCTCAGTCCTGCGCCTCCCAGCTGTACAAGGAACTCCTTATTTACCATTTGCGTGTGTTGACGCCATCCTGTAGCCCAGCCTTAACCACCTAGGTGCTCTCCACATGGTTTGGACTACTATGTTTTGGAGTTGTAGCCCAAAAGATCTGGAGAGCACCAGGTTAAAGGCTGGCGTAGCCCAATGGCCCATTAAAACATGGAAAGGTAATCACTTGGAAGGCAAACCATCTCCCCCAAGAAGCCACCAAGCTCCTGCTCATTTCTTGACTCCTGCAAAAAAGGGAGCCCCTTTTCACAGAACCTCCCCCCCATCATAAAGAAATCTTTTCATTTCCACTGGGGCATGCGAACATGGGGAAAATCTTTGCCGTAATGTGTGCATTTGTGTGTGTGTATCAAGAGAGTCATGACTTCAGAGGAGAAGGTGATGTGCAGCACTAACTCACTAATTAGGCATATAGGAAGATTTCTTACACTGCATCTAGTTCAGTATTGTCTACACCAAATGGAAGTGGCTCTCCATGGTTTCAGGCAGGGAATACTAACAGCCCCACCTAGAGGCACCAGGGTTCAAAACAGGCATCTTCTGCATGCAATGATGATGCATGCAGACTCCTGAGCTATGGCCCTCCCAGTGGCCAATGAGCTTACTCTTTTAAGTAAATGTGCTCAGGACTGCAGGTTTATGCTAGGACAGTGCTGATCTTTGGGAGAAGATTTCATACATGCTTCCCCTACCCTCCCAATCGTTATCACTGCAAAAATGAAAAAAAGAACAGCACAAAAATTAAACCCATCCCTAACACCAGTAGTTCATGACATTTCCCTCGATAGCTGTTCTTTTCTGAAAGCAGCATGCTTAAATGCCAAGCTGATTTATCATGAGAACTGGCCTTTTCCTTCATGTTTTTCTCCTCCAGACTTGGCCCAGAGGTCAAATGTTTCAATAGGAAAGGATGTCTGCTCCAGATTTGGTGACACCCACCTGTATGTGAAACTTGCTTTCTTCCCCTTTGCAAAAGGCCTTCATTCTGCCCCAGTGCCCTGTTATAAATTTGCTGCACAATCACAGCCAAGACATCACCATCAACAGGGGAGAGGCTCAGCACTAGAGCAAATAGCTTGCACTCAGCTGGTATCTGGGCTCAGTCGATGGCATCTCCAGTAGGAAAGATCAGAAAGCAGCTGATGGGCATGATCCTCGTCTGAGAGCTGCTGGTGGGCGGAGTAGCTCAGGGGTCGTGAACCTTTTGGGCTCCATGCAGGCCAGGGTCTAGTTTTGTGGCCCAAATTTGACAGGGGGCAGGAATGCCCACCTTGTCGCCAAGCAATTAGGAGTTTGGAAGTCTCAGGACTTCAAAACACCATGCCCAGCCCAGGCACGGTATGTGACCACCAAATCCAGCTCTACTGCCTATCAGTTGATGAGCAGTAGTGCTGGAGCCTATTTTATGTCCAATCTGGAGTGCACTTGCAGGTTTGGGTTGCATTTACTCTGGACAGCATAGCATTTGAAAGGGAGGGTGCAATGAGAGCTAGCACCTCCATCCAGAAGTGACAGCATGGACAAAAAGAGCTCTGAATTCATGACTCACCACAGAGAAAGCCAACTCTGATACCTGTCAATCTGAAGGATTCATACTGATGTCAAATTGAAAGTTGTTGGCTCTATCCATCTTAACAGGACAGCAGTAACACAACATTTCTGGTATTATGCAGCAATGACTCTCTGTCAGTTTTATGTATGTTTATTTACAAGAAAAACACATCAAGAGCATGGCCCCTGCCTGCTTGCATTAACAGTAGTTGATCAGTCTGAATCATCGTCCCTCCTCCAACAGGAAGTATGCCAAAATCCCGCCTTTCTTCTCCTTCCCTTCTGTTGTTCTCTGAGCTTCTCCAGTCTCCTAGTATGGGGACTGAACGGCTGGCCTGCCTCCTCCCCACTCCCAGAGGACACAGCATCAGACACTGGCTTATCCGCTGGCTGCTTGGCAATGCTCTGGCCACCTTCTAACTCTCCCTCTCCTTGTGAGATAACATCTTCCCTGGGAAGGAGGGGGGCTGGGCTGCCCTTTCTAGACTCTGACAGCCAGCTCTCATCTGCAGAGTTGGCCCCTTGCTCGCTTAGCTCAGTTTCTGAGGCTGACTCTTCCGCTGCGCTCTGGCGGGCCACATTGGAGAGGGCACCACTGCCTGGCTTAATGTATGCTGGATGAGCATGTGCATTCGCCCAAAACTGTAGAAGTGCTTTGAAAGAAAAACAAACCACTGTGTTTAGGGAGGTCATTCCATAGATGGGACAATCTCCAGGAGGCAATGAGTGTGACCTTCGTCATCATTTGCATCATGGGCTTTGAGATGGGTCAACTCCTGCAAACCATTCAGCATTCCTGAGAAAACAGTGAAGTTAAGCCATGGATTCCTTACCTCTTCAACAAGCTGCAGCATACGCCGAGTGCTTTCGAGTGACTGAGAAGGAAATGGGGGGGAGGACAGAGGAAGAGAGTTAGAATTGGTAAACCGTTTCAGCTCAGAAACATGCAGAGCATAAGTATGCCAAATAAAAAAAATGATGACATCTGTCTTATTTTAATTTATTTACATGGTTATCTTCCCCCTCTCACTTTATTTTCCCAACAACACTGTGACATAGAGATAGTGATTGGCCCACAACCAGCCAGTGAGCTTCGTGAAGCAGGGGTTTGAATCTGGGTCCCTCTAGTCCTAGTCTAACACTATACCACTCTAACTCTTCTGATTGTTTTCCAACTATACTACAACAGACTATGGCTGCTTCAGGTTGGGTGTGTCTGAAAAGGACAAGTTTCTTGCCCAGGTTCTAAGTAGATGAAGTCATGAGAACCTTACAACCAAAAATTTGCAGGTTAGTTGGGAGAAGCATTGGTGATAAATGTATCACCAATGGGGAAGAAGCTTCATTCTAGAGTTCTTTGTGATGGCGGCATATCATGGACTAAACCCCACAAGGAGCAATACACCTTCAATGAGCAGTACATGTGTGGTTGCTTATTTAGATAATTTATGCCACCTTTCCCCACCCAAAATACTGCTCAAAGAGGCTGCCCAAAGAAGCTTGTTAGATCTGTACCCAGCTAAATGCCCTAGCTTGTTTGTTGGTTGTAAAGCCTAGAACAGAGAAGAGGAACCTGTAGTTCTCCAGATGTTGGTGGACTACAATTCCCACCATCCCTGTTCACTGGCTATACTGGTTGGGGCTGATGGGAACTGAAGTCCAACAACTTCTAGAGGGCCACAGGTTCTTCTTTGCTTGCCTAGGTGCATAAATGAAAGGCACACAAAAATGACTCAATTTGCACTTTCTGGTATGTTTTAAACAAAGACACTTAAAAAATTAAGTCACCAGAGGCGTTCTTCCTTCCTACATGAAGATTTCACAAAGTCAACAGCAGAATCTGGGAGAGGCCTTGTCATCGGTCAATATTTCGAACCCTCTGGAATTACTCTTCTGCATTCTTTCATGAGAAGGGTCACAGCTCATTAGCAGAGCACCTGGTTTTTCATGCAGAAGGCTGCAGGTTCAAACTTTTGCCTCTCTAGTTGGTGGGGAAGCCATGGCCCTCTGCTTGCTCTTGGACTCCAGCTCCCATCCATCTCAGCCAGCATGGCCAATGGCAGTGACGGAGGAAGCCACTCGGGTGCCTAGGGCGGCGCGCCCAGGGACGGAGCGAGCTGCCCCTAGGGGTGGGGCACACCACAGGGCCTCTGGAGTCTGCCTGCCTCCTCCCACTCAGCCGCCCTACAGCTGGGGGGGGAGGCAGCGGGTGGACCATTTGGGCCGCATGGAGCCTGTGTGTGCCCAAACCACAGCATCTCTCCCAGGAAAGATGCATGGCTCGGGCGCGCTGCAGGCCCCGTGGTGAGTGCTGTCTGGCATTTTGTCACCCCCTCAGTGGTGACACCTGGGGCGGTCCTCACCCACCCTGCCAATGGCTAGGGATGGTGGAAGGTGTAGCAGCAGCTTTCTCATTTCTGAGTTCAGAACATCAAAATGATGGAGCTGAGAACGCAGGAACCAACAGAAAAAGTCCACATTTATCTGGGTGAGGATCTTAGCCTGCAGGCAACAGGCTGCATGAAGAGGCTGTGGGCTTTTTTTCCTGCTTATCATTCCAGCCACATTTCCCTCACCTCATCGGTCATCTGGTCAGCACGCTGCTGCATTTCTTCCAACTCATTGCGCATGTCAGCGTCTTCGGCCATTTTGGCTGTGGGTGTGTGGGCTGGCCCTCTGCGTCAAGCAAATTTCCTTGGCTCTGCCAGCAAGCCTAGAACACAAGAAAGAAAGAAAGAAAGAAAGAAAGAAAGAAAGAAAGAAAGAGGAATAAATTCAGTGAAGTGACATTAAACAGGTTTCACTCTGGACATTTGCGTGCTACAATGATCATTTTGAAAAGCAACATTAGATTAGTGACCTCACACAAACAATTCTCTTCTGGATTATATCCGTGCGTCAGTTCCAGGTAATTTCAAAGAACCCTCTTAGATTACTGCTCTCACCGTCAAATCATTTAACTGTGCCAGGCAATTCTTATGAGCTAGAGAACAGTCATAAATTGTTCCCAAGGTGATGTTGTTCTATTTCTGGGGTATTAGTCACTCTCTTCAATAGGAACCTAAATGTTTGCTTCCTTGGTGCAATCACGAAGAAGAACTGATTCATTTCTGTTTTCTAAAGACACCAAGTCAGCCTCCGTGGAGCTGCTAATCCGATGCAAAGTGACTGCAAGGAAAGATCTCACAAACAACGTTTTACCTCAGATGGTCAGAACTTTATCCAAAGTTGGTGACAGAATTAAAACAGCAATTTCTAAGGATCAGAATGTACCACAAAGCCCCAGCTGTTCCAGTTCCCCAAGCTTCAAAACTTGAGTAGAAATGGTTGGACTGTGGGTTGGGTCTTTGTCCTGCATGAAAGTTGTCTTCACTGAAAGAAGACATATGGGGACATGTCCTTCTCTGTTACCCCCTCAGGAAAGGATAAAGCAATGGAGCTTGATAACTTATTAAGTAATAATACTAATACTAATAATAATGTATACCCCAGTCCATGTCAGTCGCACATTTTAAAGTCTGTTCCACCCCACCATTCCATGTTATTGTGCAGATTTTTAGAAACGCTCAAATCCATGTGAAAATGTGCATTGAAAAAGGAGGTATGGAACAGGTTCGTTCACATTGGAATACAAGCTGAACATATTCCTTCAGCATCATTGCCATGCTTGCAAAGCTGGTTTCCATAATGTCATAATGCCTTCTGATCATGGATGTTGTACAGACCCATAAATTCCTAGCAGTGAAATTTCACTATTGGCATAAATTGATGAAGCACATCTGTTGTCAGGGACCGTGCTGAAGAGGGCTGCACAGATGAGGAATGGTGGGAGTCTCCCCCTGCTCCTGATCAGGATCTTGAATCTTCCCAGGGACAGTGGGACAATATAGATTTGGAACAGTGGTTTGCAGAGGGGCATAGTTCAGAAGACAGAAGTTGGGAAGAACTGGGTGGTGAACAGCTAGGAGAAGAAGAACTGGGGCAGAGAAAGTTAACAGATGCACTTTCGCTGGAAAGCATCCATCCGCTCAGCCCAAGGTCAAGGAGAGCCAATAAGGTGGCAGCACAGAAAGCACAGTGGTTGCGAGATCAGGTTGCAGGACGCAGAAGTGACGTGGGTGACTAGGGGGGAAGTGGGTGGAACCCTTAATTGGGAGCACCTTCATCCCTCGGAATGGATTCTTTGTTCTCTCGCTGTGATCATTAAAATTTCTAACTGGTAAGAGACTCCTTTCTCTTTGTTCTACTTATCTACTGCCAAAGCGGGGTGGGGGTGGGGGAAGCTGAGTCCCTGAACTGACACCTGTCTCCTATAAGGACTGAAGACCATCAGTCATAATTTACAGTGGTTAAGGCTGATCCAGCTTTCAGAGAGCATCTAAACTACTTTAAGCTGATAGGATGAACTTGGCATCAGGGAACTCCTCCGAAACCTGGGCCCCTCGACAGTGAGAGGATTTCAGTTTATGAAATCGCTTTTCCTCGATGACGCATCACCACTGTGGGAGAGAGGACTCTTCTCACTGAGATGCATCTGTTAATTAAATCTGAACAAGAGGCAATTGCCTGGATGTTGACATAACCGCTATCTCGGAACATGACAAACCAAACAAACCTTAAATAAGCCATCAAGCGTTATATTGGAGACTCAGATTGTCAAAACTGTATTCCACATGAATGTATTTTCAGTGTCTCCTCCACTTCAGAAATACAGTGGTACCTCAGGTTAAGAACTTAATTCGTTCCAGAGGTCTGTTCTTAACCTGAAACTGTTCTTAACCTGAGGTACCACTTTAGCTAATGGGGCCTCCCACTGCCGCTGCACCACCGCCACACAATTTCTGTTCTCATCCTTAAGGAAAGTTCTTAACCTGAGGTACTATTTCTGGGTTAGTGGAGTCTGTAACCTGAAGCGTCTGTAACCCGAGGTACCACTGTCGTTGTGCAGCAATCTGGCTGTCAACAGGAAGATTGACTTGGAAGTGAGGGGTAGGTAGAGATTGGGGGAGCATCCCGGGAACCCACCAGAATATGAAGAGGAAAAACAACCAGGAATGGCAATGAAGAGGGACTAGACATGTGCAGATGGGTGGAGCAAAAAAATGACAGACATAGAAATGGCCAGTGACAGAGTTGGCACACATGACATTTATGTGGAGGAATATCAGTTGTGGCTCCTGAGCTTTCCATAGGGTGGGCGCTACCACCGAGAAGGCCCTCTGCTGGTTCCCTTTAACCTCACTTCTCACAGGGAGGAAACCGCCAGAAGGACCACAGAGCTGGACCTCAGTGTCTGGGCTGAACGATGGGGGTGGAGACGCTCCTTCAGGTATACTGGGCTGAGGTCATTTAGGGCTTTAAAGGTCAGCACCAACACTTTGAATTGTGCTCAGAAATGTACTGGGAGCCAATGTAGCCAATGTAGGTCTCTCAGGACTGGTGTTATATGGTCTCAGTGGCCACTCCCATTTACCAGTGTAGGTGCCGCATTCTGGATTAATTGTAGTTTCCGGGTCACCTTCAAAGGTAGCCCCACACAGAGTGCATTGCAGTAGTCTAAGCAGGAGATACCTAGAGCATGCACCACTCTGGCGAGACAGTCTGCGGGCAGGTAGGGTCTCACCCTGAGTATCAGATGGAGCTGGAAGACAGCTGCCCTGTACAAAGAATTGACCTGCGCCCCCATAGACAACTGTGAGTCCAAAATGACTCCCAGGCTGCACACCTGGTTCTTCAGGGACACAGCTACCCCATTCATGACCAATTCATGGGAGATTGCAAATACATATGTGGCCACAATAAAATTGAAAGGAATAAAACCATTCAGGCAGCTATAAAGTAGGTTGCAGGAGATGGGACAATAAGATTTCCTAATATTCTATTAGAACTTCTTTCTATGCTAATTTTGCAAGACAGGGCAAAATACAAGGACTACAGCCCAGGGCTGTGCATCTCCTCTTCAAAGTAATCTGATATACTTTTTCACGCATTAATATTCACGTTCTGCAGACCAATATCTTGCAAACATTACAGCAACTCCTGTAAGCTGCCTCTTGGTGACTTATCGAACAGCAATTTATTTATTTAGCTGAAAGTTTTATCGGACCCTTCTAAGTGTCAAAACACCCTCAAGGTGGCTTGCAACAACATAAAGTGCTTTTGTAACATAGTATAAAACAAAAAAGGGGGGATGCAGTAGTTTAAAGGAATAATAAAAACACAGTCACATAAAATGAAAGCTTTCTAGAATAAATAGGGCTTCAGTAACAAGAGAAAAATGTGTGGGGGATCTACACTTCCCAGAGCAAAGTATTTCATTCCTGCATGGGGCAACCACTGAGAAGGCCCTGCCTATTTCCCACCCAGCTGTGCCTCAGTGAGACACAGAGAAAGGCCTGTTCTTTGGATCTTAGGGGAGCAGGCAGGATGGTATGGGATGAGGTGATCTTTAAAGGATCCTGCACCTAAGCTGTTTAGGACTTCTTGCGGTAAGGATGAGTCTGTGCGGGGAGAGATCAGCTCAGCTCACATTTTAATGAGAAGCGACCTAATTTTAACTCACTGAAAAACCGTGAAAACTGAATTACAGCTATCCTTTCACATTTGCACTTCTCTACATTTTTGCAGTACGGTGCTCCAGACAAAGAAATGTGCAGAAAATGCATACATTCATGAAAATATACAAAAATATTATCATCTATTTACCAAATTTATGCAGCATTTCATAGCATGATGCCATCAAAGCAGTGCACGAGATGCAAACAGAATAAAACACAAACACACAGGGTCCTAAAAGAGTAGAATCATTTCAAAAAACTAAAAATGAATTATGTTAGGGAAGTTCGTTGGCCAAAATGTGTATGTTAAAAGGTGTATATGAAAAAGTGTACATTAGTAGAGATTGTTGACAGCTTTGCACGAGGACTTTAAAAGATGCAAATTGATGCAGAAATGTAGTTTTGCATCCATTTTGCATTGCTTTCTATGGGAAAGTGCGCTTTGGTTTTGGAACACTTCGGTTTTGGAACGGACTTCTGGAACGGATTAAGTTTGAGAACCAAGGTACCACTGTGCTTTAGTTCTTGAATTTCTTATGCATATTGATAGTTTGCTCAGCTTAAAAGATACTTACCCGACTGTATTTGAAAAGGGAGGTATAAGCCCCTACAGTCCAAAGACAATTCGAAAGCTTTTCCCATTTCCTTCCTCCTTGCAGAGAAATATTTGAGGTCAATTTGGGAGAGTCAAAATGGCTTCAGGATTGTTCTCCTGTACAGTGGTACCTCAGGTTAAGTACTTAATTCATTCCAGAGGTCCGTTCTTAACCTGAAACTGTTCTTAACCTGAAGCATCACTTTAGCTAATGGGGCCTTCTGCTGCTGCTGCGCCGCCGGAGCATGACTTCTGTTCTCATCCTGAAGCAAAGTTCTTAACCCGAGGTAATATTTCTGGGTTAGCGGAGCATGTAACCTGAACCGTATGTAACCTGAAGCGTATGTAACCTGAGGTACCACTGTACTGTGGTTTATATGCTTGTGTATGTATGTTTGCCTTGTACGTTTCTGCAGTGCTTTTTTCCTGGGGGTACGCATACCCCTAAACATTTTGTTAATCTTTGTACTTTTGTCCATTTACTGTATTTATTTTTCCCAATTTGAACTATAAAGTGGTGGTTTTCTTGAGTCAAAATGAGAGTACCCCTAAACATTTTTTTTTTTTTTAGAAAAAAGCACTGCATTGATGAACATTTATTTTATATTTGAGATTCTTATAACAGAGGTTTTCCTTTTTCCTAGAAGTATAGCTTCCGATGAGCTGTACCACCCACATCCAGCTCCTCAGGGGTCAAAACAGCAAAAGTGTTTTGTAATATGCGGATTGCTCTGACAAGGTCATCCGTGTTTGTAAAGCACCGCAAATGATTTCTTTAAGAAAAGGGGATTGTATACCAGTATTTAGTCATAATTAATGATGCCCCCCAGGAGGCCTGGCTCATCTTTATTTATAGAAACAGCAGAGCAATTCAACAAGGTTACTCATTTGCAAAAAGTACGTTGCACAGAAGAATAATTCCAGATTTCCAGCTACGGACCCTGCAGAATCTGCACAATTTGCTACTAATTGATATCTTTGCAATAAATTGTCTTAATTGCATGCAATTAACGTTACAGCTGTGCTGTGGTGCATAGGCTAGAGAAGGGAGAGACAAAAAATGTCTCAGGTAATGATTCTGAATCTATTTGATGCTCAGAGCCTCAGACAACCACTCATTGTGGCAGCTAGAAAAATAGTTTCTTGTAGCGTTAAGCCAAAAATGGGGGAAGGATGGTGACAGCATCTTTCAAGATCATTTCATCATCCATGAATTAAGCCCCCAGGTTTGGGGTATTTTTAAAGACTCCTTTGCGGAGGGGTGTGAAATTGTAATGGAAATGGTTTATTGAATATTTACAGATAAATTGTAAACAGATAAGAATATTGGCAGGAATGGGGGAAATTTATAACTTATCTTAAAGACCAGTGTAAACAGTTAAAAATCATAAGTAGGATATCACTTGTAGTTTAAGGTTGAATTCTGGACATAATGGGAGACGTAAAAGATTTGGATTATCATAAAAGATGCAGGAGGAAATGATTAATAATGGACCTAGAAAATGTTCAAACAAACATTTGTAAAAAAAAAAGCAAAAACCCTGAAACCTTCCATCTAGGTATTTTGTCCACAGACATCCCAGGTGATAAGAAAAGGATATTTTAATACGCAACAACAGCAGTGAGAATGCTGGTTGCCAGAGATTGGAAGAGAGAGAAAACCCCATCGAAGGAGGAAAGGCAGATAAAAATGTTTGAGTATTTGGAACTTGCAAAAATGACAGAAATAATCAGGAATCAAACAATCCAAAAGTTTACAAAGAGGTGGGAATGTTAGAGAGGGTATTTTAAAACAACATTCTTCCCAACTAAAATCTTTATTTGCCTGGACTAATTTTCACAAATTGCATGAGTGATAAATATTATATTGCATATAACATAGATGTTGGTTAAGGTGATAAAAGACGCAGTCAGCACCAACACTTTGAATTGTGCTCAGAAACGTACTGGGAGCCAATGTAGGTCTTTCAGGACTGGTGTTACATGGTCTCGGCAGCCGCTCCCAGTCAACAGTCTAGCTGCCACATTCTGGATTAGTTGTAGTTTCACCAGATCTAACACCAGTGCTAATTACCGGTAATAGTTTAGCCAAGGGTGATTTGAAGTTTGTTTAGTCAGAATTTGTCACTACTTTTCTGCTGAAGAAACAGAAGTTCATTTTCCACTGGGAAATGATATACAGTAATATCTCCGCTAACATCCGCCTTGTCTAGCATCCATTCCGGCGAATGTCCGTTGCAAACCCGGAAGTACCAGAATGGGTTACTTCCGGGTTTGTTGCTCGCACATGCGCAGAAGCGCTAAATTGCACTTCACGCATGCGCAGAAGCACAAACCGCTCCGCATGCATGTGCAGATGCGGCGGTTTGCCCTGCGTCCTTTTCGGCTAGCGGCTGGGGCTCTGGAACAGATCTCAGTTGCAAAACAAGTTATGTCTGTACAATGAAATGAAAAGGATGTTTAAAATAACTTTTGTAAACAAACAAACAAACAAACACCAGAAGCTTTCCTTTTGGGAATTATAGGGAGAGAACTACCTAAACTGTATAGAAACTTATTCATGTATGCGACTACTGTGGCAAGAATGTTACTTGCCCCAAAACAAAAAGAAGTCACAGCAAAGGAAGAATGGATACAAAAACCTATGGAATATGCAGAAATGGCAAAACTTACTGGAAGAATAAGAAATCAAGATAACAAACTTTTTATAAAAGAATGGAAATGGTTTATTGAATATTTGCAGATAAATTGTAAACAGATAAGAACATTGGCAGGATTCTTGTAATAACCTGCAGTTTTATAAGAGTATATATTTAAAGAAGATGGATAAATGAGCAAATTAAGTTAATTTGGATATGCAGAAGATATTAAGAATAAATTTAAGGAACTGCAGAAAGAGGGGGAAGGAAGTCAAGTTTTGAAATGTCAAAATGATTGTAAAACTAGTGAAATGTATAAACTTGAAAAGTATAATTATTTTTTTTAAAGAAACATACGTTCAAGTGGGTGCGAAACTCATTTGCAAGTGATGTCGCCAAGTTGTCTTTGACTACATGAGAAGAACAACCCATTGTCATGTGATACATAGGACCCTCAAGGATAGATTTTTGGAAGAGAGGTTACCTGAATTCTGGCTTCATGTTACCAGAATTACTGAATTTCCACTGACCTTGCCGATGAAGCTATATTTGTGCTTCTGCCATTTGGTGGTACATATTTTTGCAAGACAGATTTTTCAGCAACGACTGCTGTGAAGATGAAATACAGCGGCAGGCTACATATCAATAATGATCTGAGACCATGGGTGACAGCCATCAAACCCTGTGTTGACCTACTTGTTGGCAAAATGCAAGCTCAGCTATCCCACTGATACATGCCCAAATGGGACTTCATTGTGATTTTTTTTAAAAAAAGAATATTTATAGTTGGTTATATATAACATTGCTTGTGTAACCATTTTTAGAATAAACCATTTTTAGATTAAATCAATTTTATAATAATGTTTTATAGCTTACAAGCCAATATTCTGCAATTGGGTGATTGGGGTTCTGACATTCCCATCAAAATAAATGGCAAATAGCTTTGTAAGTGCTGTGCACAATTTCTTTTTCTTTTCTTTTTTAGTGTTCTATACTATCGTTCCTTCTCTCTTCTTTTTTTTTTGCTGGTAGGAATTTTTATTAATTTTCAATTATAATCCAATAATAGCCTCATTATAACAATACCAATTTATAATACAATTAATAATATCAATCATTCAAATATCAGATTATATGATTTAGATAAGGTGGCCCCCCACGTGCTAGAATTGATGGATATCTTTATTTCTGCGTACTAAAATCTTATTGATTTCAATTACATTCCAGTCAGTGCTGTGCACATTTTAAGAAATTCCACATTAATAGGGACACCAAGAAAATTGTTGCTTGGATGCCTCAAGTAATAGTTATAAAATAGAAAAAGTTAAAATCTATGAAACTAATGACTGGCAAAGACCTACGGTACACAGTTCATGGGAGAATAAATCACCGGGTCACCATACCAAGTAAATTTCGGCTTGGGGGTTGCCATTCTGAAAAGGTTTAGAGCCACTTGGTTCAAAGAACTGCCCACCACAGCAGGCGTGAGGAGCCTTGGCTGGCCAGATGTTGCTGAACTACATTTCCCATCAGCCCTAGCAAGCATGGCCAATGGACTGGGATGATGGGAGTTGTAATTCTGCAACATCAGGAGGGCCAAAGTACTCCTATGCCTGCACTGCAGTGTAAGCTCCACTGTGGACTGTAGCCAAAGTTTAACAATGAAAAAAATATTCAAATTACTGACTTCCCTAATCAGAATGACACAGTGAACATAAGCCAATGAAAGCTGATTGCATGCAATATCTTAAATAATGCTTAAATAATAGAATCATAAAATTATAGAGTTGGAAGGGACCCTAAGGATTATTTAGTTCAACCTCGGGAGTCTTTTGCCCAACATGGGGCTCAAACCCACGAGCCTGAGATTAAAAGGCTCATGCTCTACTAGCTGAGCTATCCCAGTTATATCTATCTGACTGAAATCAATGGGGTTGAGAAGATTGGAAAACGATTGAATATTTGGGAAATGACTGTGTACAGTTGAAAACGCTGGCGGCATTGAGATAAATTCAACAGCGTGAACAAGTTTTGATGGATGCAATAATGGAACACTGGATGGTATAGTTTTTGTAAACTATGCAGGGATTTATAATATGTAAAAGGAAGCATGGAAAGAGAAGAAGGGAAGTCATTGATATCTTGAGGATGTAAAAGGAGTATTTTAAATTGTAAAACAGAAAACGATATCTATATATATGCAGTGCTTTTTTCTGGGGGGATGCAGGGGTACACATACCCCTAAACATTTTGTGAATCTAAGTTTGGCCTCGTTGAGGGGCATTATTTATTCTTGGGAGAAAAGCAATGACAAACCTAGACAGCATCTTAAAAAGTAGAGACATCACCTTGCCAACAAAGATCCGTATATTAAAAGCTATGGTTTTTCCAGCAGTAATGAATGGAAGTGAGAGCTGGACCATAAAGAAGGCTGATTGCCGAAGAATTGATGCTTTTGAATGATGGTGCTGGAGGAGACTCTTGAGAGTCCCATGGACTACAAGATCAAACCTCTCCATTCTGAAGGAAATCTGCCCTGAGTGCTCACTGGAAGGACAGATCATGAAGCTGAGGCTCCAATACTTTGGCCACCTCATGAGAAGAGAAGACTCCCTGGAAAAGACCCTGATGTTGGGAAAGATGGAGGGCACAAGGAGAAGGGGATGACAGAAGACGAGATGGTTGGACAGTGTTCTCAAAGCTACCAGGATGAGTTTGACCAGACTGCGGGAGGCAGTGGAAGACAGGAGTGCCTGGCGTGGTTTGGTCCATGGGGTCACGAAGAGTCAGACACGACTAAACGACTAAACAACAGCAACAACATTTCAATATGAGTAGGAAAATGAGAGTACCCCTAAAGATATTTTTTTTTTAAAAAAAGCCCTGTACACACACACACACAGAGAGAGAGAGAGAGAGAGAGAGAGAGAGAGAGGTACCTTGGTTCTCGAACGTAATCTGTTCGGGAAGTCTGTTTGACTTTGAAAACCAAGGCGCAGCTTCCAGTTGGCACAGGTGCCCCGGAAACAATAGCCGACAACCGCAACCGTTTCAGGTTTTCGGCATTCAGGAGCAAATTTGTTCATCAACTAAGCCATTCGAGAACCAAGGTTCCACTGTATATATAAATAAAGAACTCAATGGGATTGAAATAACCCTTAGTATTGGGAGGGGGAACCTGCTGTAGAATCTTAATCCACGCATTAATTCTGAATCACACTAAAATTGCTGAGTTTCCTCTGGTTCATACCAGATGGATCTACCCATAGATAGATGACCGTTCCCAAGTACAGTGGTACCTCAAGTTACAGACACTTCAGGTTACAGTCGCTTCAGGTTACAGACTCCGCTAACACAGAAATAGTACCTTGGGTTAAGAACTTTGCTTCAGGATGAGAACAGAAATTGTGCTCCGGCGGCGCGGCAGAAGTGGGAGGCCCCATTAGCTAAAGTGGTGCTTCCGGTTAAGAACAGTTTCAGGTTAAGAACGGATGTCCGGAAGGAATTAAGTTCTTAACCCAAGGTACCACTGTACTGGAAAGAACTTCTAAATAGTGCTGCACGCCTTGCTCTCTGCAATTTTCCCTAGCTGGAAAGAGTTTTCAAGGAGCAGATGCCAAGCCACTGGGTAGCAGAAGCTAAGTCAGAGAGAAGATCCGGCGCTGGGAAATTCATTTCCCACCCTCAGGGTAGCTGTGGTGAAGTCCTATGGCTCAGAAATACTCAGAAGCACAATCATTTCTGTTCTGCTCAATCTATCTGTGCAGAGATCCAAGGGAAAGTATAAGAAGTCTTTTCTTGGTGAGAAATATCCTTTGTTCACTTCTCCGTCTGTGGAACTACAGGCTGTGGGAAATTTAGTCCTTCTTTTCCTTGTGTCCCTTCCTGGGGAATAAAAGGCTATGATGCACTCCACGGTTGCAAGCCACGATTCCTTTTCTCCTCTGCTCAATAACCCCTGGTCAAATTCAACAAATAAATCTATGCAATGGATCCAAGGCTCAAGCGCTAAGCCAGGGATAGCTAACCAGATGTTGCTGCAAAACTGTTTCCATCTCCTCTGACTCTTGGTCTCGCTGGCTGATGCTTATGGGAGGTGACATCAGGAGTGCCTCAGGTTAGCTCTCAGATGCTTGCTGCATCATACCTATTAGGTCAGGTGCTGAGCTCTTTTTAAAGAGCTCTGGGTTGGGCTGATGTCAGTGTAATCTGACCTCTCCAAGCACAGGATCAAATCTTTGATTACTCATAACTCTTGTAATGATGCCATTGTTGATGCGAGCAGCAATTTTATCATGGAGTCTACTGTAAAGGTAAAGGACCCCTGGACGGTTAAGCCCAGTCAAAGGCGACTATGGGGTTGCGGTGCTCATCTCGCTTTCAGGCTGAGGCAGCCGGCGTTTGTCCACAGACAGCTTTCCGGGTCATGTGGCCAGCATGACTAAACTGCTCCTGGCGCAATGGAACACCATGACGGAAACCAGAGCACATGGAAATGCTGTTTACCTTCCTGCTGCAGCGGTACCTATTTATCTACTTGTACTGGCATGCTTTCGAACTGCTAGGTTGGCGCGAGCTGGGACAGAGCAATGGGAGCTCACCAAGTTGCAGGGATTCGAACTGCCGACCTTCCAATTGGCAAGCCTAAGAGCCTCAATGGTTTAGACCACAGCGCCACTTGCGTCCCCTACAAAGGGCTTATCCACACTTACTTTTCCTCAACTCTTTCCAGGTGCAGGTCGCTCTTTAAAGCTTTGCGTCTGAGTGCCCTTTTTTCCTTTTGCTCCAGAGTGTTCCCCTCAAAAGCCTGCTCTTTAAACCTCAGTCGGCACAAACAGCAATCCGCAGAAATCCCAGATTGGCGTTTGCTCCATCTGAACGCTAAAGAGCGGGCTTTCGTGGGGAAAGCTCAGGGCAACACACACACAAAGCATATACTTGGACACAGAGCTTTTAAATGTGGACCTGCCTGGATAGAACAGAGCAAAACCTAAGTGTGGATAAGCCTTATGTTTTAGTCAGAGTAGACTTGCTGAACATAATTAACCTAATTTAGGCTAGTTCATTAATTTCAATGAGTCTACTATGAGTAAAACTTAGTTGGCCCACTCTGTCCAAATCCCAGTGTACTTTTTTTTAGCTTGCACAACTGGTTGGGAAGACCACAGAACTCATCTGTTCTTACTTGATTCAAAGAATGCTTTGGCTCTCATTCCACCCAATTGTTTTGGATGGGGATGTTCACACACAGCTGCATCAAATGTGTTCAAGGATACTGAGATGATTGTAATGCCCATGTAATGCATATCCAAATGTGCAAATTTTTCAGTATGGGTTAATATGTGCATTGAAGGCACCTTCCACCTGCAGGAAACGGGGTGCGTATCTGCAGCGGTTCCAATCTGTTCTCTCTCCTTGAAAACCCCCAGCGACAGCAAACCCCAAACTTTCCTGAATGTTGTATGTACACAGATAAGAGGGTTCAGACAGAAGGATGCACCTCACCCTGAATGCCTCATAATTGCTTTGTTTTTCTGCTTTTGTTTTTAGCATCCAAGTGTTTCAAATGTATAGAAACCTGCAACCTTACAACAACTATGTAAGGCAAACAACCATTATCATGCCCATATTGCAGACACCAGACTGAGGCTGAGAGAAAGAGACCTGCAGAGAGTTCAGGACAATGGCAAGAGGCAAATCTGGAACTCCCTGTAAGGTAAAGGTAAAGGGACCCCTGACCTTTAGGTTCAGTCATGACCGACTCTGGGGTTGCAGCGCTCATCTCGCTTTATTGGCTGAGGGAGCCGGCGTACAGCTTCTGGGTCATGTGGCCAGCATGACTAAGCCATTTCTGGCGAACCAGAGCAGCACACGGAAACACCGTTTACCTTCCTGCTGGAGTGGTACCTATTTATCTACTTGCACTTTGACGTGCTTTCAAACTGCTAGGTGGGCAGGAGCAGGGACCGAGCAACGGGAGCTCACCCCATTGCAGGGATTCAAGCTGCCAACCTTCTGATCAGCAAGTCCTAGGCTCTGTGGTTTAACCCACAGCACCACCTGCGTCCCTTGGAACTCCCTGAGTCATACGCTAAACTGGTTAGCATGTAATGTTAAACTATGGTTCCATGTGGAAGAGCAGCATGCAGCTGCACCGAGTTAATGCAATGCTTGCTTCATTCTTCCCTTGATCCCATATGCCTCCAATTGTTTATTTTATGGTTTGGTCACAAAACAAAGCACGCCATGTCTCCAGTGAAATTCTATAGAGGCTACTCATCAGTTTTTAGACTTCAACCTAAGAACGAAAAGAAGTCAAACAAATATAGCCCAGCAATCAAGTGCTGCTCCTTTTATTATGAACTTGAAATTTGGATAGTATTCTATTAATGCTCAGTTTTATTCCTGCCCAGATGCTGTGCTGTTATTCCACAGTTCGTCTCTCTTCCCATAATAAAGGAAAACTAGAATTAACAATCTTGGCAGGGCAACCCGGCTGAAGTGTGTGCGTGCCTTGCAGGAAAGTCAAATAAAGCACTGTAATTTTCCATAGCAAAACCAGAACATTGGACAGACAAGGTTCTCTTTTAAAAGTCCGGCCCCTTTCAAAGCATGCACACAGGCGCAGCATCAACAAGACAGAGCTGCCTTGGGGATATTCTGTTAAAAGGCAGTGAAGACCAACCCAAATACATTTTAGCTCTGTTGCCTGAACAAACAGCGGATATTTTATTTGTGTGCTTTATTTGCCCCCGATGTTATGTTTTGTTTTTCTTTTCAAATGCACGCATTGCAAGCTAAGACAGTGCTTGTTTTTTAAAACATCGTTATCAGCATCATCATTAACAAGAAAAAACCAGAAGCCTTGGTTATGTTAAAAATATGATTAACTTCTACCCTGGTAACGTATTGTTGCATGGCACCCCAATCTCTGAGTGGTGGGAGATTCCAGGGTCTGTATTTTCTTTTGGAAATGAGGAGCACCAGAAACTGTGGTGTCTTGAGGATATATGGTTTATTCACACAAATATGCAACCTGAGCCAGTGATGGAGGAGCTCACAGCATTAACGCTCCAAGAGGGTCCTGTTTCTCCCATAGCTGCAGCCTTGGATTCAAACAGAAATTAAACGTTGTGCTTTCTCTCCAGCTTGCTGCTTTCCCTCTCATTCACATCACAGCCCCCAAACTCTGGTTTTGTCTGTTAAGGGAGGGAGCCCCCATCCATTTGCCATTTAACACCAAGCCCCTTAACCCGTTGTTCTCTTACTGGCCCATCGCCCAGGTGATCGGCTCATTAGAAAGCTAGCCAGGTTATATTTTAACACTGGATCCAGGAGTTAGAAGGGTATTGCATACAGCCTACTCCCCACCCCATTCCCCCACTCATAACAAGATAATTCCAAATTGACAACAACAGAGAACTAGTATTCTGCCCTTGTATTTCACAGAACGGATGATTAACAGCTCTCCTTCTCTCTCTTTTCTAGTCTCCACTTCATTGCCTGATGTTCTGGCAATGTGCATCTCTTTATTCCTTCTCGGCTCTGAGTAAAAGCTAAGCAAACAAAATATCATTGCAGAATGGCTGCTGTATTTTTAAAAAAAAATAAAAAATGCAGCGAAGAGAAGAAATCGCCACAGCCCTTTACGTTTTCTGAGCAGCGGAGCCACTAGTATTATGATGTAAGCAGAAGGAGCGGCTTTCAGTGGAAGTATCTGATCTAGCATGCAAAAAATTAAAAATAAAATAAATTCACCAGGAGAAAGCATGCACACACCTTTGCATATGAACACACACATGCTTGTGCATATACATGTGTGCAAACACATACACATGTGCAAAGACGCACACATGCACACGCAGAGGAGGCTTTCCACTAACATCTGATGCATACCCACACATGTGTGCTAATGCATAATACTGGCTAACTCCTTGTGGCGGGTGTGTATGTGTGTGTGTGTGGAGCTTAGGAATGTTAAAGAGCCATGCAAGTCCCCACCCACCCCTCCATGTTAACTGCTGTGCATAATGCGTGCATGGAACACATACTCTGCCCTTGTCATGTCCCTTCAGCCACCAGATATGACTGTGTTTTAATCGAGCCTTGTCATCTTACAAAGCCAATTGATCGAAGCAGCGTATGGTCATGACTAATAAGCAAGAACTGAGCGGCTCTGTGGCAAGCCCCGAGGCAAATGAGTAAGCACTAAAGGGGAGGGAGGGGGGAGGGCACAGGCAGCTTCCACCCCCTCCTGCCGCCTGCACAGAGGCCTGTCACATGGACCTTCTCTGTGAACTGTGAGGAGCAGCTCCCTGAATCCCTCTGGAAGGCAAGATCACATGCCAGACCTTTCACAGAGCTGATGTGCAGATAAAGTCAGCCTGCAGAGTCTTTCCCCCAAGCTTTTTCTTAAACCCTGCAATCGTTCCGTCCCCCCACCGCAACCAATTGAGTAATCGTTGGCTGACCCACAGAAGTGTGTGTCCATTCTTGAAGGCAGGGGTAACACAGTGGTGCCCTCTGCGGGATAAATCCAGCTTCATTTAATCAGCATGCTTAATTCATGCACGAAGGGGTTAATACCATACACTAAGTTGTCCTGCCAGGGTTAGCTAGGTCACACCTCCTCTCCTTGGGCGAGGAAGGGTTACCAAACTCTTTGTTCTCCTACTTCCACCATGTGAATCTCACCAGTAAGGAGGTCTAATCTGGAGGCTCCAAGTTTAGACTGTGTGGCTTTAAGCAAGCCATCTTTGTGTTTCAAATAATTTAGAAACATTTACTGTTTTAGAACCTAAGTTCTACTGCCTGTCTTTTCTTGCTGCTGTATGGAAAAGCACATGATTCTGACCTTTGAAGAATTTGTAAGTAAACTTTTTAAAAAACAAAACTGACTAAATGGGTCATCTCTCTTTATGCTAAGGGAACTGGGGAAAATTGGGAGCAACTTAGAAGGAGATATTTTAAAGAAATCAACTTTACTTTGCTGCATATTTTGTGATTTTAAAATAATCTCTGCTGGAGTTTTCTAACTTGGCTCTTGGCATCCGAGGATTTCCCCTTTTTGTTAACCCCTCCTAGAGGTGCCGCAATAAAACTACTAGCACACTTGCAAAGCTAAGCAGGGTCTGGTATGGTTTCAAATTGGATGGAAAACCATGTGCTGAGATTCCTGCATTGCAGCGGGTTGGACTAGATAACCCTTGGATCCCTTCCAACTCTCAATTTCTGCGATACTGTGATATTACCCTAAAGTATTTTTCCCATTTAACCAAAATGCAAAAACCAACCCCCCCTCCAGATGTGACATGGGATCACATTGGTTTGGTAGTCTACCCACCTGACTTGAAGTGGATCACCAGAAAGCAGAGGACTTGCATTTAGCACTGAATATAAACTGTCCTGAGTGTGCAAAGGAATATTTGGTAATGCACTTCTTATCGCTGAGTAGTTGTAGCTTGAGGTGGTCATTTTTACTTTCTTTCCAGAGGCATCCCTCCACTCCCTTCCCTCTTGTATTTAACTGAACTCTCTCAAATACTCCTTTAAAATTAGGAGTTAGGCAGTTGAAACAATCTCAGGCTACCATTTCTAACCCCACTTACCTGGGAATAAGCCCTGTTGAATTTAAGCGAGCTGACATAGTTAGGATTGCACTATAAGTTATTAAATTGTTAGGCTCTGCACTGTACATTTTGAGCAGCATCATGCCACCTTAAATAGTTATGGCTTCGCCCAAAGGATCTTGGGAACTGTAGTTTGCAAAGGGCACTGAGGGTTTTGAGGAGACCTCCTACTCCCCCCCCCCCAATTTCTCAGAGTTGCCAGGAACAGCAATTGGGTTGCTAAACTGTACTGATAACTGTTGCTCTGTAAGGGTAATAGGGGGACGTGGGTGGTGCTGTGGGATAAACCACAGAGCCTAGGACTTGCCGATCAGAAGGTCGGCGGTTCGAATCCTCGCGACAGGGTGAGCTCCCGTTGCTCGGTCCCTGCTCCTGCCAACCTAGCAGTTCGAAAGCACGTCAAAGTGCAAGTAGATAAATAGGTACCGCTCTGGTGGGAAGGTAAACGGCATTTCCGTGCGCTGCTCTGGTTCGCCAGGAGCGGCTTAGTCATGCTGGCCACATGACCCAGAAGCTGTATGCTGGCTCCCTCGGCCAATAAAGTGAGATGAGCGCCGCAACTCCAGAGTCAGCCACGACTGGACCTAATGGTCAGGGGTCCCTTTACCTTTACCTTTAAATGACTCTCAGCACCCTTAACAAACTATAGTCAGCGGCGTACGAAGGGGAGGGGCGGGGGGCGGTCTGCCCCGTATGCCACCCTGGGGAGGGTTGACAAGATGGCTCACTGCCTCCCCCCCAGCTGTAGAGCAGCCAAGGGTACGGGCTGCCGCATGTGTGCTATCTGTATGGGCGTCTCACGTACGCCGCCTGGCGGTTTGCCCCGCCCCTCGGCGCCCCGCCCTGGGTGCCAGAGAGGCTTCCTCTGCCACTGACTACAGTTCCCAGGATCTTATTGGGTGAAAGCCATGACTCTTGAAAGTGGTATGATGCGGCTTCGTTATGAATCAGTTGGTGAAGACTGCATAAATTTGCCTATGTGTCACACATCTGGAAGGGGGGAAAGGGGAAGTTCTTTGATTTTAGCTCTGTGCTGTGTCTTCCTTATCATTTCCATCCCTTGACATCTGTCTGGAATGGTCCCAAGAGCCTCAGAACCCTAGATAGTCAACACATTTGCCCAGTGCTTTTTTTCCTTAAAAAATGTTTAGGGGTACAGTGGTACCTCAGGTTAAGTACTTAATTCGTTCCGGAGGTCTGTTCGTAACCTGAAACTGTTCTTAACCTGAAGCACCACTGTAGCTAATGGGGCCTCCTGCTGCTGCCGCGCCGCTGGAGCACGATTTCTGTTCTTATCCTGAAGCAAAGTTCTTAACCTGAAGCACTATTTCTGGGTTAGCGGAGACTGTATCCTGAAGCGTATGTAACCTGAAGCATATGTAACCCGAGGTACCACTGTATTCTATTTTGACTCAAGAAAACCACCATTTTATAGTTCAGATCAGGAAAAATAAATACAGTAAATGGACAAAAGTACAAAGATTCACAAAATGATTAGGGGTATGCGTACCCCTGTGACCCCCCCCTTCCAGGATAAAAAGCACTGTATTTGCTCATTCCATTAGTTGTTGGCCCAGGCAAAGTAAGTAAACATTCACCAACGTCAATGGTTCCCAACGTGATCATTAGGCAGCAACGGCTTGACGTTGGAAATAAAATCCCTGGGTTCTCCAGGTGTGACTTGTTAAAGAAAAGGTACAAATGATTTGATTTAGGCTTGCCACCATCCCTTTTGGCAGGCATATTCATCCACTTGAAAGGCAAAATCATATAAGCATTCACGCCAATCCGTTAATTGGAGGTCAAATTGCTCCTGCGATAATGTTTCGGAGCCGAGGCCGACGACTGCATAAAAACCCGTAGCTTTGCTATTCATACACATTTGATAGCGTTTGACATTTGTAGGCTGACTAACAAATTATATTAGCCACAGGAGTGTTCAACAGAACCCCACAGACGCATAATTCTTATTTGCTCGTTTCCAAAGCACGGTGCCGGTTCACTCCCCGATTTCTGGTCCTCAGCTACGGCACTCATCCTGCTCAGTAACGTTATTACAAAGAAGCCCCAAGAACCACACACCCGAGTTTTGTTAGCCCCAAAATGCAAAATGAGCGAGGTCCCAACTAAAGAAGAATGGCAACTTAAGCTGATGGAATATGCACAGCTTGCAGATTTAAGATACAGAATTAGAGAACAAGAAGAACATTTGTTTAGAGAGGATTGGAAAACGTTTATTGAATATATGGGGGGAAATTGTGTACACCTGAAAACACTGGCAGCACTAAGATAAATTCAACAGTGTAAATAACATTTGATGGGTTTATTAATGGAATGTTGAATATTAAACAGCCCTGTTTAGGGAAGTTTTAAATGACTGATGTTTTAATGTACTTTTAATCTTTTTTTGGAAGCCCCCCAGAGTGGCTGGGGAAACCCAGCCAGATGGGTGGGGTATAAATAAAAAATTACTACTACTACTACTACTACTATTATTATTATTGAATAGTTTAGTTTTTGTAAAATATGCAGGAATCTATGATATGCAAAATGAACCATGGAAAGAGAAGAAAGGAAATCATTGACATTTTAAGGATGTAAAAGTGGTTGCACATGCCTGGTTTGGGAAGCCAGGATAGAAGAATGTGAACACCAAATTTCGTTTCCACCCCTCGGAGTACTCAACACAAACCAACACGCAAACACACAACCTTTGTGTTTCCAGTGATTAAATCATAGCTTGGCAGGAGAGGATTTATCTTCTACTAATATAGGCATTGAACTTGCACCCCCCTCTGTCTCCCCGTGACCAATCAGCAAGGCTTCTAGGGCATCAGCATGTCGCGTGAGCAGCAGATTAATGGAGAGATGCAGCAAGCAAAATCCTTTCTGCTCAGACTGTTTCTATCCAAGGATCAAGCCCTTCCCCTTTGCAAAAGGTTTTATTGATTTCCTTCTTTAGGTTTGTTTTGCTGTTGCGTTTTGGTGCAGGTGCTGATACAAAACTACGGGAAATGGCTGATCTCGTCTTCCACCATCATAGGCTGGTTAATGGATTCCATTAGTTAAAATCATTGGCAGGGATACAGTGACACTTGTAATGTGAAATGAACTTTGGAAATTATGAATCTATAACAGATAGATAACAGTAAAAGAGGGACGCGGGTGGCGCTGTGGGTTAAACCACAGAGCCTAGGACTTGCCGATCAGAAGGTCAGCGGTTCAAATCCCCGTGACGGGGTGAGCTCCCATTGCTTGGTCCCTGCTCCTGCCAATGTATAATGTATAACTTATCTTAAAGACCATTGTAAACTGTTAAAATTGTTAGCAGGATTGGAATATCACTTGTGGTTTAAGGGTGAATTCTGGACACAATGGAGATGTAAAAGATTTGGATTATTACAAAAGATGTAGGAGGAAATGACTAACAATAGGGCCCACAAAGGGGAAGAGGGAAGTCCATGAGATTCCTTGGAATCTTGTTTTTATGATTTATGTTTGATATAGTTCTGCAAATTTTTAATATATATAAAAAAAACATTTTTTTAAAAAAAGTAAAATTATCATTATGGAATGGGAAGTCCCTATTTTCATCGGAGAAACGTTGTATGGAATGCATTACCTGAAATCCACAACCTGCAATCCACAACCAGCCTGCCCTTTTTTGAGAAATACTGTATTTTCAGGTGTTTTCCTTCAGTGTGAATAGTGTGAACTTGGGAGTGCATGTGTTCTGCGACATGCAAGTGCGATTTAAAATGCAGCAGTGGGAGTGAGAGAATGACATCAGTATGTTTCAAGATACATTTCACTTCAATCTTATCAAATCGCAGCTTGGGGTTACTATTCCTCCCCTCACTCTCTTTCCCTGGCCACCTTTATATTCACTGAAAGGTTCAGGAGCTGAAACGTAAGAAAATGATTCAAGCAGCTCTGAAAGAAGAATCCCACAGAAAAAACAAAAGGCAGTCTAGTGTAGTGGGTAGAGCAGGCATAGGCAAACTCGGCCCTCCAGATGTTTTTGGACTACAAATCCCATCGTCCCTGACCACTGGCCCTGTTAGCTAGGGATGATGGGAGTTGTAGTCCCAAAACATCTGGAGGGTCGAGTTTGCCTATGCCTGGGGTAGAGCAATGAACTGGAATCACCAAATGCTGGAATCAGATCTCTGCCTAGTCATGAAACTTACAAATGTAGCAAATAAACAACAGCTGTGCCAAAACCAAGTTGTTTGGGACTTATTTTCATTTTCATTATTTATTAAATTTACATACCGCCCTATACCTGGAGGTCTCAGGGCGATACACAGAAAAGATCAACATAAAAACAACAATATATATAATCAAAATAAAACAACAACACAATAACACTCTCCCCCCCCCCAGAAAAGCCACATTTTAAGAAGTGATGTAAATCGGATCAACCAAAGGCCTGGTTAAAAAGGAACATTTTTGCCTGGCACCTAAAGGTGTATACTGAGGGTGCCAGGTGAACTTCCCTGGGGAGAGCATTCCACAGATGGGGGCCACTGCAGAGAAGGCCCGTTCTCATGTTACCACCCACTGGACATCTCGAGGAGGAGGTACATGAAGAAGGGCCTCAGAAGATGATCTCAAGATCCAGGTAGGTTCATATGGAAAGAGGCAGTGCTTAAGGTATTGCGGTCCTGACCTGTTTAAGGCTTTATAGGTCAAAACCAGCACTTTGAATTGGGTCCGGAAACTAATTGGTAGCCAGAGCAGTCGGACCAGGTTCAGTGTAATATGCTCAAACCGTCTTGCTCTGGTGAGCAACCAGAATGAATTCTGCACTAGCTGAAGTTTCTGACTTTGTTTAATATTGTAGGATATAGAGTATATTTCTAGCAATGTGAACATTGCGAATCAATCAATCTGAGTGACAGCTGATATTGATGTAGCAATCTTAGTTGTAATCTTAGTAGCCTCCCTCTCTTGGGATCTCAAATAGCTAACACTCTACCCCTAAAACCAATTCAGGTGATTAGATGAGAGAAGGAAGAGCTTCCTATACCATTAATGCAGGGGTGGGTGGAATCTGTGGATTCCCAGATGTTGCTTGATTTCAAGTCTATAGCCAGCATAGCCAACGGTTGGGGGTGGTTGGAGTTCTAGCCCAGCAAGAGGGCTGCAACAGCCATCTTAGAAGTGGAAATTCTCTCCTGCAAAAGCTAAACCTACTGAAATGTATGCAGCTACCAACACAGGCCCCCTGTCCTCCTCATAGCCCCAGAGGTGGGGCTACCTTTGAAGATGACCCAGAAACTACAATTAATTCAGAATGCAGCCCCTACACTGGTGAATGGGAGTGGCCGCCAAGGCCATATAACACCGGTCCTGAGAGACCTACATTGGCTCCCTTTATGTTTCTGAGCACAATTCAAAGTGTTGGTGCTGACCTTTAAAGCCCTTAAATGGCCTCAGCCCAGTATACCAGAAGGAGTGTCTCCACCTTCATTGTTCAGCCCAGACACTTAGGTCTAGCACTGAGGGCCTTCTGGCGGTTCCCTCATTGCTAGAAGTGAGGTAACAGGGAACCAGGCAGAGGGCCTTCTCGGTAGTGACGCCCAACCTGTGGAACGCACTTGTTGTGGCTGTTGCCAGGGCAGTCTGCTAAGGACCTTGGACAAAGGACAGCACTCACCAGAAGTCCCTTTCCTCAAGAAATGAACCGTGCCTCCAAATTATTGTTTATTGTTTTAATCCTCCTACCCCTCCTGTTTGGCTGATCGCCGAAGAATTGATGCTTTTGAATTCTGGTGCTGGAGGAGACTCTTGATAGTCCCATGGACTGCAAGAAGATCAAACCTATCCATTCTGAAGGAAATCAGCCCTGAGTGCTCACTGGAAGGACAGATCCTGAAGCTGAGGCTCCAATACTTTGGCCACCTCATGAGAAGAGAAGACTCCCTGGAAAAGACCCTGATGTTGGGAAAGATGGAGGGCACAAGGAGAAGGGGACGGCAGAGGACGAGATGGTTGGACAGTGTTCTTGAAGCTACAAACACGAGTCTGACCAAACTGCGGGAGGCAGTGGAAGACAGGAGTGCCTGGCGTGCTCCGGTCCATGGGGTCACGAAGAGTCAGACACTACTAAATGATTAAACAACAACAACAACAACCCCTCCTGTATCGGTCTCTACAGCCACAGCAGGCATTACAACTGTCCAACAGTTGGACCAGCCCCCAAGGTGTCCCCTTCTATTATCTCCCGAGATAGACAGATGCCCACAGCTTCTACCCCAGCCTTCAATTAAAACAAATACTCAAAGCAGCTTACAAAAGAAACCGGAACCCAATATAGAATACTAAAACCACAAAATGCAATCGTTAAAAGGAGCACTCATTAAGAGCGGCGGAAAAACAAGTATTACATTTCTCTACCAGCCTATACAGAAGTGCCCCCCCCCCCCATGAAAAGGGCAGGTTGGACTGCACACAAATGCTCCGTGGGCTACATCTGTTCTTATTTACATGACTAGGAATCCAAAGTAACCTTCAGCGGAGCCACATTAGACTCTTGTCATTAGGAATTAGAGGCACATTGGGCCCCAGGCCAAGAGCAATGTTAATAAAAGTGACTCCACAGCAACATATTAAAAAAAGCGGTGGGGGCCAAAGGGGGAGGAATGACTCAGAGCCAGCAGCCATACTCGAAAGCAAAAAAATAAAAATTAAAAAATGGCCTTAGTCACAAGGCTTTTTGAGTCTTGCTGACCACAGGGTGGCACTGAGGATGCCAAGCTCCGAATTCATCCTGCCTTATACGGAGCTGGCCTGATGAGGCAGAGGATTTGACAAGACCACCGAGGAAACAGCATGCGGGCACAAATAAGCATCATCATGGCTACAATGCTACAGGGAGACCTCTCTCAGAGAGCCGGGCTGCATTTCAGGGCAAGCATGAGTAAGACAAACGCTGCGTTTGACATCCACTGCGGTAAGCACAGAGGGGAACCAGACACCACTGCAGATTCCTGGAGAACGGTGTAAAATTGATCTCTCTGGGTGACAAAGCACTTTGCGCCTTTCTGCCTGTCATCTGCGGGGCTCTGGCTCGAGAGCTCTGAGTTCTCAGAGAAAAAGAGGAATCCTGAGAAGAGCTGCTGTTTCTGCTGCCACAGTGGTCTCTCGCCCGTTGCCTGGCGTGATCCCTGGTGCGCTGTGGCCTCAAATGGAGTCAGGACTCTGTGACGCCTCTACCCACTCAGTGCCACTAGCTTGCTGCAATGCAGGTTCACAGGACAAAACTCTGAGCAGGTGTTCTTCCTTTTGCTGCCAACCTCATCTCGTTACCTTCATGCGCCAAGGACTGAACCGCAGGTGGAGGCAGTGTCCTTTCTGTGTCATTATAAAGTGTGATACATCACTTTAGCCGGTGGCTTGCAAGCTGCAAAGCCCTCTAGCTGGTTGGCACTCGGTACATCTCAGCAATGACCGCTCCCCACACATTAAATCAGGGGCGTCCTTTGCGTGGTCATGCGCAGCCCCTTGGACCTTGTGCAGCACCATTAAAACAGGCTTGGCTTCGCCTTCCCCAGGTGGGATACCTGGAGGTCTCTGCCGACCTCAGCCAGCTGCCCAATCCCGCCTGGGGAGGCATTGCCAAGGTGATCAGGCCAGGTAGGGGGACAGACCACCCTGCCCACACAATAGGGGGAGGGTCTTATCTGCCTCCCCCAGGCCAGGGGGCAACAAAGCCCACTGACCTGGCCGACAGCGAGGTCGGTGTCATAACATCCCTAACCCCACCCCAGCTCTGCCGAGCAAACTATTTCCTGTCAGGCTCTCTGGTGATGCACAATACAGTGGTACCTTGTGTTACATACGCTTCAGGTTACATACACTTCAGGTTACAGACTCCGCTATCCCAGAAATAGTGCTTCAGGTTAAGAACTTTGCTTCAAGATGAGAACAGAAATCATGCTGCAGTGGCACGGCGGCAGTAGGAGGCCCCATTAGCTAAAGTGGTGCTTCAGGTTAAGAACAGTTTCAGGTTAAGAACGGACCTCCGGAACAAATTAAGTACTTAACCCGAGGTACCACTGTAAAGCTATTTTAAACCAGAAATACAAACAACACATGCTCAATAACCAGAGTAAAACAGCAGGGGAATAAATACCTTAAACCCACTGAGACGACAGCAGGGCAAAAAGACCTTAAACCCACTGAAATCCACATGGGGGTCAGGCGTGCTGCTTTGGGGTAGGGCGTTCTACAGTTGGGGTGCTACCACCAAGAAAACACTCTGTTTCTCATAGCCACCCATCGTCATTTGGCGACGGCACTCAGAGAAGCACGTGGTATAGGTATAGGTATAGGCTTCGGCTCTAAACAATTGTTAGCACAAACCATGGCTTAGTATGATGCCTGAATTGAGCAAGCATGTCAACTTGGAAGCAAACAATTTGAAAATTGCAGCCTGTACTTCCCCCTCGACAGCCTTCTCCTTTCTAACAGCGAACCTTAATTCCCCATTCCCCCATGACACTCCCGCCAAGGGAAAATCCAACTGCAAGCTAACTGCTTGAAACTAATTGTTACGTTAACAATCTTTGCCTTGCTTTATTACCAGGCGGCAGGAGAACTATAAAACAAGCTGATTCATACAGAGTCTTTTTCTTTCATTGTTATTCTGGTATATGAGAGGTGAAGTGGGGGGATTGTGTGGGTGTGCATATAGAATCTACAGGTAGAAGCATAGAAGCATGAGTAAAATAAGATTTTTTGGGAAGGATGGGAGGTGGGAGTTCATGGAAGTGGTGTTCATGTTCAACTGTGCCTCTTTCACAAATTGATGGCTCCAGACAACCATTCAGATACTTATTGCACAGTCGTGCCTTGGGGCGTTGTGGGTTAAACCACAGAGCCTAGGACTTGCCAATCAGAAGGTTGGCGGTTCAAATCCCTACGATGGCGTGAGCTCCAGTTGCTCGGTCCCTGCTCCTGCCAACCTAGCAGTTTGAAAGCACGTCAAAGTGCAAGTACATAAATAGGTACCGCTCCGGCGGGAAGGTAAACAGTGTTTCAGTGCGCTGCTCTGGTTCTCCAGAAGCGGCATAGTGACCTGGAAGCTGTACACTGGCTCCCTCGGCCAATAAAGCGAGATGAGCGCCGCAATCCCAGAGTCGGCCACAACTGGACCTAATGGTCAGGGGTCACTTTACCTTTACCTTACCTTGGATACTGAACGCCTTGCGAGTCGAACATTTTGACTCCCAAACACCGCAAACCCAGAAGTGAGTCGGATGCGGGTTCTGATTGGCTGCAGGAGCTTCCTTGCGCCTTGGTTTCTGAATGTTTTGGAAGTCGAACGGACTTCCAGAATGGATTCTGTTCAACTTCCAAGGTATGACTGTAATTGTCACATGAGAGCTGAGCAGTGCACTCCTAAAGATGCCTACTCAGAAGTAAGGCCCCTTGAGTTCAATGGGGTTTCTTCCCAGGTTAAGTGTGCATTGCAACCTTAACTTCCTTGGCCTGAAAAATCTGCTTGTAATGTTCCTTTTGTTTCTCCAAAAGTGGCAGCAATGAATGGGGAGTAAGCTCCAGTGTGAATGGCTGTGTTTAATGATCCTCTGGATTTACCAGTGGATTTCTAAATCCAGCTCCTAGGAAGGTTCTGTTTACCTCCAAGCACCTTTGATGTGTTTGGGGCTGGTCTACTGCACTTTCAGTTTGGAAATAAAGTGGCCTTGCAATAAATTAAACACCTTCTGTTTGGCTATGAGCCAGGCTTACAAGGACTGGATGCATGGCCACTTCTGGAGAAAAGCAGTTTCTCCAACAGTCTGGCAACAAAGCTACGCTATAAAGCATGGGCAGGCAACATGATACTCTCCATATGCTGTTGCTCTCTAGCTCCCATCGGTCCCAGGCAGCATGATCAATGGTCAGGGATAATGGGAGCTGTGGTCCACTGGAGGGCATTGTATGGGCAATCTATCTGGAAGATAAATTGTATTTTGAGGAGTTAGTGATCTGACATGGCTGCCCTTACTGCCTCTGTTCCTTCCCCTTCTTATTTCTTGTTAAGTTCTTTGATGACATAAGAACAGCCTTTAATGCCCTAATCAGCTGGAAGGAAGGGGTAGTGCTAGGTACCTTCTTTGATGTTGGACATTGTTTTGAGAAAGTGAGGCACTGGGAGAAGGTGACTAATGAATGATCTGCACATAGCCAGTAATGAATAATCTGTACATAGCCAGTAGTGAATAAACTGCACATAGCCAGTAATGAATGATCTGCACGTAGTCATTTGGGCAAGTCACATAGGCTAGCTATGTCTAAATTGGATGGTTTTGGGCAGAGTTAGGGAGAAGCTTGTGCACAGATCGATTGGTCGTGGGGCTGTGCAAACTGAGGCTACCTGGGGGAGTCACTTCGCCGCTTCTTGATAGCTTCCAAGTGGCAGTTTGAAGCGCTTGCTTGGTATGTGTATATTGCTTGCTGTTTTTAATAAAATCTTAAATCTTCTCATTCACTTGTGTTTTGTATGACTTCTGAATCTCATTTAAAAAGAACCCTACCTACCTGCAGACTGTCTTGCCAGAGTGGTGCATGCTCTAGTTATCTCCTGCTTGGACTACTGCAACGTGCTCTATGTGGGGCTACCTTTGAAGGTGAACCAGAAACTGCAACTAATTCAGAATGCGGCAGCTAGACTGGTGACTGGGAGTGGCCACCAAGACCACATAACACCGGTCCTGAAAGACCTACATTGGCTCCCAGTACATTTCCGAGTACAATTCAAAGTGTTGGTGCTGACCTTTAAAGCCCTAAATGGCCTTGGCCCAGTATACCTGAAGGAGTGTCTCCACTCCCATCGTTCAGCCCGGACCCTGAAGTCCAGCTCCAAGGGCCTTCTGGTGGTTCCCTAACTATGAGACACAAAATTACAGGGAACCAGGCAGAGGGCCTTTTTGGTAGTGGCACCTGCCCTGTGGAACCCCCTCCCATCAGATGTCAAGGAAATAAACAACTGACTTATAGAAGACATCTGAAGGCAGCCCTGTTTAGGGAAGTTATTCTGTTTAATATTCTGTTGGGAGCCACCCAGAGTGGCTGGGGAAACCCAGCCAGATGGGCAGGCTATAAATGATGTGGGCAGCAGCAAGCAGGTCTACCGAGGCTGGACACTGCAGCATCTTTCCTTTTTTCATATTGTTATAGATTTAATGGGGGTGGACAGCCCTAAACCCTAGAAATCAATAAACAGCAGGATTTTGCTTATTTGGAATATGAAGACAGAATACAAGCTGCAGAGGAATTCTTGAGCTAGCCTATAGGTACATAAACCGACCTGGCCAAGCAAGGGCCATTAAGAAACAATACAGGGCTCTTGAGAGCCATTGGCAATGCAAGAGAACTGCCCTTCCCCTTTGCCCTGAGATGTGAACAGAGACTGGGGATTGGGAAGGTTGCCAGGGTAACTGGGTGTGAGGTGACTGAGAAAGGGAGCCTTGCTGGGGAGAAGGAGGAGGAAGAAAGACTGGGATCCAACTTGGGCAGGCTGTGTGAAGACTATCTGGGAGGCATAGCTTGGACTTTATGACTGCCCTGCTGTGGAGGGCAAGCCCCTCTTGAAATGTTCGTGCTATGAGATCTGGACTCCCTCCATGCAGACTGAAGGTGTAAACAGGTGAATAAACCATATTTATTAAAGCTACAACAGTCTCTGCCATGTCCCAATTCTCTGAAGGAACCTAAACCCTGGAACCCCCTGGGATCTTGCTATCTCTCGGCAGAGAATGAAGGTGGCACCCAACTTTTGTAACAATATGTATATATGTCAGGGGAATGGATAGTACATGTTTTGAGATGCTCGTGGTTTTATATTTACTTTAAAAATATTCAGCAAAGCAGTGATTCTTCTCAGCAAATGTGCTAACCACCACAGCAGCAGAAACCAAATCTCATCTTTATTCCCTTTGTCACGATACTGCTATGATTCAATTTATATGCAAAACGGTGCATGATTGGAGCATTTGTTTTCTTTTCATTTCCCCCCCCCCCCAAAATAAAAAAAATCAAGATTGGCAAATGTTTTCTTTGCTAGCTTGCTCTAAGAAATCAGGAATGTAGACACAGTTGCTAGGCATGAAACTGCACCACTGTTTTTAATGGTCAAAAGCAGCTACCTTTTTTGGGGGGTGGTGGTTCATTTTTTTAATAACTTTTTTATTGGTTTTGCATAATTTTATACATTTTAACTTTGACCATTTCAAACATTAAAATAAAAGGTTCTTTTGGACCATCGAACCTCCTTCCCTTCCTTCCATGGGTTCCATATTTAAAATAAGGGTTTCTGCATCTTTTACCATTATGCATCTGTTATATAGCCATAGTTACCACAATTAGTTCCACATTAGAAGTGTCATTACATCCCTGCCCATGATTTTAACTGTTTACAGTGGCCTTTTAAATAAATTAATAATTTACTCCAGTCTTTTTAAAAATACTTGATCTTCCTGGTTCCTGATCTTCTCTGTCAGTTTCGCCATTTCTAAAAGCAGCTACCTTTTACTGAATCAGACCAACCATCCATCTTGTATAATACTGTATACACTGAATGGAAAGGGCTCTCTAGGGTTATCTTTCCCTGCCTGGAATGCCAGGGACTGACGCATGCAAGCAGATGGTCTACCTCTGGGCTATGACTCTTCCCATAATTTCCCCTAGACTGTGGGTATTCTATCCTGGGAATGATAGATACGTCCGAGGGCTCTTCTGTCCTTGAGCACAGAGACAGAGGGTAGCACCATTGTATCAAAAACACAAAATATTTATGCTGTTGCATGCTGCCTTGTTGCAAAGCTAATAGACTCTGGAATTCTGCTTTGGTGTCTCATTACTGATACTAGAATATAATCCTAGCTTATCACAATGCACAGAAGTAAACATCTCTCTTTATTTACAGTCAGATGAAGTAATATTTAAAGAGATATAATCAACGGACAACTCAGATGACAAGAAACACCAGGAGTGAGGTTACAGGGAACCAGGAAGAGAGCCTTCTCAGTAGTGGCACCCTCCCTGTGGACCACCCTCCCTTCAGATGTCAGTGAGATAAAGAACTACGTAACTTTTAGAAGACATCTGCAGGCAGCCCTGTATCGGGAATTTTTAAATGTTTGACATTTTATTATGTTTAGATATATGCTGTAAGCCAGCCAGAGTGGCTCTGGGGAAACCCAGCCAGATGGATGGGGTATAGTAATAGTAGTAGTAGTAGTAAAGTAAAGGTAAAGGGACCCCTGACCATTAGGTCCAGTCATGACCGACTCTGGGGTTGTGACGCTCATCTCGCTTTATTGGCCGGGGGAGCCGGCATACAGCTTCTGGATCATGTGGCCAGCATGACTAAGCCACTTCTGGCGAACCAGAGCAGTGCACGGAAACGCCGTTTACCTTCCCGCTGGAGCAGTACCTATTTATCTACTTGCACTTTGACGTGCTTTCAAACTGCTAGGTTGGCAGGAGCAGGGACCAAGCAACAGGAGCTCACCCCGTTGCGGGGATTTGAACCACCGACCTTCTGATCGGCAAGTCCTAGGCTCTGTGGTTTAACCGACAGTGCCACCCACGTCCCTAGTAGTAGTAGTAGTATTTTTGGTGATTGTGATGCAACCTAGCATGGGCCTCAGAAATATATGCACTCTGAATATATACTGCATTCTGAGTACATGTTCCAAAAAACCAGGTTATTCAGTCAGCAAACCCTACTCACAGAGGAGTAAGCACCACTGAATGCAACTGGACTTACTTCTGAGGAGACACAGTAAGGATTGCACTGCAACTCCTTTTAAATAATGCTGGAAAATCAGCTGCTTTTTAAATATTTAATGCTAACTGCCCTTTTGCAACACATGGATTGTGCAAGGATTTTCTGTCTGCTGCCCAATCCAGCTCTAGAATGTTACAGTCATAAGAAAGAAATGCTGAATCCTCTTTCATTGCGGAAGACTGACAAGACGAGGTACGAGATTCAGTTGGGCCTCTGCCTAAGAAAGGGAGAAGTTGCTTCCTCTCACACTTTGGCTTTGTGCTTCATGCTTCATTATGTTGTTATAAAACACTGCTTGGAACTTGGGCAGCCTTTTTTGGGGTGTCGGCCATTTTGTGAAGCAGCATCTTGCAGAAAGCTGACTGTCTCCTAAAGCTTCTCCCTCACCATCCTGGTTGCACACTCTAGTATATGTGTATAAATGGACATAATACTCCAGGTACCGAAGTGCCATGATTCTTCTTCTTCAGGGGATGTAGTCATGGATTCAGGGTGAAATTGCTCTCAGGGTGAGCCCCAGATGTGTATACTGAACCCAAAGCACTGGTGCATTACGCTCCTCTGATTCTGAAGACTCTAACTGAGCTGTGCCCTGTTAGATGAAGAGATTTCTCGCATGGAAAGCAGTGGTAGCTACTGAGACAGAGTTGTAGCTCCTCAGGTTCAGCTTGAGGATGCCTGGTGCTGAAACAACATTTGAGTGCTGCTCTTACGGAGTCTCCAGAGTGATCTCTGCATGGAGCTGTCCAGGGTGCTACTGAAACCAAGCCAAGCCCTGCCTGCTGCTCAAAACAGAACACCAGGGAGCAATGCAATACAGTGGTACCTCGGGTTACAGATGCTTCAGGTTTACAGACGCTTCAGGTTACAGACTCTGCTAACCCAGAAATAGTACCTCGGGTTAAGAACTTTGCTTCAGGATGAGAACAGAAATCGTGCCACGGTGGGGGGAGGCACCATTAGCTGAAGTGGTACCTCAGGTTAAGAACAGTTTCAGGTTAAGAACGGACCTCCAGAACAAATTAAGTTCTTAACCAGAGGTACCACTGTAATGCACATGTGTAGCACTATTAGCTTATGTGCTGGCCAGACAGCAAAGTGGCGTCCAACCCCCACCAGGGAAGAAAGGGTGAGTAAAGATCTAATTCAGGAACAAGGGGAGAGTGAAGATCTACATTGGGAGCAAGGTGCGGAATCAAATCAACCTTACCCAACAGTTGAAGTGGAAACCAATGGCTGTTGTGGAAGTGAAGGGCCCCTGTTCTGAATCACACCAGCCGGGTGCAGAGCCCAGGGAGACCCAGTGTCAGTTTGCATTTCTTAGTGCAGAAAGTCTTGATCTGAGGTGTAGAGATCTTTCCTATTCTAATTAATTCAAGAGGGTTCTGGAAGCTTCTGGAAGCTTCTCTGTGTGAAAGAAGCAAGCAGAAGGTTCATGGTGTTTGGGTTCATGATCTGCTGCCCCCGTGGATCCTGCCACCTGAGGTAGCTGCCTCACCTTGCCTCATGGGTGGGCTGGTCATGTGTGCAAACATTACATGTTTGTACAGAACCTTCAAAGAGGAGATTAGCTTTCCCCCAATACTCATCAAGAAAGCTTATGAATACCAAGCCAATTTCAAATTGAGCTGAACAGAGCTCATTCTTGGACTTTGAGTATCTTGACTTAACTACTCAATCTCATAAAGTTAATAGCTACCAGATTTTGCTGTGTTGCATTTTATGTAACTCTCTGTGTGTATATGTGTGCTAAGAATGTGAGGCAAAATAAATAAAGAATTTATAGGAGGAAAAATACAAAACCTATACGTTTCTCAAAGGATTTTCACATGCAAACAACTTTTCTAAGGTAAGTAAGTAAGCAAGTAAATAAATATCAATACGTAGCATCAATGTTATAGAGTGGTATACGTATGATATGACTCCCATTTGCAAACAAAGCAGTGCAGGTTTAAAACTTGAATATCTGCAGTCAACTCATAAGAAACCCAGAACATAAGGCAATAATTATTTGTAGAAATTCAGCAATTAATTGTAAGCAGGTTACCTGTCTTGGGAACATGCTAATGGAATATCCGTGAACGAAAAAGAGATGCCACATTCCATTAGAAATGACTGGATGCAAATTATCATCCCACATAAACAGCTGAGTCATACTTCAAGTGTTTCTCTTTAGATGGTCAGACAGTTACTGAACTGCTGATGAGTTGGTTGGCTCCCTGTGACATTCTGCTTGATATTTCATTTTCCGTGCTAAATAATTAGGTGCAATTGAACCATTTCTGGCTTGATATGAGAAATAAATAAATAAGGAAGTCTGAACACGCTAGCTCTTGCATATCATGTTGATAATCAAGGCACTTCTTTCTTGTGCATCATTTTCTAATGATTTCAAAAGTTTCTTTTCTGGGCTAGATCCTTAGGCTGGACCCAAATACAGAGGCTTTCTTAGACCATAAACAATGTGTACCATAATTATGGGTTATTATTATTAGTATGGGTACTCTTGGAGGTAACTGATTTCCTTGATCCATTTCAATCGGGATTTAGGCCTGGTTTTGGCACAGAAACTGCTGTGGTTGCCCTGGATGGTGATCTCTGTGAGGAGACAGGGCAAAGGTGTCCTTGTTAATTCTCCTTGACCTTTCAGCAGATTTTGATACCATCAGCCATGGTATTCTTCTGTAGTGGCTGTCTGAGTTAGGGGTGGGTGGGACTGCTTTGTGGTGGTTCTGGTCCTGCTTAGATCGTTGTTTCCATAGGGTGGTGCTTGGGGAGTGTTTTCAGCCCGGTGGAACCTTCAATGTAGGGTTCCTCAGGGTTTGAATCCCCACCAGCACCACCATGGTGTTTAACATCTACATGAAACTGCTGAGTGGGGTCACCCGAAGTTTTGGAGTATGTTGTCAGCAACATGCTGATGACACAAACCTCTACTTCTCCTTTACATCTGCAACTGTGGCAGTGGGTGTGCTGGACTGATGTCTTGCCTCAAGAATGGACTGGATGAAAGCCATTAAATTGAAGCTCGAACCAGATAAGACAGGCACTTATAGTGGGTGGTTCTCTAGATTGGATAGATGGGAGGTTGCCTGTTCTTGATGAGGTTGCACTCCCTCTGAAGGAGCAGGTATGCAGCTTGGGAGTCCTTCTGAACCCATCCTATCACTGAAAGCTCAGGTGGCCTCGGTGTCATGGAATGCCTTCCATCAGCTTTCGCTGGTGGCCCAGCTATGCTCCTATCTGGACACGGATAGCCAAACTTCTCTTGTCTATGCTCTGCTAACCTCTAGGTTAGATTACTGGAATGTTTCTGCCTCTGAAGAAAGTTCAGAAACTTCAGTTGGTGCAAAATTCAGCAACTGGGTTGATCACTGGACCAAGACATTTTGCGCATGTAACACCAATCCTAGCCCAACTGCACTGGCTGCCAGTTAGTTTCCAGGCCCAATTCCAAGTGCTGGCTTTGACCTATAAAGCCTTAAATGGCTCAGGACCACAATACTTCAAAGATAACCTCTCCCCATATGAACCGACCTACATCCTGCAATAATTATCAAAGGTCCATTTTCGCGTGCCTGCTCCACAGGAGGTCTGGGGAAGTGGCAACACAAGAATGAGCCTTTTCTGCCCTGACTTTCAAATATTTGCTGAGGATGCATCGTTTCAGCTGTATCATCTCAGAAATATTCCAGCCCCCTCTGATGAAACCCATTGAACATTTGCTCAAGCATTTTACACCTTGAGTCAATCCAAAACATTGATATGCTGCTGGCATGCTGTGAAAGTCTGCCGGGTCTCCACCATGCATTTCAAATGCCACACCCAACTGTGTGACAATATTTACTGCTTTGTTCACAGGCCTGACTCTCTGATAAGATGCCATCTGAGCTGCCGTTAAAATACCCACCCTCTGCAAACATTACTTTCCTGCAGGCATCTGGGCACATGCAAGCTGGTACCAGCTGTGCTGTTAGCTAACAACAGGAAAGCTGATTTGTGGATGCTAGATTTGAAAAACGAAGAAACATTAAAGAGATGCAATAATCGGCCTACACATTCCCCACGCAAAATCTCTAGAGAGTTAGACTGCTGAGGGTTCATCGTTGACCTGCTGGACCTGTTCGGAAGAGCTAGATTTGGTGGGGTGGAGATGGAGGTCAAGAGGTTTCTTTCATCCTCTGTTGCATTAGACTCACAAACACTAAAGTTGTACAGGAGGAAGGAATTACAATGTCATTCACTCTTTGCACTGAGGTTGCCCAAAGGCCTGTATTCTCCTACACACAAGTGCATATCATCACACACACAGAGAGAGAAAGGAATGAACTGGGCTATACAAAGATATTGTCATAGTGATTCCTGTGGTTGCAGTCTAGATGGAGTCAGTTTCACAGATAATTCTGGGTTTTCCTCTATAACTCGCACTTACCAGATGGATTAAATATGCCAGAAAGTTTTATGCTAATGGGGTGAAGGTGGCTTAAAACATACAAATCTTTGTGTCTTGCCAATCAATGAACCATAGGTTGCAACCACCGTGCAATGGCTTTACTTTATACTTCATCAAGTGCTCTCTCTCTCTCTTATCTTCTTTTCATCGTACACAGGTGCTAATGTAAGAGAAAAACACTTGTCCACAATCCTCTAAGGGGCATGTCAAAGTTCTTTGTAATCAAATCAGTTTCATATTGTTATAGATGTATGTCAAGGACCAAAGCATCTAAAAGGTTTTATTTGTGCAAAGCTTAGAATGTCTAAGATGGCCTGCCCACAGTTATTCATAACTTCCAGGCATGATTATCACAGTGTGTTATACATGGGGCTACCTCTGAAAAGCGTTGGGAAATTTCAGTGGTTCTAGAATATGGCAGCCATAGGAGCCAACTCCTAGGGGCCCTTTGGCTCCCCCAATAAAATATTTGAGGGGGCTGCCCCCCCAAGTTGACGGGCCTTGCCATTCAAATGGTGTGCATGCACTGTGTCTTATGATTGTTTATATGGGGCAGGTAAGGCCCCATATTTTATTCAAGTTGGCACCCCGATGGCTGCCAAGTTGTCATGATGAACATATTCCACCGGTACTTAAAGATCTTCACTATCTTCAAGCTGGTTTATAGGCAAAAATCAAACGAAGTGCTTCACTTGATTTTTGGAGACCCAATTAAGGTACCAAAAGGACTCAGCTATGAGTTTCCAGTGGCTCACTCTGTCCCCACCATTTTTGCTGAAACTATTAAACTTTGGCCTAAGGATTCCGGATCAATCATTTTTAGAGGAGCTTAGGAAGGTCAAATGATAAAGCTGAGAGAATGTTTGACAAAAAGCCAAATAGAATGAGAAGTATGGAAGAAGAATTGATGAAGGAAAAAACCATAACTCCCAACCCAATTAATCAAATTTAGGACAAATAGATCTGCAGAAAGACTGTCAATAGATTCTGCATCTACCTTCATCACTGTAAATGGACTGTAATATTTTTTACACCTGACTTTATAATTCCTTGCATTTCCTTTGCTACATTGTGCTAGTTTGCGTTTTCATAGTAGTATACACACACACAATTTTTTCTGGACCTCTTCACATGTCTGGCAAAGTAGGCTGTTGCCCATGTAAGGCCAGCCAGAATACTCTTCAAGATGCTATGAGACTACTTGCTATTTCTGGCTATCATAACAAGGTATAATTAGTCCTCTTTCTGATATCAGTAAGTGTCAAAGAGTGAGCTAGCAGGAAATCACACCGTTCAAAGTTGGAGTTAACTCTTTATTCACAAAAACACATTTTGCACAGACTTGGCTGAATGTTAGGCCTAATGAGCACAGCACCTCATCCGTGTAGGCAGTGCTATTTTTCTAGAAAAAGAGGTGCCGGAACTCACCACGAACACCTCCCTTGTTCTCTTAGAATGGCAATGGTGCCCACCTGAGAGGTGCCAGAACTGAGTTCCGGCTGCAAAAAGCCCTGCTGGTAGGTCTTAACCCATGAATCACTTGCTGAGGCTGAAAGTCCCTATCTCCTCACAGCCATTTAAGTCCCCTCCTCTCAACGGCATTTTCCTTGACCCAGTATATCTGAAGGAGCATCTCCACCCCTATTGTTCAGCCCAGACACTGAGGTCCAGCTCCAAGGGCCTTCTGGTGGTTCCCTCACTGTGAGAAGTGAGGTTACAGGGAACCAGGCAGAGGGCCTTCTCAGTAGTCCCATCAGATGTCAAGGAAATAAACAACTATCCGACTTTTGGAAGGCATCTGAAGGCAGCTCTGTTTAGGGAAGCTTTTAATGTTTGATATTTTATCATGTTTTTAATATCCTGTTGGGAGCCGCCCAGAGTGGCTGGGCAAACCCAACCAGATGGACAGAGTATAAATAAATTTATTATTATTATTATTATTATTATTATTATTATTATTATTGACAGTGCCCACATGCAGCCTGCTGCTGCTCTGATCGTTTCAGTCTCCTTCTGATTCTGGAAGACATGGGGGAGAGGAGCTTGTCACAGCAGGAGGGGGATACATCTGTGACTCTTCACCAGCCTGACTCATATCTACGTCTTGTTCTTCCTCCTTTCCTACTTCAGCTTCTACCTCTGATTCTAGGCTTTTCTCTGCCACGGACTCTCCCAGCTCACTAAGCCCTGTCTCTTCTTTAGCTTCCAACACCTCCTCTTCCCAGTCTTCTCCCTCTGACTACTCATTGTTGTCCGACCGCCCCTCCCTGGGCTCTGAGCCTTCTTCCCTTGGTGGTTTGCCAGCTGGTTCCTCCCAGCATTCCTCTGCGTCCAGCCAGTCATCATCCAAATCCAGAGCAAAATGAGAAAACTGATAATTATCAAAATATTGGCCTCATTTCCTGGGTCCCAAATATTTACTGGTATGTGTGTGAGAGAGAGTATCGGTATGCATGCAGTCTTCGTATATTAAACCTATATGAATAAATACATATCTACAGATCCATTGAATGCTACCAGCCTGTTCTGCAATGCACTCAGACTGGCCCTCCCATTAAAGGTAAAGGGTAAAGGGACCCCTGACCATTAGGTCCAGTAGTGACCGACTCTGGGGTTGTGGCCCTCATCTCGCTTTATTGGCCGGGGGAGCTGGCGTACAGCTTCTGGGTCATGTGGCCAGCATGACTAAGCCGCTTCTGGCGAACCAGAGCAGTGCACGGAAACGGCGTTTACCTTCCTGCTGGAGTGGTACCTATTTATTTACTTGCACTTTGATGTGCTTTCGAACTGCTAGTTTGGCAGGAGGGCCCTCCCATTAGGCAGAGTAAAATAACCACCTCAGGGAGCAGAGTTTGGGTGTCAGGAAAGGGCAGCAAAATGTTAGTTATGTAATTTATTATTATTGTGTTTTTACTGCTAGGGAGTAGGAGAGGTGCTTGTTGAATGTTCTGCCTCAGATGTCAAAATAACTTGCCTGCCTTTAGTATTATGCATCTTGACTTTGGGATGGGGGCACCATTTGCTGTTCTGACCCAGGGCATCAAAATACATTGTGTCTGCTCTGAGTATCTAGCAATGGCTAAGGTCCCTCCTTCAGAGAGCTAGTATTTACGCGCACACACACACACACACACACACACACAGAGAGAGAGAGAGAGAGAGCTGAGTGTTATTAATCTATTCTACTGCACAGTAAAAACTGCTTAGCTCCACCCTTCATGTACCCAGTGTAGTATAGGGACTGGAGCATTGGATTTTGAATTAGGAGATTTAAATCAAATACGCTCTCAGTCATGAAGCTCACTATCTCAGCTTGGACCAATCCCAATATATCAATTTAACCTATACCCAATGGGAGGGAGGTTATGTTCACCACTAGATATAGAAGGGTCTGTCAATTTCAGTTCTCTAAGATTCTCACTTTCTAATCTTAATTTCTGTTCTTCATGTTTCTGCAGCAATTTGCATTTAAAAAAAAATCCTCATGAAAATCCTTCAATATTTTAGTGTGAATTTCTCCTAAGAAATAGTTTTTTTCTTGTGGTTTTGACTAATATGCACTTTTTTGCAAGCAATGCATTTTTGTATATTATTTCCACAAATATATTCCTTTTTGCACACATTTTCCCTAATATATGCATTTTTATAAACACTGCTTGGCTAGAGAACTGCACCACAAAATTCAGATAAGGGTGAATCTTGAGGGATGGCTGTGTTTCGATGCTCATATTATTTTGGAAAGCGCAGATTAGATATATTCAGCTTCATGAATCTGAACACAGTCACATTTATTCCCCATCTCTAGACACCACCTTTATCTTACTGAGGAAACGGTGGTACACAAACATGATAGATTCAGTAACGACAAATGATAATTTCCCCGGGCGCCGTTTTTCTCCTTGACAACAGTAGGTTGCAATGGATTGTCATTTCTTCCGTGGCCATAAATATAGGGGTGTACTTTTTTATTAATAAGTGAATGGGACATTCTCAAGGTCAGAACGTGTTCTCAGGGCAGGGACCGAAACTGTGAAATTTGAGATACAGAATGGATGGACACAATAGCCTAATAGGCTTCTGCCACCAGAGGGGAGGAGAGAATATTGATGTCTTAGAAATCGCTGCACAGTGTAGAATTCTTTTTTAAAAAAAAATGTTAAGCTTTCCCTACAGCACAACATGAAAGATGACATCTATGTATCAGTGCTCAGTGACTACTCAGAACCCTGGAGGTTTTTCCATTCCGTTTCATTATGCTCTCCTTTTCTAAAGGGTACCGGACGAACAGGCTTTCACAAACGCTAACTGCTACCCCATCCAAAATCCATCTCTCTCGGAGCCATTTGCCTGTTTTCAAAAAAATATACACTGGATAATGACACTAGGTAATGACGATCAGCAACTTAAATATATTGTGCCCTGTATGATGAGAGAGGAAATGCTTTCTAGCTGGTGACGCAGTTTATTTGTGGAGTTAAATACATGTTGGGCAGACTCTACAAGGCACTTCAGATGATTACATAACCACCCCATATTGTTTCAAAGGGGCTCCGTGCGCCAAGTCACAGCGTGATAATGTGACAACTATAGGTAGGTGGATTGTCAAGCCCTTGGAAGGGCAGTGTCAGTGGCGATCCCACTGCTTCGCCCCCCCTTCAAACCTTCAACTCACTGTTCTTCTTTTTTCTTGGAATTAAAAGGCTGGGGAGGCTGTCTCCACCACTCCTCCTCTGCCCACTCCCTGACATCACCACATCTCAACCAGTGCAATATGTCAACAGAGTATGCAGAACCCCAGCAGAGTCTTCCAGAGATTCCCTGTCACCAGCAGACAGCTTCTCCCAGAGTCCCCAATTACAGGGGGCGAGGACGCCTCTCCCGCACAGTTCGAAGTAAAAAAGGGTTTCTAAGATGCAACAAAACACTACTGTCTACTATGTATGCATTTCTTCTGGCCTTTGAAGATACATACGTGTAGGAAGATCCCCTAACACTATCACCATGCTAGCAAACGCTGCTTTGTAAAACCCACAGCCTCATCTCCTGACTCTCGCAGAGTCAGCCCCTGACAGCAAACAGGACAGGACATAGATGTGCAACAGGACAAGACGTAATGAAAGCAATGCCCTAGAGACTACTATGCCTGCCTCCAGGTGTAGGCTTAATTCCTGAACCGATGGGAGGCTGAATGACTCAACAAGTTGGACATTCAACCTTGCTGGTGTTGCTATGGTAACCCAGTGCACCCGGCACCCTTATCTCACAAGATCCAGGCATGGGGAATGTGCTAGAGCTCAAGCTCAAGCCTGTGCAATTTAACTCACTGTTCACATCACACCAACATATAGTCCTACTGTGCGAAAGTAAGAACCACATCCTTTGCCCTTCCCACTTTTGACTCTGGTCCTGCTCACCATTGGCATTAATGTTTGATGTTTTATCGTGTTTTTTAATATTCTGTTGGGAGCCTCCCAGAGTGGCTGGGGAAACCGAGTCAGATGGATGGGGTATAAATAAACTATTATTATTATTTGGCCTCCAGAATGTTGTACTGGAGGGAATATAGCTCTGGATATGATTTGAAAAATATTCCCTGCCACTGACTTCCTACTGGTCTTGATATGGCTAGGGAACTTTTTTTTTTTTTTAAGGTGGGTTATGCTTGTGTTGAAGCCTACTGACTACAAACAAGCCCAGCTAATAGTTATTGATCTTGTTGATGCGATTCATGAGAAGTTTTCCTTTTGTTTGTGGCTCCAATGGGGCATTAATAAATTAGACAATAGGCTTCAAAGGAGAAACCAAATACAAGGCAGTCATGTCAGAAATCACAGGTAAAGAAGCATCTTTTCATATTCATGGTTAAAGACAGAAGTCGCCAGTTATTATCAGCAGTTATGCTCAGCTACAACCATTCTAAAGTTATCCAGTTTCTCTAGCAGTAAATAGTGGGCGTTAAAAATTTGAAAAATTAAAATGATGTGCAAAACATAATTACTTGAACATGTATACAAACGGTCCCTTCCTCCCTCGCTAGAAGTGTACATTAAATGGTAGTTCCTTCCCTCCACCATGTAAATATTCTTATTGCTGAGTCATATCCCAAGCACAGTGAAGAACAACGATAGAATGATTTGTGTGTGTTTGTGTGTGTGTGTATTTAAAAAATGTTATATTTCAAGAAAAAGTCATATAATTTTTACATTTGTATACTGCCCTGGAATCTGTGGATGAAGGGTGGTAATCAAAATTAATAAATTCTGAAATCCAGCAAAAGTTTAACATCAGCTTCCCCCATTCCAGATGTTTTGGGCAACAACCCTCATCATCCCTACCAGTTGAAGTCCAAAACATATGGAGGGCACTAGGTGGGGGGGGGGACTGGCTTACCTGCAGACACAGTAAGGCAATGATTGCAAGCAAAATATGCTGCTCTATTCAAAGTAAGAGATTTGCTTTCATCCATTAGTTTTATTTATTTATGCTTAAGATTGATAGATGCGTTTCTTCGTAGCCCACAAGGTGCCGGCACTATGTGCACTTAAGAGGTTCTTGGGTAGCAGAAGGGTTTGAAAGGATGTCTGCTCTTGAGCCTGATGAGCCAGTGTCTGGGGCTCAATTTTCATATGTTCGAAGCAGTTTCATATTTTCAAATTGTCAACATCAGCACTAGATTCTTATATGTGAACCCGTCAACTGAAAATTATTTTTGATTGCTAGAAAGGGGAGATTGTGACCCAGAATTACCAGACTCTTGGCATAAGGTTTGAACAAAAATGATTACTTTTAGGAATGCAACAAACCCAGTTCCTAAGACTAACCCTCTCCCTGTTTAGCACAGGGCTACATATTCTTTCTTTAGCAAACCCCTCATCACTTTCACAGTTTGAAAGAAATGCATTTTGGTCGGGGTAGGAGAAACTATTTCACCTATTCACACAACAGTTTAATCTCTAATACTTCAAAATCTATGAAACAATGAATGCATAAAAGAAGAAGAAAAAAATCAGATTTGCAATCCTGAGATTAAATCACCAGCCTGTATGAATGTAGTGGCACACATATAACTGGAGAAAATACCTGATGGGTGTAAATCAACATATTCCCATTGGGTGTCGTTAATGTGGTTATAAATGATTTTGATGCCCAGATCTCAGTTTTTAATGGGGGCTTTTTAGAACACAAAACACACATGGCTTGGGATAGTTCCAGCTGAAAAGCTAAATGCATTTGATAGCTGCAGCCAGCATGAATTCAATTTGGTCAATGCCAGATGAGAATTCATCATCCAAAGTAACAGTGAAACATTCAGGACAAATTGCTTCTGGTCTTTCTTTCCCCTTGGATTAGAAATTCAGCTTCTGCAACTGGGAAAGATGAGATACCGTATCTACCACTGCCAAAGAAGGGACACGATAAAGCTATGATAAAGGGGATGAGGCATAACAATATATTTCACCCATGTGTGTGCATGGGTGGCCTCTTAATGTTTAAATTGCAGAAGGTTTCCAAAATTTGCAGTGGAGGTAAGCTGTAGAAAATTGGTTGTATGCGTCATTCCCAACTGGCTGAGATGGGAGAATCAACACTGCATCTTGGAATTGCATGTCCTGGAATTATATAACACGCTCCACTTTGCACATTCCTACTGCATTTATGACAGAGAAGCAATGTTGTAACACTCACCCCTAAAGGAGGAAATAATTGGGTGGATGATAGCCCCCAGTGTGGAAGATCCTGCCAGCACAGCCCTATACATGCCTACACAGAAGCAAGTCCCATTGTGTTCAAGGGAACTAACTCCCAGATAAACAGGTACAGTGGTACCTCGGGTTACAGATGCTTCAGGTTTACAGACACTTCAGGTTACAGACTCCACTAACCCAGAAATAGTACCTCGGGTTAAGAACTTTGCTTCAGGATGAGAACAGAAATCATGCTCCGGCAGTGGGAGGCCCCATTAGCTAAAGTGGTACCTCAGGTTAAGAACAGTTTCAGGTTAAGAACGGACCTCCATAACAAATTAAGTTCTTAACCCGAGGTACCACTGTATAGAGTCAAAGCCGGAAAAGCAAGCTCTTCTGCACGACAGGGGTTTCCCCACATGAGCCATAACATTTAAATGCTGCTTACTAAAGATCTAGCCGGCTACAGAGGTGAAATGCAGATACATAAAAACTGCCCTCCCAGTCCAGTAAATTAGAATGCAAACAATTTAGCTCTGTTCAGCAGAGATGTTCATCAATGTAAGTTAAATTCAGCTGGCAAGGAAGATTGCTCAGGCCTTTGTCCAGCATCAACACCAGAAGAAATTAATTACAGTAGAATGAATTCACTTCAGCTCCATCAATTTATGTCAGTAATGATATTTCAAGACTCTGTCAAAGGATGTCAGCTGAGCCCTAAGGCTTGGGTTCAACAATGCGGCTAAGAATGTGTCTGGGCAACCGAGCTCCACAATCAGCAGCCCCATGCTAATAAGATGGCGGCCAGACTGTATGGCCAATTCAGATGGTGCAGAAGAGGAATGGGATGGTGAATGCCTGCAATTTGTTGGAAGAAGGCTATATATGGAGTTTGGGGGTGGGTAATGGCATGTCAGAGAGAATGATCTAGCTAGGCACATGCTAACTTTGATTTGCTTTACGCAGCAGGGGCATTCAACCATTCAGTACAGTCTGATGTGGTGCAGTCCAACCACAGATACATCACTTGGCGCTGCTGCGGGTGTGTTTTGTCTCTATTGCCATAGCTGTCAACTTTTCCCTTTTCTTGCAAGGAATCCTATTCGGAATAAGGGAATTTTCCCTTTTAAAAAAAGGGAAAGTTGACAGCTATGCTCTATTGCTAAGCTCCTGCTTCCCTATTGTGAGACGGAAAATATTGCCATGCAATTTAGTACATGCTTAAATTATTTCCTTAAGTGCATACAGTATATGCTGGCTGCTCCAGGAGTAGCCAACAGGGTGCCCTCAAATGTCATTGGACTACAGCTCCCACTTGCTGACCATTAAGGCATTGATTTTTGCACCATTAAAGCATCCCCACCCACCCTTCTTCCTTATGGTGTCACCTGCAGAAAGCCACTTCAACCTGCCCCATCCCAAAGATTGAATTGCCTTCCTCTGTTTTTTTGTCACACAGAAAAGGTAAAAAGGTAAAGGATGCCTGGACGGTTAAGTCCAGTCAAAGGCGACTAGGGAGTTGTGACGCTCATCTCACTTCAGGCCGAGGGAGCCGGCGGTTGTCCACAGACAGCTTTCCGGGTCATGTGGCCAGCATGACTAAACTGCTTCTGGCGCAACGGAACACCGTGACAGAAACCAGAGGGCACAGAAATGCGTTTACCTTCCTGCTGCAGTGGTACCTATTTATCTACTTGCAGTGGTGTGCTTCCGAACTGCTAGGTTGGCGGGAGCTGGGACAGAGCAATGGGAGCTCACTCCATTGCGAGGATTCAAACCACTGACCTTCTGATCAGCAAGCTCAAGAGGCTCAGTGGTTTAGACCACAGCGCCACCAGGGGCAGCCACACAGCCAGGGTCGGCCAGCCTGACACCTTCTGTGTTGTTGGCCATGCTAACAGGAGTTGAGAGCCAGCATGGCATAATGGACCCTGGAGCCCAATCCCAACTCAGCCATGAAGCTCAGTGGATGACCTTCAGCCAGTCACCTTCTCTCAGCCTACCCTACCTCACAGGGTTGTTGTGATGGTAAAATGGAGGGCAGGGAGAACCATGTATGCCACCTTCAGCTCCTTGGAGGAAAGGTGGGAGAGAAACTGAATAGTAATAAATTATGAGAATTTCTCGTTGGCACCCTATTGACCTAGCTTCCTCCAACTCAGCCTTCCAGATGTTTTGGGACTGCAGTTCCCATCATCCCTGACCACTGGTTCTGCTAGCTAGGGATCATGGGAGTTGTAGGCCAAAAACATCTGGAGGGCCGAGTTTGAGGAAGCCTGCTATTGACTATCATGATGTGAGTCTCACAAAGCAGCACAAGTTGTTTTATTTTTGATTTGAGGATATTTATTATGATTTCTGATGTGGCCAGTTCACCCCTTGCTAGTTTATCTTGGCAATGGAAGTGGGTCTGAAATGACCAACAGGCAAAACACTATACCACATGTGGGACGCAATCTAAACAGTCTATGAGAAGCTAAAAATTGCTATTCCTAGACTGGGAAAATGGTTCAAATGTCAAATGGTTCCCTGCCTGGTATTATTTTCAGTTCCCAATCCACCTACAGTGGTAAAGGAATATCACAGAGGAACAGCATAAAGTGGATGGGCAGCTGAGAGCAAGGCATAAATGTAATATAAAAACCATATACTATATTCATAAAAGGAGCAGGAAATGTAAATGAACAAAAGATCAGGCCAGAGGCCCATCTGGTCCAGCACATTGCTTTCACAGTGGCCAACCAGATGCCCATAGCAAGCAGAACCTAAGCATAACATCACTCTCCCCATCTGTGAATAATATTTAAAGACATACAACTGCTCAAAGAAAACAGGAAACCCAAAGCAACACTGCATCCCGTTCGCCGAGCCCTAAGACTTTCTTGCAATACTGCTGCATCAGACAGGGAAGAGGCGCCATTGCAAATTAAAAAGGCATATCAATCATTTATTCTTCTTCCCCACTGCAGCACTGGAATAGGAAAAGAGACTCCTAGCCTGCAACGGGCAGGAAAAACACTCTGCTGTGGGAGTGTGGTCCATATGCATGTGTGTATGTGTGTGTGTGTGTGTTGGGGGTGCATGCATGTGAGTGCGCATTGACCACACCTACTTCAGTTCATCACTGGCATCTAACCCTCTGAGGGGTAGCCAATGCTCAGGGCAAAAAAGTTAGCTGCTCCAAGATATAAAACTAAACATTAAATCCTTGCCATAAATCCTTGAGTGAGTGAGAAACTTGGGTGTTAGGAATGGGCAAAACCATTGCCTGAGTCAGCTTACGACCAGCCTGGACTGAACAAATCAGTGTTCTGACTCAGGAGAAGGTAGCTTTGAAGGGTGAATAATAATAATAATAATAATAATAATAATAATAATAATAATAATAAT
>JAXCMG010000070.1:3108121-3136412 GCA_034642415.1 Podarcis siculus | reverse complement strand
ATAATAATAATAATAATAATAATAATAATAATAATAATAATAATAATTTTTATTATTTATACCTCACCCATCTGGGTGGGTTTCCCAGCCATTCTGGGTGGCTTATAGAATATAAAAAAATGGAAAACATCAGACATTAAAAATTTCTCAATACAGGGCTGCCTTCAGATGTCTTCTAAAAGTCAGATAGTTGTTTATTTCCTTGACATCTGATGGGAGGGCATTCCACAGGGTGGGTGCCACCACCAAGAATGCTCTCTGTAGTGGCGCTACAAATTTATTATACAAATTTAATAAACAACAACAACAACAATAATCTTGGCACACTAGGGCATGCATTACTCGTTCTTTGGGATACCCTCTTTGACAGCTCTTTGGAACCAAAGGCCCAAAGAGCCTCAGTTGTTGCAGTCTGGAAATATCCTCCTGGCTGATTTGCAGTCTTTGCAAAAGCAGCAGCCATCAGCTCCATCCAATTCCCGCTGCCTGCAACATTTGGCAATCAAACAAGCCATTGTGGAATTATGCATTGGCAGGTCCTAATGGAAAGATTTTGTTCAGGTTGTTCCCTAAGAGATGGTCTCCGCTTCTGCTTGTGTTGGCTTTTTGCTTCCAGGTCTGCATTGCTGGTTGGTTGGTTGGTGCACCCTCTGTCTCTGTTCCACATGCCAGCCACTGCAAGGTGACGCTGTCAGTTCTTTTAGGGTCCATCTTCTCATTTGTTTGATATCCAGGCACCTGGAAGTCATACATGGAGAACCTTCCTGGACATGGCTGTTGCAAGAAAGGCATTCTGCCCATGCTTAGAAACGCTGTTATTGCTTCATAGGGATATAAGAAGATTCCTGCTCCATCAATGACCTGTCATCATGTTCTTATGGGGGACCAACCAGATGCCTATGGGAAGATCTCAAGCAGAATCTGTGCTTCAGAAGCAGCAAGACCATGATGGGCTTGGCATCGAAATCAGGTTCTGGGGTTACAGCCTACCCCACATCCCTCCCAAACGGTCCTCTTCTGATCTACCAGCTGCATTCTCCACTCCCACCTCGTTTCTTCTTCTTACTGCGAGGCACGATTCCTCGGTCTTGGCTGCTCGCGGTTCCTCGAGATTATTCTGGGTTCCCATTCTCTGAGTCACGAGGCACCCGAAGGACATTGCTGCTGCTTAACGTCGTGAGCCCGAGGAAGACACCCTTTGCTCGCCTTGTCTGCTGCGACAGCATCGTTCAAACCACCCCCTCTTCCCCTCCCTGCTTTGTCCAAATGGACCTGACAAGCCCACACCTTAAAACAAAACAAAACAACAACAAAAACATGATAACAATAATCTCATGGAGGGGTTAATTTGTTTAACAAATCGATTAAGGGAAAGGTATATCAGTCGTGTTTAGATTGTCACGTGGTGAGTCTCGCTCGCTTCTGTTTTGCTGCGTAGAGATCTGCTGCGAGAGCTGGCCTTGGGCAGCCTTCGCCAGCTAGATTAATAATAACCCCACCTGATTCTTATCACCCAAGACAAGGACCCGAGCGGAAAACAAGCTCTGCTCAGTAGAGCCCCTGCGATTTGGACCTGAAAGCTTTTTAGACAACCGAATGGTGGGGTGGGGAGACAGGAGGAAGTCACCGCACCTCAGCACTCCCAGCTAAGTAGCCTCTTTTCGATGTAGGCGCCCCTTGATTCAACGTGCTTCCTCCACGCCAGCAGTTAATGCAGCAGATGGACGCAGAGGCCAGGAAACGTGACAGTGGGAAGCAAACGCCGGGCTGGGCGCATCAAATCTGGTGCTTGCTGCCTGATCTCCGGGAGTTTTCTCAATCAGCCTTCTTAATCCGTCAGCTGAGCTGAGCTGACGCGTCTCTCTCTCTCTTTCCACCCTGCAGCCATGAATGGGCGCCACCTGAGATCTCGCCCCGCATCACTTATCCAGAGACGCTGCTAAGATGGAAACAAAGCCTCACGGTCCCCTGGTTTTCCTATCAGTCTCAGACGCAAGGATTTTTTTTTTCGCCCCCGCCCCCTGTAACACTGCAGGCTTCCTCCCCTCCCGCTCGCTTTCTTCTTCTTCACCCCTTCCCCTGCGATGAAAAAGAAAACCACCAGGAATCGTTTTTACTGGTGATTTCGCACGTAAGAGCTTTCCTCTGACGCAAACATGTGAAGCGCTCTGTGGCCCGGAGCTCCGAGGAAGCGCGAAGCTGTATTTGTGAAGACCCTGCTCCCCCCCACCCCACTTAAGTAAACAATCTCCCTTGACGCTTCCTTGCTTAGGGGCCCCCGGTCCGCTGTCCTTTTCTCTCCTCTCAATGCAACCCCTCCCCCATGGCAGGAAGAAGCATCGACGGTTCTGAACCCCGCATGTTCTATGTGGGCCAGGAATGTTGCTTTAGACATTCCAGCAAATCGGTTACATAAGATGCACGCACAGTTAAGGGAAGCTCTGCGGTGCACACGAGACCAGAGTCCTCTTCGCTCGGTTCCCCTCCCCTCTGGTCGAGGGCTTGGGAGTGGGTTGACCAGTTGTTATTTTTTTAAAAAAAAACCCACATCCAGCACCGATCTCCCTACTGCATCCCAGAGGCTCTGGCCCCATTGCTTCCCATAGCCTCGTAGGAATGGCTCTCCGACGTGTACTAGCAAGGAAAAGATGAATGAAGGTGCCCAGCCCAGTCTATGGGAAAATTACAGGGCGCCGGGCTCACGAGTGGTTTGTTTTCAAACCCAATGGAAGTTTAGCAATTTGGCCATTGCAAACGTCGTCATTAAAATGATGAGGTGGGCGGGGTGGGTGAAGAGACAGGGAGAGAAATAAAAAAAAACCGGATTTTTTTTAACTTATTGAAAACAGAGCACACAACGTGACAAGCAAATAATACAAACTTTAATATTGGAAAGTGAAGGCACCAACAGCTATCTTACGCCCCTTCCCCCACCGCCTTCCCCTCCCCCGTCACCTTTTAGAATTTATCCGCTTAAACACAGGCTTTCCTCGCAGGAAAACGAGGATCCACGGGGGGTTTTTTGGGGTGGGGGGTGGGCGAAAAGCCGAGGTTTCGCAGCTCTGGACTCTGCAATACGGAGGTTAGGAAAGGCTTTTTGGCTTCCTAAGTGGCGATGAATGCGGATATTCTGAGATGGAGAAACAGCGTGATCTCGGGTGATGGCGTGTAAACAGAGGCACCGCTGGGCGGGGGGGGGGGTAAAGCATTGTTGACAAAAAGACGCAAAGGAGAAGCTGGAAACTTGGAAGTAGATCGGAGTCGCCTTTTAAAGATTTTAATGTGCCTCTACACGCGCACATACAATCTATCTGACATATTTAAGTTTGGGCTCAGTCCCCTGCCTTCTAATCCCCCCCCCCCAACCACACTTCACATTATCATTTTGCAGTTATTTGCAAGTCGGGGTCTCTGCAACCAGGCGAGCGCTGTCCAAGGTGCTGACCAGGACCCTACGGTCTCCATGCAGGAGGTTAGCTGTCCAAGGTGCTGAATCGAAGCCCACTGCTGCAGTGAAGCTTTTCGCTGCGCAAGCTGCCCTGATGGATTTCTACCGCCGCGGCGACGCAGTCCGCAGCCGTAGCCGCTATCCAGGGTGCTGAACCTCTATCTGCCATTGAAGGCTGTCGACTAATGTGGAGGGCGGGGAGGCAAAACAACCGAAAAGAAAACCCCAACCTCCGCCCGATATCGTATCCCACCTCGACACTCCAGCGCCAGATAGCAGACGAGAGCCATGCACGACAACGCGGGAGAGAGAGGTTGGTTGTTCCCAGACAGGAAAACAACCACCATCGCTTAAAAGTAGGAAACAATATAGGTTTAAATATTCTCTCCCTAACCCGCCCCCTCACGCACAAAGAGTTAAGGCTGCAGGAAAACTCTTAAAACGCACAGCAACATAAAATAGTAAGAATAATAAAATCGGCCGTGTGAAATAGGGTTTCATTTCTTCTCCTTTCCTCTTCTTTGCTCAGTCAGAAAACAACAACATGGTTGGTGAGATTACAGCTCTCCCAGCAATATATTTCCTCCACACCTCTGCAAGCGGGGGAAGCGGGGGGAGAGGCTTTTATCCGGTGCTTCTCTTACCTTGGCTGCAGAAGAGCTCTGTCCGGTCGCCTCCGACGAAGGATGTGAGACTGGGGTGCACTGCTGCAGTCGGGAAGCGAGCACAGCCGCTGCTGACCTCCCCGAGTCTCCTTCTTCAATGGAATGGGAGCTGTGCCCTCATCAAAGATGGCCGTCGTTTCCAACGTCAGCAGCTTTTAATAGACATCTATCGAGGGGAGGAGGAGAGGGAAAGGAGGGCTCGCGCGGGTGGGGGCGCGGGGAACCGGAGAGGCAGGCTGGCGTCTGTGGGAGCTTGACTCATCAGAAGCTGCTGCTGTTGCTGCACTGTACCGCAATCCTTTGCATTTTGCTCCACCGGTTATTAAAAGCGATAAATCTGTTTTAAAATTATTTAAAGGAGACACGACGGGGCGTGACCTTTCCTAGTGCATACCGTAGCCTGAAGATATCTTGTTCACCTTTGCAGGGCATTTGTTAGCTGAAGCTTTGGTTGGGGGCGGAGAGGGAGAGCAATAATGCGGTAACGATTTGTTTTCGCCAAAGGGGTGGTCCGAAAAGGGTATTCCTCTGAAGTCTCCAGTACTCCATATATGGCCCGTCGACGTGGGCTTCTATTTTTATGTAAGATTTCTCTCTCCTTCTCTGTGTTCTTTTCTGTGCCCCCAGCAAGCAAGCCAACATTGCATAGGGGCTTTAATTATGCCAATCTGTCTGGTTGGGACCCCTCCTGCTTAGCGAAGAGAATGCAAACAAAATCGCCTTGTTGTTGTTTTGTTTTTACATTCCTGTCGACAGCTTTACAATGTACAGTAGCTGTTAAAACCTCAAAAGTTATTTTTTATATTTACAGTATATAAAAACTCTTAGTCTAAAGAACAGCAGTACACAGATGGAATGAATCCAAATTTCTCAGATCGTATCTATTTTGCTCATTTTAAAAGCTTAAGCTAAACTCTGAGAAGGCTTTCTTGCTCTTATCTGCCCAAATGCCACATTCTATTTAATCCATATCTAATGGCATACGTAAAGTATTACTCCTAGATTATTAAGACAAGTAAGCATCAATCACACCATTGCATGCTTACTTCAGTATAGCAGAATCATAATGAAACTAAGCTTCGTTATGAGTTGAGGCTGAAATGTATCTTCCCCCACTAAAAAAACATTTCTGGCTGGATTCATGGGACCCTCCAGGAGAGAGATCAAATACCATGCAAAATTTAAAAGTGTGCCTGTCAAGCACTGAGCTTGTGTGGGACATGGAGAAAAGCAGAAATACAGATTATTTGGCCCCCTTGAGCATTGCTGTTTCTCCTTCACCCCTCCCTTCCCAACTTGATAGTTAATTGTGCACTGAAAACTCAGGAAAGGACAGCTCTCCCACCCAAAAACAAACAAACAAAACCTCATTTAAATACAGGTGTTCTAAAACGAGGAAAAGGAGGTCTGTGACAAGGAAAGGAAGAACAAGTAATAAGGAAGACTCTTTCAACAGTCTGTGTGATCAGTACTGCTGCTCAAACAAGAGCCTGATTTTGCCAGGTTTTCTGGCCTATGCTGGCTGTGAGTGCAGTCCATCCTTCTTTCGATTGCAACAGCAAAACTCCCATTGAGTGAAATGAGATAGGATGACACTTTTGGAACAAGTTAAACATAACTTAGGCTCCCCAACTTCACCTCCCAAAAGAAATGTATTTATAAGGACAGCTTATGAAAATCTTTATTTAGGTGCTGTCTTTGGAGATCTTTGAGGTGATTGTGCAATGATCCAGAGCACAAGGCCACACTTGTGAACCATAGTGTAAAGGCCATATGGAGCAAGGGGGTGTGTGGTTGCGCATGGCTCCATAGTACAGTATCATGCCACTGAAAGATTTGCAAACACAGTCGATGCAAAGGGCATATGCTGCGTGCCAGTTCTGCATTGTCCAGGGGAAAGCATTAGCGAACCATATTATGACATTATATGGTTTTATGACCAGTGTAGTGTAGCGGTTACAGTAGGGGACTAGGAGCTGGTAGACCAGGGTTCAAATCCCCAGTAGGCCATGAAATTCACTGGGTGGCTTTGGGCCAGTTACAGTCTCCACCCCCATTGTTCAGCCCCGACACTGAGGTCCAGCTCTGAGGGCCTTCTGACAGTTCCCTCACTGTGAGAAGTGAAGCTACAGGGAACCGGAGAGAGGGCCTTCTCGGTAGTGGCACCCACCCTGTAGAATGCCCTCCCATCAGATGTCAAGGAAATAAACAACTATCTGACTTTCAGAAGACATCTGAAGGCAGCCCTTTTTAGGGAAGTTTTTAATGTTTGATGTTTTATCATGTTTTTAATATTCTGTTGGGAGCTGCCCAGAGTGGCTGGGGAAATATTATTATTATTATTATTATTATTATTATTATCTCTCAGCCTACCCTATTTCGAAGATGTAATGGGGAGAACCACATATACCATCTTGATCATCTCCAGGGTATTTTTTAGCAGAAGAGCAAGATATATGGTATGTAAATTATTATATCATTATTTATATAAGATGTGCTGAGGTTCCTTTCTAACTCCACTTCCCCCATTTCCCACAGACACATTGACCCATGTACTGAAGTCCACCTGATCACTTGAGATGTGGTGTTGCAGTTCTTTTGCACCACATCTCCAATCTCCATTTGAAGGAACTGTTATTAAATGTATCATTCCATCTGGCTCTCGATTCAATTGCTAGTTGTTGTTTTTTTAAAAAAAGGCTGAGGATGCCTAACAGATGTGTGGGGGTGGCCCTGAAGCTGAGTTTGGGAGGGGAATGTCGGCCGCGTTACCAGGCAACAGAGACAAGTTCCCTGGTCTTGCGGGAGATTACATCATGAGGGATGTGGGGAAGAAACAGGAAATGGGCCTTGCCTGGTAAGGAAGTGGGTTTTGGCGGGCGTTGGCGACACCAAGCATTTAAGGGCTAGAGGCAGCCAGGTCAAGTAAGGTTTCCTTCAGCATAGAAATGACAAGTGAAGGGAACAAATGTTCAAAAGGGTTTTGCATGCATTCCACTAGTTGTGCTCTGTGCATGTTACAGCTCCAAGAAAGCCAGGTTAATGCCACATGAGGCAATGTTGTGTAGTGGTTAAGAGTGTTGAACACGGAGCTGGGAGACCAGGGGTCATTGGGTGACCTTGGAGCAGTCAGTGTCTCTTACCATAACCTGTCCCATAGGGTTGTTGTGAAGATGAATTGGGAAGGGGGAAAACCATGTGTGGTGCTATTTTGAACTCCTTGGAGGAAAGGTGGAATATAAATCTAATGAATAAATAAGTAACCCAGGTGCCTAGCATTTGAGCCAGGAAAAAAAAAGAAATCAGGCCACGGGCTATTTTTTGTCTGAGATTTGTCTTTTGAATCCTTGTACACCTGACATTTCATCACAAGCCATATCTACCTGATACAGGTAGGTAGCCATGTTGGTCTGCCGTAGTCAAAACAAAATTTAAAAGATCCTTCCAGTAGCACCTTAGAGACCAACTAAGTTTGTTATGGGATGCGGGTGGTGCTGTGGGTTAAACCACAGAGCCTAGGACTTGCCGATCAGGAGGTTGGCAGTTCAAATCCCCACGACGAGGTGAGCTCCTGTTGCTCGGTCCCAGCTCCTGCCAACCTAGCAGTTCGAAAGCACCTCAAAGCGCAAGTAGATAAATAGGTACCGCTCTGGCGGGAAGGTAAACGGCGTTTCCGTGCGCTGCTCTGGTTCGCCAGAAGCGGCTTAGTCATGCTGGCCACATGACCCGGAAGCTGTACGCCGGCTCCCTCGGCCAATAAAGCAAGATGAGCGCCGTAACCCCAGAGTCGGTCACGACTGGACCTAATGGTCAGGGGTCCCTTTACCTTTAAGTTTGTTATTGGTATGAGCTTTGGTGTGCATGCACACTTGAGAAATCGTATATGAAGTGTTTCCCCTCAAACCAGCTTCCATCAGATTTAAAAATGTAAACCATGTCCATTTTGCAGTTAAACTGAGGTGTGTACATTTGAGATGGCCATTGCACATGCATGGATGACAGTGCATGGACAGATGACACCTTAATGATTAAGAGTTCTGGGGTGGGAGGTTAAAGGGGCAGGGAAACCAAACCATCCATTCCCTAGATGCCAATGTCCAAGTTTGGAGCAATTTGAAAGCCCTTGCAGAGCTAGTCTGAGGCGTAGGAGTCTTATTAGAATAAAGTTATAAACTCAAACCAAAAAGCAGATGGCAGGACCCCCTACCCTGCCCCAGCCAGCTTAGCCCTCCAAATGTACTTGGCTGTTGCCCTCTGTGTGGGAAAGTACTTGTCAGGGGCTCAGGGGGAGAGCCACAGGGGGAAGAGGAATTGGAGAGTGAATCTGAGGGGAGCTTAGGAGGGTATGACAGTGACCCGAGAGATTCAATGAGTCTCTCCAGTGAATCAGAAGATTCCCAGAAAGAGGCACCCAGGTTTAGGGCAAGGGGGGCCAGCGGTGAGTCTCAAAGTGGCAGTTGGAGGTCCGGGCCAGCTTCTCCGACCGAGCGTAGGGAGGGGGAAGGAGAAGCCCACAGATCGGAGCTGACCACGCCTCCGTCGGAGAGTGGGGGGCGGAGCGGAGGTCAGCTGCGGCCAGCCCCCCCGAAGGGGGGAGCAGTGACAGAAGCAGTGTAGCCGTTAGGAGGAAGGTGACCGGCTGTGCGCGCGCGCCAAGTTCAAATGTGCAGGCGCGCGAGCCAGCAGAGAATCCGGATTGGGAGCCGGGTCCCAAAGCCCGCTGGAGACAGGGGGAGGAGTCGGAGGAATCCGCTTCCGAAGAGTCCAGGAGGGGTGGAACCCCAGAGGGCAGGAGGGCCCAGAGGAGAAAGGAGCAAAGGGAGAAACGGAAAAGGTGGGGCAAAGCTCGGCTGTTAAACTGGTGCCGAGGAGGGGAGGAGTCAGACGGAGTTTCGACGGTCTAGGGTTACAGACGTAGAGTTGCGCGCCACGGATGTAACATCGGCAATGAACTTCAATAAAGACTTTTGTATATAAAGAGACACTGGTGTTGGTCCTTTGTGAGCTGGGACCTGAGGCAGCTCTGACAGTACTCTTTGGTGAAAGAACCCCAGCAGAGAATCAAAGTCAAAGAATGTGCAGCAAAGTACAGTGTGGAAATATAAGCTGTTAGACCATTAAAATATGCCCTTCCAAGTTATTCCGAGAGTTTCCCACTTCCTCCAGCATAGGAAAAGACTACACATTTGGTAAGTTTAAAAATGCTTGACTTACAAACTCTTCAAAGGTCTGATTCTTGTGTTTTTTCATACATCAGTCAGAAATGTTGCACAGGCAGTAAAACTTAGCTTAGTTACAAAGTGGTGAAAATTCCTCAATTATTGATATAAGAACTCAAGAGTGGCTTGTGAGAGCCATGTGGCTGAGCTAGAGCAACCAGCTCAAACCTCTTTGCACACTGTGCTTCTCAGCTAGACAGTGGTGAAGCCTAGCAGAACAGCTTACTCTATGGTATTAACTCGTCCATGCATCAATTAGACTTAAGCATATTGGTTATATGAGGCTGTTTATCCCACAGCATTTTAAGATGCTAATGTGTGCATGGCTTTACAATTCCTTCTGAGTGCTGCTGCCACCTTCTACACATCAGAATGCAGATTATTTCTAATATATTCAAACTAAATACTCTGGTGGCACTGTAATAATCTCAAAAATATTGAGCCATGTCTGGATGCATTTCTAAAAAGGCACTGGGAAAGAGATTCAGCCTACTGAAATAAGCAGAAATTAATGTGGCACATAGGGACGCGGGTGGCGCTGTGGGTTAAACCACAGAGCCTAGGACTTACCGATCAGAAGGTCGGCGGTTCGAATCCCCGTGACGGGGTGAGCTCCCGTTGCTTGGTCATTGCTCCTGCCAACCTAGCAGTTCGAAAGCACATCAAAGTGCAAGTAGATAAATAGGTACCGCTCCAGCAGGAAGGTAAACGGCGTTTCTGTGCGCTGCTTTGGTTTGCCAGAAGCGGCTTAGTCGTGCTGGCCATGTGACCCGGAAGCTGTACGCCGGCTCCCTCGGCCAATAAAGCGAGATGAGCCCCGCAACCCCAGAGTCAGTCACGACTGGACCTAATGGTCAGGGGTTCCTTTACCCTTTACCTTTAATGTGGCACATCATATTCAAACTGGATTTGAAAACGTGCACTTCTGAGGGTATGAGAGGAAGGGAGTATGATGTACAATCATGGACAGCCTTCAACTAAGTAATTGTGCTAGTGCAAGGATTAGCACTTGTGCAACAGGACTTTACCCCTCTCCCCCCCCTGCACATGTCGTGTACCCGCTCCCCACAAAGATATTGCAAGCATCCCTGTGGGAAGGCAAATGTTTTCCTGTCAATATATGTTGATTGGTGCCCTGGGATACTTGTTTTTATTTTTTGTTAAATTCCAGCGTAGTCTGTCCTTACTGGAAATTCTTGGCAAGTCATCTCACTTTCAGTTCTGGTGTCTATTTCCACTATGTGAAATTGGAATATTCCTCGCTGGCATCATAGAAGCTGAGCTGGTGGATAAAAAAAGGCCAAAACCCAAGAGGACTGCACACAGCTGGATTTCTGATATCCCCCAAAATAATACTCTTTCCATCCTTATGTCACAGAAGGACTGTAGCTGGGGAAAGGCAATGGCTCAGTTGTAGAGTCTTGGATGCAGAAAGCCTCAAGGTCAATTTCCAGCATTTCCAGGCAAAGATGGGATTGTCCCCTGCCTGAAACCTGGGAGAACTGCTACCAAGCAGAGTAGACAGAACTGAGCTAAGTGGACCAGTGGCTTAGAACCAGGCAGCTTCCTATGTTCCAGAAAGCTACTTCTGAAAATGAGAGCAGTTTGAAACACAGCACAAGGGAGGGAAGGATGGGCAGGTGGTCAAAGAAAAACAATCATGACTTCCCCTGAGTCCACACAAATACTTAGTAACAGCTATGGGAGATGCCAGGGTTAGAGCCATAAAGATCATAAAGTACTCTGTTTCATTAAATAAGGGAAACACGGCTGGTATGAATTTGTGCTGCAGCAAAATCAGGTAGTACAGTGGTACCTCGGGTTAAGTACTTCGTTCTGGAGGTCCATTCTTAACCTGAAACTGTTCTTAACCTGAAGCACCACTTTAGCTAATGGGGCCTCCTGCTGCTGCCACGCCGCTGGAGCATGATTTCTGTTCTCATCCTGAAGCAAAGTTCTTAACCTGAAGCACTATTTCTGGGTTAGCAGAGTCTGTAACCTGAAGCATATGTAACCCGAGGTACCACTGTAGTGACATTTAACAACACGGTTGCCTGGCTCTGTTGTGTGGAGTGGCCCCTAGAATCAATGGGAATAAGCTTGAACTTTTCTTGGATTTAAGTGAAGAGAGGTGCAGGGCTAAAATGCACGTCTGGCGTTGTCAGCAGGCAACAGGGCGAACTGCAATGGCCCCAAATTGTGGCTTCTTCTTATGGACTTCCAATTAGTAGGACTGCATTTTGGATGGGATCCATTCTGTTTCAGTGAAAAAATAAAATAAAATAATGGGGGGGAATCAGCTTACCAACTGCTGTGCATATGTTCGGTTATGAAATCACTACTCCCTTGTAAGGGAATAGCTCTGAAAACAAAGCAGGAGAAGAAGGCTGTGATTTGATTTCGTAGAGTTTGATTTCGTAGATTTGATTTCGTAGATGAGGGGGAAAGCTGGGGAATAATGGGAGAGGAGGAGGAGGAAGAGGAAGAAGAAGCAATACCGATGGCCTTCTGGCAGTTCTCTCATTGCGAGAAGTGAGGTTACATGGAACCAGACAGAGGGCCTTCTCGGTAGTGGCACCCGCCCTGTGGAATGCCCTCCCATCAGATGTGAAGGAAATAAGCAGCTATCCTATCTTTAAAAGACATCTGAAGGCAGCCCTGTTTAGGGAAGTTTTTAATATTTAATGCTGTACTGTTTTTAACATTTGATTGGGAGCCGCCCAGAGTGGCTGGGGAAACTCAGCCAGGTGGGCGGGGTATAAAAAATATTATTATTATTATTATTATTATTATTATTATTATTATTATTATTATTATTATTGATGTATGTGTGATGTTTCACTAAGGGTGTTGTGGGTAAAAAGGGAAAATTATTTTAAAAAGGAAGCCATCCTTTGTTCAGGGCTTCTTCCTGCTTCTTCCATGTGGTGGGTAGAAGTCCTGTCGCAACAGTTCTTTTAATAAAGATCAGGCCTACAGGCTGCTGTTTTGCTCCTATATTCCTGGCTGGCGACTTTGTTTGGCAACCCAAGTGAGCCCAAGGATTTTCCTATAACACCAGGTATATATAGATCCAGGCGATCTTTTAAGCAAGCTGCTCCTAGGCTGTGAAGGTGTTAAAGGTCAGAACCAGGACTTTAAACAGGGCCTGGAATGAAGCACAGTTTCACTGCAATAACTCATGGAATTAAAGAATATGCACAGATCCCGAGAGGGACATTTTAACCATGCAGTGAAGGACACTGTGGTTTTTTGCATGTGTGGTTCTTTTTTATAGGCTAAAGAGATACAGATCAAAAAACAAATCAGCAGCCATCTGAGAAAAACAATATCTCCTCGCAGCTCTGTAACCAACAATGCCTTCCTCTTGCTTCCATTTCACATTCCGTTTCTCTAAAATAGCACTGCATTGCAGCACTGAAACCTTCACAGAAACTCTACAAATGATGGGAGATTTTCAGCTCTTTAGGAAAACTGGACTCTGACATTTTTTGCTTCTCTTTCAAAGCTTTTTATACTATGGCTGCCGAGGCTCTTTAAAAGCACCATTCTGTACATGTCTGCTCAAAAGTAAGTCCCACTAGGGCTTGCTTCCAGGTAAATTTTGTATAGACTTGCAGGCTTGCAGTACATGTCTCCTGAGATGTAGGTCCAACTGAGTTTAGTGGGACTTGTTCCCAGAGAAGTGAGTATAGGATTACTGCCTAAAGGGTTTAAAGCTCTTGAATAACACAAAATAGTCTCTCTCTCTCTCTCTCTCACACACACACCATAGCTGTCAACTTACAGATTTGAAAATAAGGGACCAGCAGCCTCGAAAATAAGGGATCAGCAGCCAAAATAAGGGATCAACAATTACTTTGATAAAATACATATTTTGTTGCATGCAAATGGCTTTAGATACCTATTAGGTCCATAAATTACCATATAGCATATATTCAACACAAAAAAGCAACAATTTGTTGTTGACAAAGGACAGCTGGACATAGAAAGGGCCCCATTACCTTCAGTAGCTTATTTAAGGGACATCATCAATAAGGGACAGCAGCGGGACATGGCGCTGGGATAAGGGACTGTCCTGCCAAATAAGGGACGCTTGACAGCTATGACACACACACTTTAACCCCCCAACCCCCCCTGAATTTAAGGAGCTCACAGCCTGGACTCTGCACCATCTGTGTCCCCACAATAGGCAGAGTACCTGTTTAATGCAACGCCATATAAACACATGTACACAGTGTAGTTTATGAGCATTTAAGTATCTATGGAGAACCAACCATTCCATTGCACTCATGGCCAGGCATGCAAGGGAGTTATAAAGTACAATGGGAGACTATTGGGCTCATATCCCTTAAAAATACCTGTTTTGGAAAAGCTTTCCCCCAACATGAATGCTCCTTTCACAGGCCTTTGATATAAACAAATAAACAAATATCAGTGAAATGAAAATTTTAAAAGGTGCAGTCCTATGCATGACTGCTCAAAACCAGAAGGCTTGCTCCTTTGCAAGTGTGTATAGGATTGCAGAAAAAACCATTTACTATGGAAAAAAACACACAATCGCTATGACGATTTAATTAACATGGCAGCAAATTGTCCTCTCCAGGTTTGCTACTATAACGCTTCTCATTAATATCCCTATGACACAATGGCATCTGGTTCCTTTGGATGCTGAGTAGCACTGCTGCAAAAATTACCCTGCTGAACTTCTCCCTGAATTTGGGAATTCTGAATGTCTAGAACACTTTCCCAGAGTGGCATTGACAATGTTGAAACCTGCCGCTCCTCCAGAAAGCCTCTCCCATAAAGCCTATCATTACATTACAAAGGTGTTGGTTTTTTAAAAAGAACAACTTAAATGACAGGACATTGATCAAAACCAGGAGAGATCTACCCTTGACATGAGATTATTTTTGAAGCCTTTATTTAGCCCTGCTTTTTGAATTTATATTGCCTTGATATTCCTCTCAGATATAAGAAAAGTGATGCTGCTGTCTTTCTGACTACTTAAAATTCTGGGTAACACTCTGTGACTCAGCAAACTGAGAATAATAATATTTTTTGGAGTGGGGAACCCACAAGACCTAAACAGCTGTGAAGATGAGTTATTATCTAAGTGTGGACTCAGGTTAAGAAAGGGAGTGAGGGAAGCTCTCTGCTTCTTATTTTAAAATAAAAAAAAGAAAGGACAACCAAAATGATCAAGGGGCTGGGACGGTCTAAACCACAGAGCCTAGGGCTTGCCGATCAGAAGGTCAGTGGTTTGAATCCCTGTGAAGGGATGAGCTCCCATTGCTTGGTCCCTGCTCCTGCCAACCTAGCAGTTTGAAAGTACGCCAGTGCAAGTAGATAAATGGGTACCACTCCGGTGGGAAGGTAAACGGCATATCCGTGCACTGCTCTGGTTCACCAGAAGTGGCTTAGTCATGCTGGCCAGATGACCCGGAAAAACTGTCTGTGGACAAACGCCGGCTCCCTCGGCCAGTAAAGCGAGATGAGCGCCACAACCCCAGAGTCGTCCAGGACTGGACTTAACGGTCAGGGATCCTTTACCTTTTTAGTTGATATAAATAGTATATATAAATTTCTGTTTTACATTTTAGAAAATTCACTTAAAGAACCTTAAACTATCAATGACCTCCCTTCCTCTCTTTCTGTGGTTCATTTTGCACAACATAAATCCCTGCATATTTTATATAAACCATTCAGTATTCCATTATTACATCCATCAAAACTTATTTACACTGTTGAATTTATCTCAATGCTGCCCACGTTTTCAAATATACACCATTTCCCTCCATATAGTCAACAAGCATTTTCCAATCTTCTTTAAATGTATATTCTTCTTGTTCTCTTATTCTATATGTTAGATCCACAAGCTGCACATATTCCATCAGTTTATTTTGCCATTCTTCTTTAGTTGGGACTTCTCTCATTTTCCATTTTTGGGCTAGTGGCTTAAGATGACTCTCAAATGGGCTTGACTGCTTCATTGCAACAATCTGCCTTTAATGCTAAATAGAACTTCCATATGCACAGGGAGTTTATTTCAGAATACCAGCAGGGAAAGGTTGCTGTGCTCAGGCCTTGCTCGTGCGAATTTTCCAGAAGCTTCTGGTTGCTGGCTGCTGTTGGAAACTAGGCTAGATGACCGCTTGTTTGCATCCAGCCGAGTTCTTCTCATTCTTCTTAGAGAGAGGGCATGAAGTATGAATCTGAAATCAGGGGAAGGGATTATCAAGCCAATTATCCTGACTCAAATGTGCTTGCACAAGCTTTATGTTCCCTTCATTTGGATTTTGTCCAAAATTCTCAGTGTCAGATGCTGTTGGCTCCAAAGCCTTTATAAGGAACAGAGAAAGACTGTCTTAAACTCTTTTAAGGCTTAAAGATTATCGGCGAGGTTTTCGATTTGCGGTTGGGATGTGGGGATTTTTGTGTTGCGAGATTACTTGAAAACAACGTCTAAGTGAATACTAAATACAAATCTTATACTAATCAGCACATATCTCATGTACTTATATCTCATATGCATACACTAATTAGGATCCGTATTATAATAAATTACATTTTAAATAAATAAATACACTTGTTCTCCCCATTATAAGTGTGAGCCACTGAGCCCATGTTGAAGAGTGCTGATAGTTGCCCCTGAGTTACAGAGGCCCAACTGGCTTCAACTTAAAGCTTGCCATTTAGTGTCACTGGTCCCATACTGTGGAACACTCTTTTATTATTATAAATAATAAAATTGTTAATTCCAGCAGGGATTTGGCAGGTGTCCTCACCTTTGACTTTCAGTTTTCTCTTGAACACCTTTTAATGCTTATTATTGATGTTTATTTTTAATTAAAGGTAAAGGTAAAAGGACCCCTGACCATTAGGTCCAGTCGTGGCTGACTCTGGGGTTGCGGCGCTCCTCTCGCTTTACTGGCCGAGGGAGCTGGCGTACAGCTTCTGGGTCATGTGGCCAGCATGACTAAGCTGCTTCTGGCGAACCAGAGCAGTGTATGGAAACGCCGTTTACCTTCCCGCCAGAGCGGCACCTATTTATCTACTTGCACTTTGACGTGCTTTTGAACTGCTAGGTTGGCAGGAGCAGGGACCGAGCACCGGGAGCTCACCCCGTCACGGGGATTTGAACCACAACCTTCTGATCGGCAAGTCCTAGGCTCTGTGATTTAACCCACAGCGCCACCCGCATCCCTTTTTTTTGATTAGCCAGTCACTTTAATGTTTATCTGGTTTTGTGTGTGTGTGTAATTTTAAAAATGGTGCTTTATTTATTGATTTCATTTAGAACCCTACTTTTCTCCACAGAGCTCATTGTGGCTTACCTGGTTCTTCTCCTCTCCAGTTAATCTCCAAAACAACTCTTTGAGGTAGGTTAGGCTGAGAGTGAGTGGCTGGAACCCATGGCCAGGAGAGAGTCAGCAATAAATCACACAGAGTAAGTGAAGTTAACTCTTTCTTAGAAGAACCAAGGTCTTCTGCTCAGGAGTTCCAGGCCTAATGAGCTCAAACTCTTCTTGGTAGATCTTTCCCCTATGAGGCAGTTGTAGAGGTTGAAGGTTTCCACCTTCCTGCAGCTGTCTAAGTCTCATCTTACCCTGGGTCCTTCCCAAGCGACTGGAGATCGCGCCAGTGTGCCTGTCTTTGCTCCTCCTGTTTCATACCTCTCTTGGTCCTGGGAGACAAGTAGGGAAGGGAGTTTGTCCAGCAGGAAGGGGAAGACAGACTGGCTTCTTCACCAGCCTGCCTCCTGTCTGCGTCTTGGCCTCCCTCCTTCCCTGCTTCAGCTTCTGCCTCGGATTCTAGACTTCTCTCTGCCACAGACTCCCCCAGCTCACATCTACATGAAACCACTGGGTGGGGTTATCCGGAGGTTCGGAGTACGTTGTCAGCAGTATGCTGATGGCACTCAGCTCTGTTTCTCCTTTACATCTGCAGGTGAGGCAGTGGAAGTGCTGGACCAGTGTCTTGCCTTGATAATGGACTGGATGAGAGCCAACAAACTGAAGCTCAATCCAGATAAGACAGAGGCACTGTCAGTGGATTGTTCCCTCGACCAGATGGCTGGGAGATCACCTTCTCTTGGTGGGGTTACACTTCCCTTGAAGGAGCAAGTTCGTAGCTTGGGGGTCCTCCTGGATCCTTTGCTGTCGCTCGAGGCTCAGGTGGCCTCAGTGGCCTGGAGTGCCTTCCATCAGCTTTGGCTGGTGGCCCAGCTACACCCCTGTCTGGACAGGGATAGCCTAACTACTGTTGTCTATGCTCTGGTAACCTCAAGGTTAGATTACTGCAATGCGTTATATGTAGGGCTGCCTCTGAAGATGGTTTGGAAACTTCAGCTAGTGCAGAATTCAGCGGCCAAGTTGCTCACCAGAGCAAGATAGTTTGAGGATATTACACTGAACCTGGTCCGACTGCTCTGGCTACCAGTTAGTTTCTGGGCCCAATTCAAAGTGCTGGTTTTGACCCATAAAGCCTTAAACAGCTCAGGACCACAATACCTCAAGGACTGCCTCTTTCCATATGAACCTACCTGGACCCTGAGATCATCTTCTAAGGCCCTTCTTCGTGTGCCTCCTCCTCAAGAGGTCCAGAGGGTGGCAACACGAGAATGGGCCTTCTCTGCAGTGGCTTCCCATCTGCGGAATGCCCTCCCCAGGGAGGTTTGCCTGGTGCTTTCATTATACGCTGTTAGGCACCAGGCAAAAACGTTCCCTTTTAACCATGCCTTTGGTTCATTTGATTGACATCCTATGCCCTTTTAAAATGTGGGGGTTTTTTTGGGGGGTGGCTATTTTGTTGTTTTTATTTTTATTAGGTATTTTGTGGTTTTATTTCTTGATTTTATTTTGTGAACTGCCCTGAGACCCCCGAGTATAGGGAGGCATATAAATTAGAAGAAGAAGAAGAAGAAGAAGAAGCTTAGTTATCCCATCAGCTTCCAACAGCTCATTTTTCCAGTCCTCTCCCCTTGACCACTCCCTGTCATCCCATCATAAATCCCCAGTCTCTGAGCCTACTTCCCTTGGGGGTTCCCCAGCAGGTATCTCCCACCATTCCTCTGTGTCCAGCCAGTCCTGGATAGCTTCATAGTTGAGTGGGGACTCCAACCCTGGTCCTAGGTCATTGTTCTAACCACTGCAGCACCCTGGGTTTCTTGCACAAAACCCATCTCCCATTGCTTCATAGACACCCAACAGTACAATTCTATACAGGTCTACTCAGTTAAACAGAGCTTACTTCTCAGCAAGTTCCTTTTTGGATAGCAGTCCCAAAGAACTGTCGTCTCTGCACAGCATTGCACAGAAGCCTTTCTAGGTTTGAATGCTGCTTAGCTGATTAGCCTGCTTGAAGGAATTTCTTCCCTCCCTCCCTCGACTTCTCCAGAAATAACTTGAGCACTTATATAATAATGGTAGGTCCCAAGCATGCAATTTCCCATGCATTCCTCATGAGCGATTTGTTCGCATGTCACATTTTTACTCCGCCATCACTTTACAACCTTATTAAGTGTGGCTTTATTATTGTTATGTAATGATGAAATATCTATAATAAACATGGCAGTGCTTTGCCTGTCCCCTCCTTCAGCATCGCTTGATGTAGGCAGCCTGGGGCGCCTGCATTAATGTATCAGCTCTTCCCACCAGAAGAAGTCTAGGATATCAGCTTCTTTCTTTCTTTACCTCACTTGAGTTCGCTGCATGCTTCCCTCATCGTTTAGCAAGGATTCTAGGTCAGTGCTTTCTGAACTGTGTTGCAGGATTCACAAGTAAGAAGGCTGAGGGTGATGGACAGGCTCCCCCCGCAATTTTGGGCTGCAGGGAAATGTTGGATGCCATCTAAGGTGGATTCAGCTGAGGCAAGGAGTCGGTGAGACTCACAATGAACTAAAAAGCCCCCTTTCAGCCAATGTTCTCCATCCAATTTGCAATTGAATAGAGCTCCCTCTGTGATTTAGGACCTTGATCAGTGCTATATTATGCCTTCCATCTTGGATAGCCATTCTTTTTTATCCTCATCTCCTTGGTCCACAGTTTGTGTTTTTAAATTGGCAATTCAAGAGTGTGTCCTCAGGATTTCTCGACACCTGAGGCAGAGCTAAAAGGTAAAGGTAAAGGTCCCCTGACCGTTAGGTCCAGTCGCGGACGACTCTGGGGTTATGGCCCTCATCTCACTTTACTGGCTGAGGGAGCCAGCGTTTGGAGGCAGACAGTTTTTCCAGGTCATGTGGCCAGCATGACTAAGCCGCTTCTGGCAAAACCAGAGCAGCACACGGAAACACCGTTTACCTTCCCACTGGAGCAGTACCTGTTTATCTACTTGCACTTTGACGTGTTTTCAAACTGCTAGGTTGGCAGGAGCAGGGACTGAGCAAAGGGAGCTCAACCCGTGGCGGGGATTTGAACTGCTGACCTTTTGATCAGCAAGCCCTAGGCTCAGTGGTTTAGACCACAGCGTCACCCACATCGAGGCTAATTTGTGTTAAATGATCCTAAGCAGGCATTCATTTATTGATTTTGGCTCAAGAGCAGGAGAAAGTCCTTGTTGGCTAAGACTGTAAAATCCCACCAAATCACATAGCTGAAAAGGGAGCTTGAAGACCACCCATTCTGACTCCTCTGCTCAATGCAGCATGCAACCGAAATTGCCAGTGATCCACCAATGGGATCACTGGGATTCATCCAGAGGCGCCAACTTCTCAAGATGATTGAGGGGGCTCAATGCGACATCCTGACATCATGCACACGACATCACCAGGGGTGAAGCCAAACACCCTCTGAACATTGAGGGAGGCTGCCCCCTCCCCCAAAATTGGGGCCCCCTAAAAAAAACATGGGAGGGAGCACCGCAGTCCCTAGGAGCTGGCACCTATGGATTTATCTGATGCCCACCTATGCCCTAGACCAGCATTTCCCAAACTTGGGTCTCCAGCTATTTTCAGACTACAGTTCCCATCATCCCTGACCACTGGTAATGCCAGCTAGGGTTGATGGGAGTTGTAGTCCAAAAACAGCTGGAGACCCAAGTTTGGGGAACACTTCCCTAAACAGAGGAAGTCCAGACCCTGCCCCCACTTTTTTTTAAAAAAGAAAAAAGCATGCAGGGATTCCTCAGATGACCTGTCATTACTATCAGGTGTCTATACAACACACTCACAACTTGAAATGGACGCTGTTCTTTAAGGGATGGTCAGGGAGCCCTTAACCCTCTGAGACCAGATGTAAGAAGGTTTAAATATTCCATGCAGATGTACAGATTACCTAAGAAAGCTGACTGCACATAAAGAAGGGCCTGGCAACGCTAATAAGATCTGACTCTAGACGCCAGAGAAACCACACCGGTCTGCAGAATGTGATTCCATAACAAAATACATGTACACTCATCAATTACACCTCAGCACAGAAGCACACGAGCTCCCTGGACATTTTGCTATAACGGAATCGACTGTATACAGCTCATGACATGTTCAGTAAAATGTATTCATTACAGCATGTTTCTCATTGTGGATGTGTGAAGAGGTTGCTGGAGGTCCTTTAGGAAAACAGTCCCCGCTTCACAACTCTCCTTTCTAAAAATGACAACACCCCCCACCCCCGCAACACTCAGATTTAATTTTTAGTGAAAGGGAAGATGTTTTTTAAAATCCCCTGTTATATCATCCGACTTTCCAGGCCAGCTTAAAAGAGCGAGAGCGAGATAGAGTGTGCAACTGGTGAACTAAAATGTTATTTCTAACTTTAATATGACTGTAATTGTGAAGAATTATGTATTATTGAAAGCAAGAGAATGGCACATCAGGTTTCAGGCGATGTGATAAATATTATTAGAGGAATGGATGAATGAGTCTTAATATGAAAACCTCTGCATATTTACCCAGAAGTAAGTTTTGCTGTGTTCAGTGGGGCTTACTTCCATGTAAATAGGTGTTTTTTTTATTTATATCTTTATTTCATTTCTATCCCTTTTTTTTCTCTAGGCAGTTCAAGGTGGCATACATCATTCTCCTCCTCCTCATATAATCCCACAAGGTGGGTTAGGCCATGGGTAGGCAAACTAAGGCCTGGGGGCCGGATCCGGCCCAATCGCCTTCTAAATCTGGCCTGTGGATGGTCCGGGAATCGGCGTGTTTTTACATGAGTAGAATGTGTGCTTTTATTTAAAATGCATCTCTGGGTTATTTGTGGGGCATAGGAATTCATTTATTTTTTCCTTCAAAATATAGTCTGGCCCCGACAAGGTCTGAGGGACAGTGGACCGGCCCCCTGCTGAAAAAGTTTGCTGTCCCCTGGGTTAGGCTGAAAGGCAGTGAACTGCCATTGAGCTTCATGGCTAAGTTGGGATTTGAACCCATGTTTTCCCAATGCCTGAGCCAAAATTCCTCCTGCATCTGTAATCAATAAAGTTGTGGCCATTTGGAACCCAGATCATTGTCTGCTTGATTCCATTTTATAACACTTCACTACCTAAAACAGAATAGAAACTCATTCATGTATGCGACTACAGCAGCAAGAATGTGACTTGTCCCAAAATGGAAAGAAGCAGAAGTCCCAGCAAAGGAAGAATGGATATAAAAACTTATGGAATATGCAGAAATGGCAAAACCAGAAGAATAAGAAATCAAGATAACAATTTTTAAAAATAAAAATAAAAGAATGGACATGGTTTATGGAATATTTACAGATAAGAGATAAGAACATTGGCAGGATTATTGTAATAACCTGCAGTTTCATAAAAGTATATTGTCAGAGACTGCCTCTAGGTCCCGCTCACAAAGGACCAACGCTAGCCGGTAGAACGGTATAAAGTCTTTATTGAAGTATAGTTTCCATTTCCAAATCCTAGCGTGCGTCTCTACGTCTATTCCCTAGATCGGCGAAGTCCCATCTGAGTCTCCGCCCCCTGTACACCAGTTTAAGACTCTAGCCTTACTCCACCTCTTGCGTCTCTCCTTTCGCCTCTGGGTCCTACCACCCCCCGGGGTTCCTTCCTTCCTGGAGGCTTCGGATGCGGACCCTTCGGACTCCTCCCCTTCCCTTCGGCGGGCTTTAGGACCTGGCTCCCTTTCCGGGCTGCTCATTGCGCCTCCCTCTTGTACATTTGAACTTGGCGCGCGCGCGCTGTCTCCGACCCTCCTTTCTACCGTTTCCTCGCTCTCTGACGCAGGCGTGGCTAGCCCTGACTCATGTCCTTCCGCTGTCGGAGAGCTGCCTGGCCCCGATGCCTGGAACTCCTCCCCCCTACCGCTCTCCGGTGGAGAAGCTGGTCCCGATTTCCAGCTGCTGCTTTCTGGTGGGGAAGCTGGTCCGGATTTCCAGCTGCTGCTCTCTGAATCCCCTCTGGTCCCTCCTTCCTGGGGTGTTCCTCTTGGCAACCCCCCAGCTCTGCCCACGGGAGCCCCTTTCTGCGAATCCTCCGATTCGCTAGAGAGACTTAGGGACCTCGGTCGGCTATCGTCGCTAACTTCTCCCTCCGATTCCTCCCCATCCGTCCCTTCTGCACCTGAACCCCTGACATATATATTTAAAGAAGATGAATAAATGAGGAAGTTAATTTGGATATGCAGAAGATATTAAAAACAAATTTAAGGAACCGCAGAAAGATGGGGAAGGAAGTCAAGTTTCGACATGTCAAAATAATTGTGAAATTAGTGAAATGTCTAAAATTACTAAAATGTATAAACTTGAAAAGTATATATAGAGAGAGTGATCTGAAGTTTACAGCATGCTATTCTTTGAAGGAGAACTACTTGAAAATGATTTACAGATGGTAGTTAACTCCAAGTAGGTTTGCTAAGATGTATAAGACTGAATCAGATAATGAGGCATCCGATCAAGGCCTGTATTTTAAAATGAGCTTAAAGATATATTTGCAAATGTTTGTATGTTTTATGCCAGGCAGAAACTAGCTGGCTAAGTACTTTGGCAGTTGTTTATCTTCCTGCTCTCCTGAACAAGGGCCCCCTTGATTTATAGCAGTAGCAGGAGACAAGTTTCTCAAAGTTGTAAGAGGGAATTACAGGCTGGGAGCAAATGTTACACTGACCCTACATATTACAGAATACAATCAAGCTGCAAAAACACTAATTAAGAGTTGGTAAATAGTAAGATTTATTGTTTAACAGAAAATAATACCATGTGCCTCCCATCAGACTCTAGCCATATTTTCCTAAGGTTTAAGGTATACTGAGAGAGAGTTAAAGGGCAATAAATTTTGGGAAGAGCTAATGGGAAAAGCAGCTGGCTGGGAAAGGGGGGTGTAAACTGAAGAGGCTTCTTTTGAAGCTGTTTTTTACTGAGTTCCTTTTTACTTTGCAAAGGCCTTTTCTTCTAAAAAGCTATCTATGTTATGTATGAGATTTGTTGGCTTAATGTAATTAGGCAAAGGATTTAGAAAGTAAGAAATGTTAGATTCTTATGTTAGATTCTTATTTCATTGATGGTGTGTGAGAATGTGAACCCAAGATCTCTGTTTAGATAGAATTTAATACCACGAGCCATTTGTTTTAGCCATTTGTTTTGGAATGCAGGGGCAACAGGGGCAAAAGGTGATCTGGTAATTAAGGTGCCTTGTCGAGGCAAATGTAAGATATATGGCTACTTGTCTGCCATTTATGGATAGAAGGAAATATAGCTCTTTGTCTTCCATAAAAGGTAATAGGAAATGGGTGTATCTTTTATAATTGGTTCTAGCAAACAGCCAATAGGAATTTCAACCAGGCTGATTGGACAGAGGCAGCCAAAGGAGGAGCAAGGGGGCTGGTCTGAGGAAATATAAGTGATGGCCATCAGGGCTGGAGGGGGCAGAGCTTTGGTAACCGTATACCACTGTGCCTATCATTTATTTGTCTGACAAATAAATTATTATTTTAATTTCTCTATTGCTGCGTTGAATATTTCATTCCAGCTAAGCGTTAACCACAAGCAGGGTGCTACAATAAGTGCTGGAGATGCAAAGAGGTTGAGGGAACATTCTTTCATATGTGGTGGATTTTAAAAGGGTAAAAGAGTATTGGGAAATAATTTATAATAAATTGAAAAAAAACCTTTGTGTACTTCTAGAAATATGGCGATCCTAGTAGCAACCAGTGTTGGTTTCCTAATCTAAAACAATGCTTATATGTCCATTGTATTTGCACAGTAATGTCTTGTGTGGAAGTCGGGTCCTCTTAACTGAGGGTCAGGGTTGCATGCTGGCTGCAGGACACCCCCTCTTTAGCACTGGTTGGGGCGGTGTCCTGTCTTGCGATGGAGTATGGCTCCACCGTCACCCCAGGGAGGTGCTACAATGGGAGCATGGGGGGGGCATGGCCGTGGGGCCCATTTAAACCATTGCCCGATGCTGGGAGGATGGATAATAATAATAATAATAATAATAATAATAATAATAATAATAATAATAATAATTTATTATTTATACCCTGCCCATCTGGCTGGATTTCCCCAGCCACTCTGGGCGGCTTCCAACAAAAGATTAAAATACATTGGTCTGTTAAACATTAAAAGCTTCCCTAAAGAGGGCTGCCTTCAGATGTCTTCTAAAAGTCTGGTAGCTGTTCTTCTCTTTGACATCTGGTGGGAGGGTGTTCCACAGGGCGGGTGCCACTACTGAGAAGGCCCTCTGCCTGGTTCCCTGTAACTTGGCTTCTCCAGTGAGGGAACTGCCAGAAGGCCCTCGGCGCTGGACCTCAGTGTCCGGGCAGAATGATGGGTGTGAAGACGCTCCTTCAGGTATTGTGGCCTTGACGCGAAATGATGGTGGGATGAAAGCTACTTAAGTCCTGGTGGAACTGCATTTCTCAGCAGGATCAAAAGGTTGTAAGACCTGCTTAGCCTGACATTTGGAGTCTTCTTATTTTGGGCTCAATTAGTATGCAGAAATGATGAGCATGTACAGGCAAAAGCATTCTGTGTGTATTAATAGACCATAGACCATTTTGGAATGGCAGGTTCTGTCAAGCTTACCTGCCTAACAAGTGCTTGTCTCTATCTCTCTGGCTTCATCCTATTTCTGTTGGGATCCCTGCCATGCAATGCACCAGCTCTATTGCTTATTTGGTAATTATAGCTTCTTCGCTCGTGTGTGTCTGTGTTCTCCTTCATGGCACAGAGTATAGATCTGCAATAGAAAGAAATTCTCCCACACAGGAGCAACTCCCCCACACTGGAAAAACAAAGTCAGACTCGCTGCTAAAGTGCTATGTGCATCTGGGATTGTTTTTTCAATGTGCATAACCCTTTGCACAGGTATGACACATTGCAATAAAAATGCCATGCTCATGTTTTGAATAACTCCGGTTTTGTGACCAAAATGCTTTTGCATTTCATCTAATCAGCCACAGATAGGCATATGATCTCTGAGTCACTGGGTTCAGATCAACAAAACAGTTAAAAAAGAAAGCGGTTGGATGTAATGACAGTGGGATGGTTTCTGCAGAACTCATTTTAACTTCTTCTTCATGTTGTTTAGTCATTTAGTCATGTCTGACTCTTCGTGACCCCATGGACCAGAGCACGCCAGGCACTCCTGCCTCCCGCAGCTTGGTCAAACTTAACTTAAAGTCCCCTTTCACTTTTTTGCAAGGATAAAGCTTTCTCTGCACCCTACTGCATGAATGAATTGAAATAGTTTAATTTCCCCCTCAATTCCCCTGTCCCAAAGCAGTGGATTTTCATGGAAAAACAATCCACAGCTTCTAATATTAGTTATGGTTGCATTTCTACTCTCTCATTCCCTGCCCCTACCCCCTACCCCCCGACCAGGAAACTTTCACACATGAAAGTGGGCCAATGCACCAGAGGATTTAAGCTTTAAAATATGTAGAAACGTGTGTCCACTTCCACTCACACTTGCACTGCAATGTGGGTTTTGCAGTCATAACCAAAGTCTTGATGGTCTATTTCTCTCCAGCTCTGAGATCCCATACATGACATTTTCATGAACACACACAGAGTAGAAAACAAAAACAAAACTATGTTAGGTACAAAAATAGTGTGTGAAATATTACAAATCATCTACGGTGCTTTCCTTGAAGCAAAGGACTCTCACAACCCAGTTTTCCTGTTTTCTGTCACAAGTCCCTCAGCACTGTCAGGATTGGGATTGGGAAGAAGAAACAAGGAGGTGGCTGAATTGTGTTGGAAGAGGGTCTTCCATTTCCACTCCAACTTCAGTTGATTTGGAAGGGGGATCAGGGATGTTGGTTCTCCCCTCAAAACTTTCTGTGAATGCAGTAGGCTTTGACCAATGAAGTGGGGTGGGGGCTAAACAGGAAGTGACAGTGACTGAGCAGGATGTTGAATCAGAGGGTGCAGTCATCTCGCTTCAAACCAGGCACTGCCTTGGTAGGTATGAGCAGATCCACCTGCCGCTACAGAACATTTTCTTGAAGTCTCGCTATTCTCATAAGGCAAGGGAGCCTTGTGAGAGATCACGCCATGCCTCCTCTTTAGAAGCTTGGTTGAAGGGATTGGGAAAACTCGTTCATACACCTTTGTCACTTCCTTCCACTTCTGACCTTTTTGCCCTGCTCCTGAACTCCTGAATCGTGAGTCCTGGGCGCAGTGCCGGCCCACCCGTGAGGCAAGGTGAGGTGGCTGTCTCAGGTGGCTGGATCCATAGGGGCAGTGGATCCTGATGTAGATCTTTATCCCTCCCCCCTTTGTTCCTGATGTCAATCTTTACCCCCAGCTTCTTCCCTGGTGGCGAAGGGGGAGTCATTTTGTGGCTCGCCTCAGGTGCCAGAATTTCTTGCGCTGGCCCTGCCTGAGAACTGTATCTGCTGCTGAATATGCACCATGACTTGCCTGAATGAAGACCAGTTCCTTACTTCCAAGTAAGGGCTTCTGTGTGTGTTTCGGCAGAAGCCAGGATCATTTCTCAAGGATAGAGTCTTGATCAACCATTTCATTCTGAATCACTCTAATGCAGGCAGGCAGGCTATGTGGTTATTTATTATATACTTCCTTTCATCTTGACAGGCAGTTCCGGCAACCCAGTGTGGCAGTCCCTCTTTCTCCCTCAGTATTTTAGCTTTCCCTTGAGAATCTTTGATTAGCCGGCACTTCTCTGTTTCCTGCTACCTTTTTCATCCCTGACCTGGGTTGAGGAAGCTTGAGTGCAGTGAGCCAAGCCATGATTAGGTTGTGCTTACGTTCCTTTCTTTGTCCTGAAGTAAATACATGCCATATTCCCCTCTGCATTCGCTCGCTATCATCTCCTTTGTGCTGCTATGTTTCCTCCTCTCAAGAATGAGTAATATACTCACTCTGGCTTTGAAATCTTTTGTGAGATCTGACCCAGCACCTTCACATTGAGGAGCCTGAATGCCCCACATCCAGTTTTGAGTAATGTTGACAATATAAAAGGGGTATCAACAAACTAAAATGCGTCCAGAGGAGGATGGCAAAAAGGGTGAGGACCTCAGAGACCAGGTCTTAGGAGGAAAAATGGGAGAAGTCAGGTATGTTTAGTCTGAAGAAGAAATGATTATAGCCTTCTTCAAATATCTCCTGGGCTATCACATAGATGATGGAGCCAAGTTTGTTTTCTGTTGCTCCAGGGCAGGGATTGTCAACCTGGTACCCAAGAAGGCTTCTGAATACCATTTGCTGAAAACCAATGGAAAGGAGAGTGCTCTTGTGCTCAGGTCTTGTTTGCTAGCCATTGGGAGAACAGGATGTTGGACTTGATGGGCCATTGACCTAATCTAGCACCTTATGTTCTGAGTAAGCAATGGAAACATCTGAAATCACTGGGTTCAGATAACAATACATTCTTTTGATTAAATATCAAACCTGTTATTCTGAAATGGTTCCCACTTTTTTTTTTAACCTTAGGGAATCAGTTCCAGTTCTGGTTCTTGGCAATTCAGAGATTTACAGCTCAGCTTTTACTGAAGCTAGAAGAAGAAGAAGAAGAAGAAGAAGAAGAAGAAGAAGAAGAAGAAG
>JAXCMG010000070.1:2987151-3108111 GCA_034642415.1 Podarcis siculus | reverse complement strand
AAGAAGAAGAAGAAGAAGAAGAAGAAGAAGAAGAAGAAGAAGAAGAAATTCAGTCCTATGTGGGTCTACTCAGAAGTAAGCCCTGTTCAGTTTAATGGAACTTCACACTGGATTGTAGACTAAATTGCCATGAGCTTTCAAGCTCTGGTTCAGTTTTATTTTCATTTGGATTAACTCCCCACCCTCAGGGCATCTCAAATCTGGAACTGGAGCAAACAGTCTCCCAACAAGCTGGATCCAGTCACCATTTATTTCTTTTAGGTCAGTGATGGGCAATCAGTGGCTGTAAAGGTGGTGTTCCCTCTTCGCAGTAAAACTCCAGCACACACAGTGTGATATTTACAGTCATTATTACATATATACAAAGAACCGCTGCAGTTCAAAATCACGCGTTCGAACCTGTCGAGTCAGATTAGGAGAGTGGCTTCCTTCAATTTTGGCGCCAAGAAAGTAGGTGTGGAAAACTTGTGATATGTCTTTGCTCTTTATGTTTCATTTCTCTCCTTGCCTGTGCTGGTGAGAAAGCCTTTTCTGAGTCTGAACGTCCTCCTACCGGCTCTGGTGGGTTGTAGGGCTCTTCATCATCCCTGACTCCTTGCTCCTCCTGACTAAGGCCCGCTCCCTGCTCTGCTTCATGTGTTAGTTCCCTGTCTTCCTCTTCTGCCAGTTCTTGCTCAGAACCCTCCCCTGCTACTGACGAAACTGCATGTTCTGGCTCTTCCCTGACATTGGCCCTCCATATTGTTGCACAGCACCCAACGTCCTAGTGGTGTGGGATACCAGGAGTTACTCTCTTGCTAACGCAGGGTCCATGCTTCCTTTTGGAAATGAGGTACAGCAGAGACTGTGGTGTCTTTATGATATATGGTTTATTTACACATATGTGCAATGGAGGGGTTCACAGCATTAACGCTCCAAGTGTCTTGCTTCTCCCATAACTGCAGCCATGGATACTAACAGACACCAACCATGGCTCTGTCTCTCTGCAACTTGCCGCATTTAACAGACTGCAACCTCTTTCTTCTAGGTCACATCAGAGTCACTGCAATCCTAAACTCAGTCTTAAAAATCTGGCATTGTCTTCTGACTAACTCTCTGTTGAAGGAGGAGCTCACACCTATCTGCCATCTGGCACAGAGTATTTGCTTTGTTAATGGCCTATTACTTTCCTTTCATTCTCCGTAATGGTTCTTCTCCCAGTTGATTCCTTGAACTCAGGAAGTTGGCCTGTCTTATATTTTAACACTCACCAAATTTGCCACCCGTGTTAAGACTCCAAGTATTTATATGATTCTAACTTCTACCAGACCCAGGACTTTAGGGGAGTCTAGCACCCTTGAACTCCTAACACTATGATGCTTGACTCCCACCAGTCTCCAGCTAGTATGGCCAATGGTCAGTGATGATGGGAGTTGTAGTCTAACAGCATCTGGTGGTCCACTAGTATTTTAGGTCTTCATATGTCATTGACAAACTCCTGCATAACTTATAACTTCTTCCTTCTTTCCTTCCTTCCTTCCTTCCTCTCTCTATAGCCTAAGGCTTTTCATATTCTTCACTAGCTATGAAGAGCTTTGAATGCTTGACCTCAAAAAGACTGGAGCAGTCTTAAGGGGCCAGAAACAGATGCCACCCATTCAGTGTAAATAATTCCCTCCCCCTTCTATATGAGGCCATGTGAACAGAAATGGAATAAACACAGCATGTCAGCCTATCATACCATAATAAAATATTTATTTACCAAAAATAGGCTAGCAAGAAGGGTGCGTGGTTAGAAACATTTGGCCTGAGAGGTACTGTTAAAAAAGGGGGGGCTACCTTTCTGAAAGGGTTGGTTCGTTAACATAAATAAAGCAGATGCCAAGGACTGGGTTTGAATGCGAATCTCCAGGCAAGAATTTTCACCTGAGGGATGCTCAAAACATCACAATGAGAATTTTCCTGCCGGGTAGAGAAACAGCCCTGGCAAGACTGATGGAGAAGAGACAGTATGCAGAGCAATGCGGCACTGAAAGGGAAGCAGGAGAGGAGGAGAGCTAAAAATAAAAGCCAAGATGTGTGATTGCCACAAAAGCTCCTCTCACTTTGCTGACTGATTGTGTGTGTGTGTGTGTGTGTGTGTGTGTGTGTAGGTGAAAGATGCAGAATTGTTGCTCTGTGCATACTAAATCTAGGCAGTGGGTGAGGAAGATCTACAGAAATCTACAGGCAGCTGGGTCATTTCTGGGGCCAGGTGAGCCAAGATGAGGCTGAAAATGAGATAGGAGGGGCCAAACGGATGAGGAAAGGTTTTGGGGTGAAAGGAGCTATTGTCCATGTAGCCCAGTGCTATTTCAACTGGCAACAGCTCTCCTCTTGCCATAGGAAAGAAGTAGGCAGAGCAACCAATGTGGATTTTACATTTTTTTTTACAGTAGGCTACATTCTACACCCACACCCACCCACCCCTTTCTGTCCTGCATCCAGGCAAGCAAAATGCTTGATCAGAGTTTAAGGACAACATTGCAGGTAGGCGAAAACATTTGTGGGGTGGTATTCAACTGGTTGCTTTTGAATTATGGTGCTGGAGGAGACTTTTGAGAGTCCCATGGACTGCAAGAAGATCAAACCTATCCATTCTGAAGGAAATCAGCCCTGAGTGCTCACTGGAAGGACAGATCCTGAAGCTGAGGCTCCAATACTTTGGCCACCTCATGAGAAGAGAAGACTCCCTGGAAAAGACCCTGATGTTGGGAAAGATGGAGGGCACAAGGAGAAGGGGATGACAGAGGACGAGATGGTTGGACAGTGTTCTCGAAGCTATGAACATGAGTTTGACCATACTGCGAGAGGCAGTGGCAGACAGGAGTGCCTGGCGTGCTCTGGTCCATGGGGTCACGAAGAGTCAGACATGACTAAATGACTAAACAACAACAATATTCAACTGGTATTCAAATGCAGAGGTGTCTGCTTGCACAATGGGGTTTTCCCCCCTCTCCTTCCCTGAGCAAACCCCATGCCCTCCCCAGATCTGCTCCAGAGGGTCAGGGGAACAGATCTGGGCTCAGGGAGGGCCTGGAGAGAGGTGAAGGAGAAGGGGCAAACTTCTCATTGCACAAGCAGAAATCCTTGCATTGTTGGAACGGAAGATTGAGGGTCACGTTGGAGTGCACCCTCGAGGTGGGGGCAAAGTGGGGCTGCTATGGGGCGTGGCTCAAGGTGGCATGAGGAGAGGCTGAAGGGGCAGCTAGAGAGGCCTGGAGGGATACATTTGCTTTCTGCTCTCAAGGGTATCAGGTAGGAAGATGCCTTTCACGTAATCTGAATAGCGCCATCACCTGTTACCTGACACTTCATATACTGAAGAAGGCAGAGCCCCTTCCTCCCACAATCCAAGCTTTAAAATATATTCCAAATTGATGATCAGGCATCATTCTTTAGGGTCTCCATCCCCATCATTCTGCCCGGACACTGAGGTCCAGTGCCGAAGGTCTTCTGGCAGTTCCCTCACTGCGAGAAGAAAGGCTACAGGGAACCAGGCAGAGGGCCTTCTCGGTAGTGACGCCTGCCCTGTGGAACGCCCTCCCATCAGATGTCAAAGAGATAAACAACTACCTGACATTTAGAAGACATCTGAAGGCAGCCCTGTTTAGGGAAGTTTTTAATGTGTGACATTTTAATGTATTTTTAATCTTTGTTGGAAGCTGCCCAGAGTGGCTAGGGAAACCCGGCCAGATGGGCGGGGTATAGATAAAAAATTATTATGATATTATTATTATGAGATACCTTGAATGCAGCACCTCTGTGCTGCAAAAAAGGCTTTCTGTTCAAATCAGACTACTTTCGCAGCCCATGCTCAGACCGCAATAATGACTTAATTTGTCATTAAAGATGTATATTGCTACAGGGAAAAACAGAAAAACATTATATTAAAAATAATTCCAAATTAACATAACCCCACCCCCCAGCTTAAAAACCATAAGAATTTCAACCTGCGAATTCTAAACCCAAGAAAGATATAAATGGCCATCATTTTATTTTTGTTGTTGCTGCTTTAATGAAGGGAACAGGCTCTCATGCATGGTCATAACCGATTCCTCCCAGCTTCCTCATTCCAGATGTTCCAACATTCCCCCATGTATTTCAGGCGATACAGCAGCAGCCTGCCCAAATACTCTCAATTCCAAAGAACTGCTCAACCAAGTCTGCATGCCAAAAAGGATTTTGTGATTGGTTTGTATGTGTCTGTTTTATGTAATGCCATGTGGCAAAGACAACACAGAGGAAATGTTCAAAGAAAGAAAGAAATCCAGACTCCCACTGAGTGTGGGCAATCATTTGGGAATGCTTAAATTAGGTATTTGGACCCAAAATTCCCAGCCTTAATATTTAACAAGAGATCCACGGGATTGAATTCAGAAACCTGGCTTGAATTCAGGATTCTTAAAAGATGGGAGCATGATTAGTGATCATTTTCCAGAGAATTTTACAAATTTGGAACAGTCTTCCCACCAGAAGAACAGCATCAGCTCATGAGTCAGCCTAGTTGCTAGTCGTACAGGTCCTGGCGATGGCTGGATAATTGCCTTGACAGCTTTGCTTGCCATAGGCTAGATCATGCCATGTACGCTCCAACTCTTTTGCCTACTTCAAAACTTGGCGAGGGGGCAGAAATGTTTGGCTGCGAGCCACAGGCACTTCCCTCCAGAAGATTCATACTAAAAAAAATTAAAAAGGAAGCTCGACTGCGCCAAAGGATAGGGATGGAGGAATCTGATGCCTTAGTAGAACCCCTGACAGCTGGAGGGGTTGGTGGTGGTCATAGCTCACAAAGCAGACCAAGACATTTTGCTGTCTGAGACAAAGAATCAAATGATGCCCCACAAGTTAAGGTGCTCAGTATCTGAGGCCATTCAAGTTATCTTGAAACTTGAGTTTTAAAAAAGTAGAACAATTCATGCAATCACCTTCGCCCAGTAGTCAAAATAATACAGTATTATTTTGATTGTATTATTGAATCATCATATTGTACCCAGTAGGTTAGCAAAAATGTATTGGACAAGTAAGGGACACAGGTGGCACTGTGGGTTAAACCACAGAGCCTAGGACTTGCCGATCAGAAGGTCAGCAGTTTAAATCCCCACGACGGGATGAGCTCCCATTGCTCGGTCCCTGCTCCTGCCAACCTAGCAGTTCAAAAGCACGTCAAAGTGCAAGTAGATAAATAGGTACCGCTCTGGCGGGAAGGTAAACGGCGTTTGCGTGTGCTGCTCTGGTTCACCAGAAGCGGCTTAGTCATGCTGGCCACATGACCCGGAAGCTGTACGCCGGCTCCCTCGGCCAGTAAAGCGAGATGAGCGCCACAACCCCAGAGTCGGGCACGACTGGACCTAATGGTCAGGGGTCCCTTTACCTTTACCTACTGGACAAGTACAAATATCTGCTGGAAATGTAAAGAAAAAGAAGGTACCTTTTACCGTATGTGGTGGTTGTGTAAGGTTATAAAAGCATTTTGGGAAATGATAGATAATGAATTGAAAAAAATGTTTAAAATAACTTTTGTAAAAAAAACAAACCCAGAAGCTTTTGTATTAGGAATTGTAGGTACAGACATTCCAAAGGAACAGAAAATACTTTTTACGTATGCGACCACAGTCGCACAGATGTTACTAGCCCAGAGATAGAAAGAAGACAAAGTCCCAACCAGAGAGGAATAGCAAACCAAGCTGTTGGACTATGCCAAAATGGCAAAACTGACCAGAAAGCCAGGAACCAAGAAGATCAAAACTTCAACAAAGAATGGGATTTTTAAAAAAATTATCTAGAAGACCACAGTAAGCAGATAAAAACATTAGCAGGATTTTGTAATGTAGTGAATATTATGGACAATATGGAGAGATATAAAATATGGATCATGAAATAATATGCAGTTAAGAGGGTGTACAATAGGACCCATGGAGGAGAAGGTGGGAAGTCCAGAGATTTGGAGAAATCTTTAAATAATTTTATATTCGTAAAATCAAATAAAAATTATTATTCTTAATAATAATAATTATCATATTGTATGGTAAAGGGACCCCTGACCACCAGGTCCAGTCGTGGCCGACTCTGGGGTTGCAGCGCTCATCTCGCTTTATTGGCCGAGGGAGCCGGTGTACAGCTTCCGGGTCATGTGGCCAGCATGACTAAGCTGCTTCTGGCAAACCAGAGCAGCACACGGAAACGCCGTTTCCCTTCCCGCCGGAGCGGTACCTATTTATCTACTTGCACTTCGATGACCTTCCGAACTGCTAGGTTCACAGGAGCAGGGGCCGAGCAACGGGAGCTCACTCCATCGCTGGGATTCGAACCGCTGACCTTCTGATCGGCAGGTCCTAGGCTCTGTGGTTTAACCCACAGCGCCACCCGCATCCCTATTGTATATTACATCGTATAATTATATTGCATATCATTGTATACAATACAATTGATAGTAACAATAAGAAAGCAACAACAGCAACAAATAAGAACTTGCTACTCTTTCATGACACTCAGAATCAGCTGCCTGAGATGGCTGCCTCACTCAGCCTAATGGTAGAGGTAGTTCAGCGGCAGCAAGCATGCAGATTGTTCTAGCTCTAACAAAGGACTTTGGCTTTTTAAAAATGGATCTTCCTTGGTATGAGGATTGGGAAAGTTCTCTACCTGAGACCTTGGAAAGCTGGTATCCAAGAATAGACCTTATTGGGCTAGTTCTGCCTCAGGATATACAGTGCTTTTTTCTGGGGTACACTTACGACTAAACATGTTGTACATCTTTGTACTTTTGTCCATTTACTGTATTTATTTTCCCCAATTTGAACTATAAATACTATAATGTACAATACAGTGGTACCTCGGGTTAAGAAGTTAATTCATTCTGGAAGTCCGTTCTTAACCTGAAACTGTTCTTAACCTGAGGTACCACTTTAGCTAATGGGGCCTCCCGCTGCTGCCGTGCCGCCATCATGCAATTTCTGTTCTCTTCCTGAAGCAAAGTTCTTAACCCAAGGTACTATTTCTGGTTTAGCGGAGTCTGTAACCTGAAGCATCTGTAACCTGAAGCGTCTGTAACCCGAGGAACCACTGTATAATCATGGAGGACGCAGGTGGCGCTTGTTAGGTTTCTGTTATGCCACTGTGCAGTTCTTGGAGTCACAAGACTCTGTTGACATTCCAGGGTGTTGGAAGTCTCATGGGAGATGGGAGACGGATGTTGAAGTTACTGGTTTCCTGTTTCTTTGTTCCTGTTGTTTTCTGTCTCTCACAGAGAGCAGACGAATATTCTTTTCTGCCCTGCGTAGTCAGAAATAAAGCAGCAATGTAGTACATATTTCTGTCTCCTTCTGCTGTTGTCTGGGTACTCTGCAGAATGGAGAGCATGCCTGAAGTCTCATTCAAAGGCTTAGGTCGTTGATCACCATCGGAGGAGAGCCAGAGGAGTAGCCTTCACAGCTCGGTCGTACAGAGGCTACAACAGCGCTGTGGTCTAAACTCTGAGCCTCTTGGGCTTGCCAATCAGGGGTCCTTTACCTTTACCCTTTACTTATTCATAGGAGTGACAGGCCAGAGGGAAGGCAAACTGAGACTGAGACTTCAATGTGCTGAAATTCTCAGCTGCAAGAATTTGGGCACCCAGAGGTCATTGGCAAGGAATATAAATGTGAGCCACCTTCAGCAACCTTGCCAGGTGCACGGCTCAGTGGGATTCCAGGTGACAGAGAGGAGAAGGCCACCAGAATACCTTGCCATATTATGCTGTTGCCCAGAAGAAATCCCTTGTAATAGGGGGTAGAGTCAAGCCATGTACAAGAGGTGGTATCTGACCATGCAGAAAATCTCACCGTGTGAGCTGAGGCTGGCAGAGTCAGATTTGCCTCTCCATATCCGGTTTCTCTGCTGACGCCATGCAGCAAACGGTCATCTGCATCCAGCCCCCGAAGTCTCAAAATGCCTTCCAGGATATTGCAGTTGCGCTGAGGAAATAAATAGTGCAGAAATAAAACAGTGCCTTTTCAGATGGAGCTGGCATGTCCCCATGCCTCATCTTTCCCATAGTGTCTGAAGCGGCTCTTCAGAGCCTGTAGCGGTAAGAGCAGTTGCCGGGGAGCGTTGCAATATGGCAAATCAGGAGTTAGCGGCTGCCTTGTCACAGGGGAGATGAGAAACCTGGGAGGTGAGGTTCAGGTCAAGGGAGAGGAGCATTATTTAGGCACACAGACTAGGCTCTGGGTGAGCATCCCTGGTTTTGTTGCTTGTTTACAATGCTAGATTATGCTTAAAGGGGTCAGTCCTAGACGATCCAAATAGCTGAAAATATATGCCTCAGTTAAGGAAGATAACAACAAAAAAACCTATGGTCACGTAAAGCATCCTCAATAAACACACAAGACATAACCGGCTATGTTCTTAGAGACATAAGATATACTATTCATTGTATCAAATTGTAAATTTTAACAGAAGTACAGTGGTACCTCGGGTTAAGAACTTAATTCGTTCTGGAGGTCTGTTCTTAACCTGAAACTGTTCTTAACCTGAAGCACCACTTTAGCTAATGGGGCCTCCTTCTGCCACTGTGCCGCCACTGCACGATTTCTGTTCTCATCCTGAAGCAAAGTTCTTAACCCAAGGTAATATTTCTGGGTTAGTGGAGTCTGTAACCTGAAGCGTATGTAATCCGAGGTACCACAGTAACTCATAAAGTTCAAAGCAGAAGACCCAGTGGATCAGATCATTCTCTAGTCAGTTCATGCATAAGGTCCATCCGTGTAATGGTGTCTATTCCACCTGTCTGTTCATAAAGTCCAAACTATCCACATGAAATGTTGTTACAGTTCCACAAAATGCTCGGGGGTCGCATAACTAGTTAGCATGCCAGAGTCTCGTTCGTTATCGGAATTAACCAGACAAATGGCCCAACCAACTGCTTTGTTCATTTGTTGAACTTTATGAGTTACTTCTGTTGAAATTTACAATTTGATACAATGAATAGTGTATCTTATTTATCTAAGAGCACAGCCGGTTAAGTCAGTTAAGGAAGATGGCATTTGTGCCAATTAACATTTACAGTACTTTTGAGAATATGATTTCAACGTGTCTCTGGGTTGCTTGGCCACACATCTAAGGGCGATGTGCAATCAAAATGTTTTGCAAAAGCATATGTGTGTGTGTGTGTGTGTGTGTAGGACACCTAGGCTTTTCTCACCCTGTGCTATGCTTCTTATTAAGCTACATATTTCAATGAGAATGCAGAGAATGTACTCATTTCAGTTGGCAAAAATGGGTCATATGGATTTGAAACTGCTAGGTGAGAGAGTCAAAGATGTGTTTGGGGAGTCTTTTTTTATCTTCTATATTGCTAAAAGCTGCCAACAGACCATCTTTCCTCTAGGCAGATCATCTGATAAAGAGTTCAGCATGATCAGCAGATGTTTCATCGGTGGGAGCGAATGAAAAATGATGGCCTCCTGATAGCTGAAGATATCTCTCGAGCTTCTGGATTGAGATACCCATCAGAGCTCAAAGATGGTGACAGTCCTCCACTTGGGGAGAAGGGATGAAGAGATAGCAAAATGTTCTTTCATCCTGCAAAGGAACTCGGGGAGTTGTGAGGACTTCATTAGCTGGAAACTTTGGCAGGACTTTGTAAGTTTCTCTTGGGAAAGCTGATGTAGGCTGTGCTCACTCCTTAACAGTGTATCCAATTGTCTTCACTGTGCCAGGATTATAAATATAAATACAACCAGGGTTACAAAGATGCCTTCGTTCTTCTGGGTACTCTTTTTAAAAAAGTTTTTATTTATACTTTTCAAATTTATACATTTCATTAATTTTACAATCATTGTAGTAAGTTTGACTTCCTTGTCTTTCTGCGGTTCCTTAAATTATTTTTTGTAGTATCATCTACATATCCAAATTCATTTGATTTGCTCATTTAATAATCTAATTTAAATATCTACTCTTATATAGCTGCAGATTATTACAATAATCCTGCCAAAGTTTTTATCTGTTTGCAGTTTATCTGTAAATATCCAATAAAACATTTCCATTCTTTTATAAAAAGTTTGTTATCTCGATTTCTTATTCTTCCAGCAAGTTTCACCATTTCTGCATATTCCATAAGTTTTTGTATCCATTCTTCCTTTGCTGGGACTTCTGCTTCTTTCCATTTTTGGATGAGTAGCATTCTTGCTGCTGTAGTCGCATACATTAAAAAAAAAATCTATACAATTTAGGTAGTTCTGTCCCTATAATTCCCCAAAGAAAAGCTTCTTTTTTATTTTTTTACAAAGGTTATTTTAAACATCATTTTCAATTCATTATATATCATTTCCCAGTAAGCTTTAACCTTACTACAAGACCACTCAGGGTCTTGAGGGTACTCTCAGACAACTAAAGCCTCTTCTCGTATTGCACCTGGAACTCCCCACCACTGGGAATGTGCCGGAGGTGAGGAGCTCTATAACAGTATGCTTGCTTGAAGCAGGTAAAATTTCCATATTACACCCTGCCCATCTGACTGCATTGCTCCAGCCAGTCTGGGCAGCTTCCAGCATCTACAAACACATAATAAAGCACTAAACATTAAAAGCTTCCTTATACAGGGCTGTCTTCAGATGTCTTCTAAAGGTTGCACAATTACTTATCTCCTTGACATCTGATAGGAGGGCATTCCACAGTGTGGGTGCCACCACCGAGAAGGCCCTCTACCTGGTTCCCTGTAACCTCACTTCTCACAGGGAGGGAACCACCAGAAGGCCTTCGGAGCTGGACCTTAGGGGTGGAGACGCTCCTTCAGGTATACTGGGCCGAGGCCATTTAGGGCTTTAAAGGTCAACACCAACACTTTGAATTGTGCTTGGAAACGTACTGGGAGCCAATATAGGTCTTTCAGGACCAGTGTTATATAGTCCCAGCAGCCGCTCCCCATCGCCAGTTTAGCTGCAACAATCTATTAAAGCCATCCTCCATCCTTATATACCAGGCATAAACAAACTCAGTCCTCCAGAAGTTTTGGGACTACAATTCCTATCATCCCTGACCACTGGTCCTGTTAGCTAGGGACGATGGGAGTTGTAGTCCCAAAACATCTGGAGGACCGAGTTTGCCTATGCCTGTTATATACCTATCAGCAAAACTTACATAAGAACATTGGGAGCTGCCTTTTGGTCTATCTTGCTCAATGTTGACTACACTGACAATAGTAGTTTTGTAGGGAGAATGAAATGTCATGCTGGATAACTTTTTTTTTTAAAGCAAATGAAATTTGTACAACATACAGTGGTACCTCGGGTTAAGAACTTAATGCGTTCCGGAGATCCGTTCTTAACCTGAAACTGTTCTTAACCTGAGGTACCACTTTAGCTTATGGGGCCTCCTGCTCCTGCCACACCACCGCTGCGCAATTTCTGTTCTCATCCTGAAGCAAAGTTCTTAACCCGAGGTAATATTTCTGGGTTAGCAGAGTCTCTGTAACCTGAAGCGTCTGTAGCCTGAGGTACCACTGTACTGACCAAGCCTCTGACCTTCAGATGTTTAGCCACAAACAAAGAGATGAGTTAGCAATATCTCGATGCGGCTGCAGCCTGAAAATGAGCTGTATCTAAGTGTGTTTTCCTGCCGAGTAGCTCTGATTTCTCCCAGACACCTGCATATATTTTCTGGGCTTCTCTCCTCTCTGCCTTCTGTGCCTGGAGTGCCACAGAACAAAATGCAGCAGGAGCGAAAAGGCATGCCCTGGAATACTAATGAAGCCAGAGCTCTCTCTCCTTCCTTCTCCCCATTGATAAGATTCTGGAGACGGGAGAGTGTAGACGCAGCCATTTCATCTCCATCCATTGAGGGGAGGAAATATATATATAAATACAGAGAAATCAAATGTTTATGGCTGCAAGGACTTGGGTCACGTGGCTAAACGAGACAAACAAACAGCAGTATGCTTTCCTGCAGCAATCCAGCTAACCCCCACACAGGTGGAGGGGGGTTTAACGAATCGCGGCCGAGTGTGGCAGAATCGATTCATTGCAGCAGTGGCTTGGCACAGGCAAGGAAAACTATGTATCTCGCTTTCCTATTGCAGCATTCGGCGCAGAGGACTTTTGACTCATTCACCCGGCGCTAAGGAGTGTGGAGGGGAAGATGGAAAGGGGAAGAGAGTGTGGCTCAATTCGAAGGAAGAGATGAAGCGGGAACGATTGTAGAATATGGATATAAAATTTGCAGCATGTTACAGTTTAAGAGAAAATCGTATGAAAATGATGCATAGATGGTACCTAACACCAAGCAAATGGGCAAAAATTAATCAACACTGATTAAGTGTTGAAAATGTAAAGAGAAAGAAGGTTCTTTTTATCATGTGTGGTGGCCTTGTAGTAAAGTTAAAGCTTACTGGGAATTTGATATATAATGAATTGAAAAGTTTAAAATAACCTTTGTAAAAACAAGCAAACCCAAAAGCTTTTCTTTTGGGAATTATAGGGACAGAACTACCTAAACTCTACAGATTTATTTTTTTTAGGTATGCTACTACAGTGGCAAGAATGTTGTTCGCCCTAAAATGGAAAGAAGCAGAAGTCCCAGCAAAGGAAAAATGGATACAAAAACTTATGGGAGATGCACAAATGAATAAGAAATCAAGATAACAGATAGAATAAGAAATCAAGATAACAAACTTTTTATAAGAGAATGGAAATGGTTTATTGAATATTAACAGATAAATTGCAAACAGATAAAAACATTAGTAGGAATATTGTAATAACCTGCGGTTTCAGAGTATATATTTAAAGAAGATGAATAAATGAGCAAATTAAGTTAATTTGGATATGCAGAAGATATTAAAAATAAATTTAAGGAACCGCAGAAAGAAGGGGAAGGAAGTCAAGTTTTGAAATATCAAGATGATTGTAAATGTGATGAAATGTATTAATTTGAAAAGTATAAATAAAATTTAAGGAGGAGGAGGAGGAGGCGGAGAAGAAGAAGAAGAAAAGTTTGGATTTGATATCCCGCTTTATCACTACCCGAAGGAGTCTCAAAGCGGTTCCCATTCTCCTTTCCCTTCCTCCCCTACAACAAACACTCTGTGAGGTGAGTGGGGCTGAGAGATGTCAAAGAAGTGTGACTAGCTCAAGGTCACCCAGCAGATGTATGTGGAGGAGCAGGGAATCAAACCCAGTTCACCAGATTACGAGTCTACCACTGTTAACCACTACACCACACTGGCTCTTGAGGAGGAGGAAGAAATGCAGGTATGAGGCACTGTGAGTTTCATGCATACACATTCTCTTCCCTTTCAAAGCACTATCTACATAAGGGACAGTTTCAGGCAGGGGAGGAAGAAAACACATGAGCGTGTGATAAGCCACAGAGAGGCTTTGCACACTCAGTCACACATTATGACTGGTTGACTTCAGTGGAAGGGAGACGAGGGCAGCAGAGGCCTTTGATAAAATAACACACACCCATCAATTCTTTACTTTCTGATGGTGCTCTGTGTACTGTTTTAATGTTGAGCATGCTAATGTACTTAGGGAATGGAGGGTTAATTGTTGAGAATCAGTGTAGAATCACTTGTTGTCACGTTTATTGTATCTACTGTATGTCACCTTGAGACCCAATAAAGATGAATTAAACAATTTGATTAATTAGCAAAGATTTAATAGAGAGAAATAATCACCATCGCCCATTGGCAACTGATCAAGAGGACATGGAATTGTTTTTACCCCTCATAAGGAAAGGTAAATTGGGGAGGGGGAGAGAGGTATCAGTAATGTATTTAGGAAACCAGACAAGGTATTAAATACAGTGGTACCTCAGGTTACATACACTTCAGGTTACATACGCTTCAGGTTACAGACTCCGCTAACCCAGAAATAGTGCTTCAGGATGAGAACAGAAATCGTGCAATGGCGGCACAGCGGCAGCTGGAGGCCCCATTAACTAAAGTGGTGCTTCAGGTTAAGAACAGTTTCAGGTTAAGGACAGACCTCCAGAAGAAATTAAGTACTTAACCCGAGGTACCACTGTAGAGTGGTTGTTTTCTTTTTGGGTGGTTGGATAACTTCCTTAGTGTGGCACGTTCTTCATAAAATAGGGCCGCTTGATCCTTAAGTTCTCAGGCAGCCAATCCCATTTATTTGTTTGTCTATTTTGCACAATTAAAATAGTGTTTTGTTGCAATAAAACCAGTAGTGCCATCTCAATGGCATCCCGCAAAGTAAGCACAAAACTCCAACAACAAAGGCCATAGAGTCCAACCAACCTGTATAGCTCTTTGCCGAGGAGTAATAATAATAATAATAATAATAATAATAATAATAATAATAATTTATTTGTACCCCATGCATCTGGCTGGGTTTCCCCTGCCACTCTGGGTGGCTTCCAACAAAGATTACAATGGGTTTTCCCCAGAGTTAGTTCTCCTCAGAATAGACTCACTGTAATTTAGGGACCGAAATAACATTCGGTTCCTTAATTTCAATGGATCCATTCTGAGTACACATATGTTGGATTGAACCCAACATCATTCTTGGGTGATTTCCCTAATGATCACACACAAGGAAAAGTATAGCTACCCCTTTGGCGATCACTCGTAGCTGAGTAAGATTACCTTCCGTGAACATGGTTTTAACAGTGAGTCCATAAGTGACTGCAGAGGCCAATTCTAGATCCACATGTCCTTCCACAGTGGGGACATAGGTTTCCGAGCAGGAGTTGATCACGGTGAGGGTTTGCCAAGCATGCTTTCCTCTTAGCACGTTTCTCTCTTTCACCCTGAGTTTGAAGACACTCGGCCTTCAAAGCCCATGACGCCTTTGGTAAAGACTGTTCCCCAATTGGAGTGCTTGCAGGCCATTGTTTCCCAGTTGTCGGTGTTTATGCTGCTTTTTTAAAAAAGATTTGCCTTGAGAGAGTCTTTAAATCTCTTTTGTTGACCACCAGCTTTCCATTTTAAAGTTTGGAATAGAGAAGTTGTTTAATCAGGCATCCACACAACATGACCAGTCCAACGAAGTTGATGTTGAAGAATCATTGCTTTGATGCTGTTGATGTTTGCTTCTTCCATTACACTGGCATTTGTTCGCCTGTCTTCCCAAGTGATGTGTTACATTTTTCAGACACACTGTTGCTGGAATCTTTCCAGGAGTTAGAGATGGTGTTTATAAGTGGTCCATGTTTCCCAAGCATACAGTAAGGTTGGTAGTACAACAGCTTTGTAAACAAGCATTTTGGTTTCCCTGTGAATGTCCTGGTTCTCAAACACTCAGTGGTTCAGTCAGGAGAAAGCTGCACTCGCAGAGCTCAGGCGATGCTGGATTTTGGCATCAATGTTGGCCCTTGTGGAAAGATAACTGCCCAGGTAGAAGTGATCAAACTATAACTACCCACCATATAGCAAATGTGGTACCTGCAATTCTGTTGACTTTTCAGACACACTCTCTGTAGCACCTCTATCCATACTATGACACGGGGAAGAAATCAGATTTGAAATGTTCACACATCCATGGAGGCAGGATTGAAATCTAACTAGTCCTACTAGAAATGGTGTGAGAAACTTTGACCTTCCTGATATTGCTGAACTACAACTCCCATCATCCCTAGCTATTGACCATGCATATAAGCTGCTGTTGAAGTAGAACCTCCAATCTGTATCTTAATCAACCCAGCACATTGGAAAAAGGGATGATTCCCCTAACTACATAATCTCTGGGCTCCTTTAAATAGATCAAAGAATCCAGGGCACAATCACCTCCTGAGTCCATCTAAATTTTAGGACAATAGTCTCATCTGTCCATCCATGTGTGGGTCCTTAGCTTTGGTCAGGCCACAAGACCAATGCAGCTGACTTTACACTGATAATTTGGAGTAGATTTATTCACCTGCTCTTTGTTCTGCTAAAGATCACCCCCCCACACACAAAATTTCATATTTCAACACTGTATTAAGTTGTGACAACAAAAAAGAAATACTCTCAAGCCTTCTTTGTGCATGACGGGTTATGTACACATCTATACAGTAATACTTCAGGTTAAGAACTTAATTCGTTCTGGAGGTCCGTTCTTAACCTGAAACTGTTCGTAACCTGAGGTACCACTTTAGCTAATGGGGCCTCCCGCTGCTGCCACTGCGCGATTTCTGTTCTCATCCTGAGGTAAAGTTCTTAACCCGAGTTACTATTTCTGGGTTAGCGGAGTCTATAACCTGAAGCGTCTGTAACCTGAAGCGTCTGTAACCCGAGGTACCACTGTACAGAGATTAATGGAAGAAAATATTGGGGGGGGGGTTAAATGGACATCTCTTAAACACACACGCCACCAATAGCCTCTCAGTGGCAACAACACTGTAGACAAAAATATTGTTTATTTGTATATAATCCCCTGGCTTTGGGGATAAATCAGCTCCCTCAAAGTTGAAGCCAGCTCTTTTGCAGTAGAAAACACATTCCATTTCCTAGCACGTATTTTCTTCTGATACTGTGACCTTAGTGCAAATATAATATATATTTTGGTTGTCACAATATAGCTTCTGGAAATTACACAAACTTTTTTTTTAAAAAAAGAAAAAGATCTATCTGAAAGTTTTCTTTGCCGCCATTCATTTAACTTTCATGCTTTATCTCCTTTGATGTGTACATGTTTCAGACGGAGAGAGCGAAATGCCTTTTCTTTTGATAGGAAAGGCCATTTATTTTGACCAAATGGTCCCTTGCTGATTGTGAGTCTCATTGCATGGAGGTTTATTTTAAGCCAGCTCATTTTTAATGACACTTTATGTATGACTGTAAATTCCATTAGCCATGGATCTTAACAACCAATACGTTAAAATATGATGTCAGTGATTTGATCCCATTTGACAGTCTGGAATGTTAATAAATCACATAAGCAAATTTACTGCTTCTTTATTTTTTGGGAAAAAAGCATTTCTTTGCTCACCCCACTTCTGCAAGCAGTGTGTTTACAAATACATTAGGGGAAAGTATGCATAAAAATGAAGATATTGGTCAGCTCAGTCCAACTCAGCTGACCTGACTGGAAGAATCCGCGACCAGAAAGAATAGGACTTTCAAGAGGACTGGAGGAAATTCAAGGACTATTTGAATAAATATTGTAATATAAAAAATTAGAAATTACTTGAAAGAAACAAATAGGCCTAGGATTAAATTAAGTTATAATTAAATAAATGGGATTCAGAATGTTAAGAAAAGTGAATAAGATGGATTATAATTGGAAATTGTTTTAGTTTAATAATGATATTGGAAAGCTGTTCCTTTTAATTGCAAGGAAACTCAGAAGGGAGGGATTTGAGGAAGTCAACCAAGATGTTTAAATGGTTGGATTTGTGAAGAATTAAGTTTGTTATTATTGTCTATTTGTTTATTGTTCCCCCTCTTTCCCCTTTCTTTTTTTTTCTTTTTCCTTTTCTGTTTTTGTGTATCATCTTGCTTTGTGGTTTGTGTTATCATGGTGGAAAATCTAATAAAAAATTATTTTTTAAAAAAATGAAGATATTGGTGAAAATAACTTACATAACTGCATTATGTATATAAAAATAAGTTAATTAGGAAAAATTGCACTAACATGCTGAGGAATTTTCATGAAGGCTATTATTTTTAAAACACGTGAATTGCTGCGAAATGTGGAGAACTGAATTGAAGACCAGAAAAATGAGAAACTGAAAGAATTGAAATGGACAGATCCTTCCTTCTCAAAATGAGAGCTATGATTTTCAGAGTGAATCTCTTCCCAGGGATCTCTGGGGATTGTAGCTCTGTAGGGGTCTTTTAAACAACTCTCAGCACCCTTAACAAACTACAGTTCCCAGAATTCTTTGGGGCAAACCATGACTAATAAAGTGGTAGAAATGTGCTTATAGTGTAATCAAATGTTAGTCCCAATGGAATTAATGGACCTAAGTTATTCATTTCAGTTGAGTCAGACTAGCATTGAATAGCCTGGTGCGGTGGCGCATGCCTGTAATCCAGCTACTCCTGGAGGCTGAGTCTGGCGGATCGCTTGAGCTCAGGAGTTCGGGGCTGCTGTGGGCTATGCCGATCGGGTGTCCGCACTAAGTTCGGCATCAATATGGTGAGCCCCGGGGAGCCAAGGAGCGCCAGGTTGCCCAAGGAGGAGTGACCCAGCCCAGGTCAGAGACAGAGCAGGTCAAAACTCCCGTGCCGATCAGTAGTGGGACCACGCCTGTGAATAGCCGCTGCAGCCTTACCTGGGCAACACAGCGAAACCCAGATTCTTTTTTTTTGTAGGGACGCAGGTGGCGCTGTGGGTTAGACCACTGAGCCTAGGGCTTGCCAATCAGAAGGTCGGCAGTTCGAATCCCCGTGACGAGGTGAGCTCCCGTTGCTTAGTCCCTGCTTGTTAGTCCCTGCTCCTGCCAACATTGTAATTGAAAGCTAATAAAAATTATTATCCGAAAAGAAAAGAGATACTTTGATGAGATGTTTCTTGTTGGATCACATTGCTAGCAGAAGTAGCCACACACATGGCAGAACATTTGCTTATGTGTGTGTATATGTCTGTCTTTTAATTATAAATATAATCTACTGGACTCGAACCACCACCAGTTCTGTTGTAAGGGAAGCTTAAAAGTTCACGGGACATTTCCAGTTCAGCATTTCATTACCCTTTTCCTTGCTATCTCCAAAAAGACATTAGCTACAACAACTCAGAATATGTCCCCTAGATCATTTTAGCCCCATCAAGGCCACATCTACCTTGGCATTTAAAAAAACAACAATCTAATCCCAAGCAGTCTTTTATGCCCTTGGTTCGAGGTCAAAAGCAATCTAACTACTTCTGGATCTTTAACATGATACTCAAGTGGGAATAAAGTAACTCTGCTTACAACAGCCTAAATTCTTTTTCTAATTCTCTGCAAAACAAGGGAAATATAATTCTCTGATCTGTTCTCTGTTTCTCTGAACATTCACCTTGGGTATTTGCATAAGATGCAATCCCCACCATCGCTGGCCCCTAAGAAGCAAGCTTTCTATTGTGGCTTTTTTATATATAAATAGGGAAAGCAAACAGAAGTGTTCCATTTATTGCTCTGGGCTTCTCAACTCTGAAGACATGTGCAGGATGGGTCCTAAATTTCTGCACTGTGAGAAAGGATGCGACATCCCCTCTGCTCCCTGAAGACCCCGAGAAAGACAACGATTCCAACTATGTGTCATATTCCTACCAGTATTATTCATAAAGTACTAGCAGTGCTCTGGAATCAGAAGGCAGAACAGCTCTTCCCTAAATAGAGAAGCCATCATTCACAATCAGCTAGCTCCAGCTCCTCAATTACAGAGGAATTCATGAAGGGAAAATAAAACATTCTTTAGGAGGAGTTGGTAAGGATGCGGAACACATCTGAAAATGCTGACACCGCTGTCTAAGATGAAAGAAAGAGATGCATTCTGCCACACACACCCCGCTAACCAAAAAGGATGTTTGAAGCCCATCGTACTAAGTGACAGGAGATGGGGAGACTGGTGGAGGGGCGGGGGCGGGGGCGGGGAACAGAGATTTCTATTTCACTCTGCTGGGAATAGAAAATGCTGCTTTCTGGCTGCCTGCTTATGGTGACAATTCAGCAGGGCAGTTTAAATCAGGCGTGGGGAACCTGTGGTCCTCTAGATATTATTGGACTACAACTCTCATCATCCCTGACCACTGGCTGGAACTGATGGGATTTGGAGACCAACAGTAGGCCAGAGGTTCCCCCGTTCATGCTAAAAGCTCAGTCCCTAGGAAAGGCCAAGCAAACTCCAGGGGTATAGAGGACCACCAGAAAGCTCTCAGTGATCTATGTATACATGGTGACTGGGCAGTTGAACCCTACTTCAACCCATATATAAAAGGTAAAGGGACCCCTGACCATTAGGTCCAGTCGTGGCCAACTCTGAGGTTGTGGCACTCATCTTGCTTTATTGGCCGAGGGAGCCGGCATACAGCTTCCGGGTCACGTGGCCAGCATGACTAAGCCGCTTCTGGCGAACCAGAGCAACGCACGGAAATGCCATTTACCTTCCCGCCGGAGCGGTACCTATTTATCTACTTGCACTTTGACGTGCTTTTGAACTGCTAGGTTGGCAGGAGCAGGGACCAAGCAATGGGAGCTCACCCCGTCGCTGGGATTCGAACCATGACCTTCTGATCGTCAAGTCCTAGGCTCTGTGGTTTAACCCACAGCGCTACCTGCGTCCCTTCAACCCATATATGCAACAACTCTAAAAGCCTTGCCCAAGCCATTTTCTCTCGGCCTTCTTATTTAATTCCACTTAGTCCTTTTAAGGAAGTGGTTTCCAAATCTCCCCACTCCCCATAAATCACTTGAAAGTTGCTGATGGCCTTGCTCTAACTTAGTCATGCCCATTGGGTGAATTCAGTTAAAACAGCTCCAATCATCCCTGAGCATTGGCTTCACTGCCTAGGACTGATGAGAGTTGGAAGTCCAACAATATCTGGAGGACCTCGTACAAATTAGCGTATCTTCTTCAGGTCCTTACGGGGAAGTGGTTTCCAAATCTCTCCGCTCCCCATGGATCACTTGAAAGTTGCTGGTGGTCTTGGGGGACCACTTAATGATTTTTCTGCCTGCTATAGCAATTGTAGTGCACTGTGCCAAATGCCGAACGATTTTCCATTACATTTTTATTGCTTATTTTACTTCTTATATATTGTATTGAATTGTATTCCATACAACTCAAAGTGCAATACACTCAAATACAATATAAGAAATAAAAGCAGCAATAAAAATACAATTAAAAATCAATATGTTTATTTAATGTGTCGGGTGGGCCATCTCCCATTTTCAGCAACAAATCCACAGGTATGCCACAGATCACCTGAATAAAACTCACAGACCACTGGTGGTCCCTTGTCTACAGCTTGGGAACCTCTGTAATTGGGGTTTTAATTTTGTTTGCATTTTGGAGGTTTGGCAGCACTGCGAAAATCTCACATAGCAATCAGCCTTCACTTCTAAAGAACAGAACATTCGTTGCCAGTGACTTTCCATGTTTGATCTTCACAGTGCTAATGAGAAATTCGCTAAGGATTTCCCTGCCTCCTCATCTTTTAAGTGTCTGGCTGGCATGATTAAAGCGACTCACATTTCTGCCAAGGCCGGTTCATGAAAATAACTTCCATGCCCTTCACTGAAGACGGTGGAGGAGTTCCTTGCTATGACCTCAGTGCTACCCCTTGAAATAGGACAGCAGACCTATTTTCCAGGGACAGTCCCAGATTTACAGAAGCCATCCCAGTTTCTGATGTGATCCTGGAATGTCCCACTTTTCCTTAGGATGTCCTTATTTTCACTGGAGAAATGTTGGAGGGTATGGAGTTATGCGACCCCCAAGCTAAGGAGGTAAGTAACTATACAACCTTTAGAAGACATCTAACATTGTGGTGGACTTGTAAAAGGGTAAAAGAATATTGGGAAATAATCATGAATTGAAATAACAATGAACTGAAAAAAATGTTTAAAAGTACTTTTCGAAAAAACCCCAGAGTCCTTTCTGTTGGGGATAATTCAGATGGAAATTCCCAGGTGTCAAAAAAAGTTATTTATGTATGTCACTACTGAGTCCCTTGTTTTGTTAACCCCAAAATGGAAAATGAGCAAGGTCCCAAGCAAAGAAGAATGGCAACTTAAACTGTTGGAATATGCACAGCTTGCAAAACTAAGATATAGAATAAGAGGTCAAGAAGAATATAAATTTAGAGAAGACTGGAAAGAGTTTATTGAATATATGCGAAAAAAATGTGCACACTTGAAAACGTTGGCAGCATTAAGATAAATTCAGCAGTGTAACAGGCAGCCAGCCTCTCCTTTGTGTTTGACTGTAAATCAAACACCACCATTTGCAGGGCCCACATAAATGTATGTGGGATGTGAAACACAAGAGCAGTCAAGTACAAGATTCCTAGAGTGAACATGTTTACACATGGGGAGGAATGTTTGTCCAGCCAGCAGGTAAACTTCCTGTTTCCTTCTGGGCTGGGACAGACTTCCTCTGCATGTGACTAGAGGTGGACGTGGCCTACCTGTGCAGGTAACGACAAAAGCACAGGGCAGGGCAGCCATCTCTCTCTCTGACTACCTGCATCGAAGAAGCAACATCTGCTTAGCCAAAGATGCCTTCTTGGCTTCCAGCTAAGAGAGGACAAAGGGACTGTCTTCTTAAGAGATAGTTCTAGATATATATTACTTTTCTAAGCTAAGTCTGCCTTCTGGGATCCTATTGTGAACAGAATGATGTGTGAGTAAACCTTTTTATACTTTTATAGAAGACTGTGTCGTGTCTTATCTTTTATGAGGGAATAAGGGGGAAATACCAGAACAGTTATTATAGAGGCTTTAGTGAGCCTGAGTAAACGCATCCGCTGCAAGTTTAAAAGGGGGAATGTTACTCTGCTAAATTGTGAACTTGTTAACACAAGTTGGAAAGCTCCATTGTCAGACAATATATCCTCTCCTGCATCCCTGAACATTCCCACAATGTAGAGGCAGTTCTGTTCCCCCAGCTGCTTTACCTTTGCCTTTTTAAGATTATGATAGGCAACTTGGACAGTCCAGGCCATCCTGCTCTGCCAGGAGAAGAGCATCATGACCCTGTGATGGCTGCATGTACTCCCACATGCACAAGCACTCTCCCTCCTAATTTTAAAGGGCCACTAGTCCTGGCAAAGGGAGCAGAGGCACAGTCGCCATAGCTTGGACTGTGACAGCCTCAGCAGTTCAGCATGGTCAAGGCAACCTGAACTAACTCCCCCAGTTTTAAAGGGTCATATTTATGAAAGCAAGAAAGTAGAATTTTATAGATCAGGCTGTTTTCTGAGTTAGGGTTTTTGGTTTTGTTGTTGTAATTTTGAATGTAAGCACTGGGCCCAAGAATCTGGCCCAGAGTCATCATTTTAGAGGAGAGATGCCCACAACTGCTAGATAAATATTCATGAGGCTTCTTTTTATTTATTCAAGATGAGATGGCAAGAAGTTTTTCCCCTTTCTTTTGAACATTGCCAACATCAGTCCATTGCTGTTCCTCCTTCAACGGCTGGCATGGCTAGCCTCTGCAGAATGCTGCAAATCAGGAGAAGTCAATATGGTGCCCTCCAGATGTTTGTTGGACTGCAACTCCCATCTGTCCCAGCCAGCCAGCATGACCAATGGTCAGGAATTGTGGGACTTATGCAGACAATGTCTGCAGGTGATCACATTGCCTACGTCTGGACCAAGGGTATGATGCTCCTTGACACTTTGGTCCTGTGAGAGTGGTGCTGGTGGTGATGTGGATATTTGGCCCACAGAAGCATTTATTGACTGGAACAAGCCACCTTCAATTTTGTGTCTGGGTAATAAGGCAGGATCTAAATATTAAAAATGCAGAAATTGAGTTTTCCATCCATTCTGGCCCAGAGAGTAAGCACTGACTATAGAGCTCCAACTCTGATGTCACAATGAATTATGGTGAGCACTAAACTGCAAGTAAAGCAAATCAATGAGCGTGTGGCGTATTTTAGCATCTCCAAACCATGGTTTGGTTGTGGGTCTGAATTGAGCTATTACATTGTTGCAATATTTTAGAGAATCCTGAAATGTAGAACCCCATATTGTTGGAAGAGGCAGAGGGTGAGGAAGGCCACAAGCTGTGTTCCTGGTAGAGGCAAGATTTGAAGTAGGCTCATTGTGATTCATAGCTTGGTCTCTTCTAGTACAGTTCTATCATGTCTACTCAGAGGGTAGCCAATGGGTCTCAAAGCCTCGGTAAATTAGGGACTTCCTCCAGAATGTGAGATAGGCTCCAGTGGATTTAGTGGATGAGACCAATAGTGGGTCCAACAGTCAAGAAGGGAAGTGAGGGGCAAGCGGGGCTCATCAGCCTGGGAAGGTAGAAGGGAAACTGTGATCCTAAATCTCTGCTGCTCTGAGGGATATTTTGGGAGAAGAAAGGGCTAAGAAGTAAACTCTACACAAATCCAGAGTGGAGTCACTAAGATGGTTGGATGGCATCTTGTATGCCTCCTTCTGGCAACTCCTGAAGCCCAACTGGTTTCCTTTGGACCACATCAGCAAGGCCTTGTCCTCTTGGCAGCCCAGGACCTCCATACACACTGCTCAGACTGCACCCAGGGGAGGTCACTTTGGTGCTACTAACACAGCAGTTTGACTTCACCCCTGGAGGTGCACTCCAGTCTCTCTCTCTTGAGATGGATGACGAGAGCAACAAACTCAGAAATGAAGTACAGTTGGATTTGTTGTTGTTGTTTAGTCATTTAGTCGTGTCTGACTCTCCGTGACCCCATGGACCAGAGCACGCCAGGCACTCCTGTCTTCCACTGCCTCCCACAGTTTGGTCAAACTCATGCTGGTAGCTTCAAGAACACTGTCCAACCATCTCGTCCTCTGTCGTCCCCTTCTCCTTGTGCCCTCCATCTTCCCCAACATCAGGGTCTTTTCCAGGGAGTCTTCTCTTCTCACGAGGTGGCCAAAGTATTGGAGCCTCAGCTTCACGATCTGTCCTTCCAGTGAGCATTCAGATTTCCCTAAGAATGGAGAGGTTTGATATTCTTGCAGTCCATGGGACTCTCAAGAGTCTCCTCCAGCACCATAATTCAAAAGCATAAATTCTTCAGCGATCAGCCTTCTTTATGGTCCAGCTCTCACTTCCATACATCACTACTGGGAAGACCATAGCTTTAACTATACGGAGAACTATGCAGTTGGATTTACTTCCAAGTAAATATCTATAGGAACACAGCTTTCATTGCCACTATACTATGCCGGCTAACATTTTTCCTCTTTATGCTCACTTATAATTTGTTTAATTATCTGATTTCTGCAGAATACTGGCCCTCTCTGTAGCAGTGCTAACCTTTTCTGCACTGTGGCAACATGCCAAGCTATTTACCTGTCCAACAGAAGCTGACAGTGTGCCATGATAAAACGTACCAGCTGCTCCTCTAAACACTTTAGTTTTTCCTGTATTCTAATCTATGTCGAAGTCGGTGTAAAATGATCGGCACTGTAGCATTTCAATGCAAGTGCTAAACCATGACAGACTTCCAAGTGTTCCTTGGAAGCCCCAGCTTCAGCAATGGAATGCCTTGAACTCCTCCCAATTTGGGGCACGGAAAATTGTTGGCATTTTCTTTGGAAGAAGTTCCAGAAGCCAAATGCATTAGTATTAACATTTCCTCAAGCATCAGATCTTGCATTGCTTATGGAAACATGAAGCTATTTAAGGCATCTACAAACACCCCTACCCTTCAACAATATTGTGGTGGAGTAAAAACCAACCAACCAACCAACCAACCAACCAAAGATGTATATAAAGTTAAGTTGGTAATGGGTATCGGTCCATCTAGCCCAGGATTGTCAATGCTGATTTAGCTACTGCTCTGGGTCACAGGCGGGACGCGGGTGGTGTTGTGGGTTAAACCACAGAGCCTAGGGCTTGCCGATCAGAAGATTGGTGGTTTGAATCCCCGTGACGGGGTGAGCTCCCATTCGAAAGCACACCAGTGCAAGTAGATAAATAGGTACCGCTCCAGCGGGAAGGTAAATGGCATTTTCGTGCGCTGCTCTGGTTCGCCAGAAGCAGCTTAGTAATGCTAGCCACATGACCCGGAAGCTGTACACCGGCTCCCTTGGCCAATAAAGCGAGATGAGCGCCGCAACCCCAGAGTCGTCAGCGACTGGACCTAATGGTCAGGGGTCCCTTTACCTTTACCTAAACCTGGGTCACAGGCAGAGGTTTGCTTCCCCATGCTGATATATTATTATTAATTATTATTATAATAATAATTATAATTATACCGCCCTATACCCAGAGTTCTCAGGGCAGTTGACAGAAAAGATCAACATAAAAACCACAATATATATAATCAAAATAAAACAACGACCCAATAACCCCACCCCCAAAGAGTGACATTTTAAAAGGGTATAGGATGTCAATCAGATAACCAAAGGCCTGGTTAAAAAGGAATGTTTCTGCATGGCGCCTAAAGGTGTATAATGACGGTGCCAGGTGAACTTCCCTGGGGAGAGCATTCCACAGAGGGGGAGCCACTGCAGAGAAGGCCCGTTCTCGTGTTGCCACCCTCTGGATCTCTCGAGAAGGAGGCACACGAAGAAGGACCTCAGAAGATGATCTCAGGGTTCGGGTAGGTTCATATGGAAAGAGGCAGTCCTTGAGGTTCTGTGGTCCTGAGCCATTTAAGGCTTTATACTGTAGGTCAAAACTAGCATTTTGAATTAGGCCCAGAAACTAATTGGTAGCCAGTGCAGTTGGACCAGAATCGGTGTAATATGCTCAAACCGTCTTGCTCCGGTGAGCAACTTGGCCACTGAATTCTGTACTAGCTGAAGTTTCCAAACCAGAGGCAGCACTGCATATAACACATTGCAGTAATATAACCTTGAGGTTACGCGAGCATAGACAACAGTAGTTAGGCTATCCCTGTCCAGACAGGGTCATAGCTGGGCCACTAGCCGAAGCTGATGGAAGGCACTCCGGGCCACTGAGTCCACCTGAGCCTCAGCAAAGGATACAGGAGGACCCCCAAGCTATGAACCTGCTCCTTCAGAGGAAGGAATAATACATTTTAGGTAAGGATGCTGGGAAATTCCACATGAAAGCACGTCCTCTACCACCAACCTTATAGTTCACCCCTTCCCTGTTTGGCCAGAAGAGAAAACATCAGTTATTAGGTACACTTTCATCTCGCAGCCCCAGCTACACTACTGTGCTCCCTTCAGAGCAGTGGACATGATCCAGAGAAAAATCAATCACTTTAAAACTCCATTGATTTCAACGGGAGAAGTATAAACATGTGCTTTTAAATTCTAATGATTTCCATTGATTTCAACAGGAGAGGTATAAACATGTACTAAACTCTCCTACTCGAATCAATGGAATCCAAAACGCACCAACTTTGGTTGGATCATACCCATAACTCACTTGAGTATGGTTAGCATCACGTATAGCAGAATTAAGACTATACCACCCTTTGCAGCATTAACATGGAAGCTTGGGACGAAGTTGCATGGCTTTCTATCATTATTCAGGATGCCAGGAAGACTGGATCATTCCCTTTAGTACGACTCTCAACAAAAATGGCAACACACATGGCAGATGAAGATGTTGGAATTTTTGGAGCTGGCCGACCTGAGTGGTAGAATCCACGACCAGAAAGAAGAGGAGACACAAGAGGATTGGAAGAAATTTAAAGAATATTTAGCTAAATATTGTGATATAAGATAAATAGAAAATTCTTGGAAGTAACAAATAGGCTTAGGGGTAGAATAAGAATATGAGGTAGTAAATACTAAGGATTAGAGTATTAATAAAGGTGAAGAGGTTAGTAAATGAAAGGAGTTAATATTATTAGAAATATGAATTTGGAGAACTGTTATATAGGTGATATGATGAAATTCAGTTAGAGGGGATTTGAGGAAGTCAGTTATCAATGTAATGAGAATTAGGCTTTGAAAAAATAATTTCCTTTTGTGTCTAGTTTATTGTTGTAGTGTGTTTTTCTTTGTTGTGTGTTTTGTTACGTTATTTTTGTGATAAATGCTGAAAACCAATAAAAAAATTGGGGGGGGGGGAATGGCAACGCAGAAGTCTGCAATGTAATCAGATAAAAATATTGTTTAGTTACATAAAGTTGCAGACTTGATTCAAATAGAAAGTAGAAGTGAATTTTTTAATAGAAAATTAAAAAAAATTATATTTAAAAATAAAAAATAGAAATTGCAAGAAAAGCTAAAAAATAAGTAAGTCATAGAATTGTGGATTTGGTAGGGAAGCTTGGGGTCATCAAGTCCAACCCACCTGCAGGAATCTCAACTAAGCCATCCATGACAGATGGCTACCCAACAGAAGAAATCTAGATGCATTTTGCTGGTCACTGTGAGAAGAGGATGCTACAGTAGATGAGATGGGCCATTGAGTGTGATCCAGCAGGGCTTGCTTCATGCTCTTATGATGCCGTTGAAGAAGTTGCCTGCCATGATGCCACCCTGGAGAAAAGTGTTGGGATAGAACATGCACATATGCCTGCTGGAAATGTAAAGAAAAAGAAGGTAAGGTAAAGGTAAAGGGACCCCTGACCATTAGGTCCAGTCATGACCGACTCTGGGGTTGCGGCACTCATCTCGCTTTACTGGCGGAGGGAGCCAGCATACAGCTTCCGGGTAATGTGGCCAGCATGACTAAGCCGCTTCTGGCAAACTAGAGCAGTGCACGGAAACGCCATTTACCTTCCCGCCTGAGCGGTACCTATTTATCTACTTGCACTTTGATGTGCTTTTGAACTGCTATGTTGGCAGGAGCAGGGACCGAGCAATAGGAGCTCAACCCGTCGCGGGGATTTGAACCGCCGACCTTCTGATCAGCAAGTCCTAGGCTCTGTGGTTTAACCCACAGCGCCACCCGCATCCCTAAAAAGAAGGTACCTTTTATCATATGTGGTGGTTGTGTAAGATAATAAAAGCTTTCTAGGAAATGATATACAATGAAATGAAAAGAATGTTTAAAATAAGTTTTGTTAAAAAACCAGAAGCTTTTCTGTTCGGAATTATAGGTGTCGACATTCCAAAGGAGCAGAAAAGACTTTTTATGTATGTGACAACAGCCACATGGATGCTATTAGCCTAGAGACGGAAAGAAGAAAGAAGAGAGGAATGGCAAATTAAGCTGATGGACTACGCTGCAATGGCAAAGCTGATTGGAAACTTCAGGAACTAAGAGGACAAAAACGTTCAAAAAGAATGGGAAAAAATGAGAATCTATTTAGGAAACCACTATAAGCAGATGAAAACATTAGCAGGATTTCACTTGTACTGTAACAAATACTATGGATTATATGGATGGATATAAAGCATAGATTATGGAATAATATGCAGTTGTAAATGTTGACAATAGGACCCATGGAAGGGATGGGGGGCAAGTCTGGAGATTCAGAGAAATCTCTTTGTACGGATATGCATTTGGTATTGTTATAAATTTATATTTGTAAAATCAAATTAAAATGATTTAAAAAACCAAATAACATGCATTTCAGTTCATTTGATTCCAGAGAAACGGGCAATAATCTAGTGAGAATGAGAAGATCTTGCTGAAGGTCAAGACGAGGAGGAGTCAACAGATGCTGGCAGAGGTATGGGGAGATAAGAGCCAGTCGTCTGTCCCTGATAAGCTGGAGAGCATTAATGATCCTGAAAATGTTAGCTCACAGAGGCAGTGTGTTGAGGAGGGTGATGGAGCCCTCTTTGTATTCAATCTGCCTCCATATATTCTTTTACAGCAGACGGGGCTAATTGAGGGCAAAGACTCGGGTGCAGCGCTGCTTCGGAGAGCTTGCGAACATGAAAGAGGAAGGCGGTAGCACAGTAAGTGTGCGCACATGGCAACTGCCAATCTTAAGGCTCAGCTCCAAGCCTCTGTAGTCTCTTCGAGTGCTACTTGACGCAAGTCGTTGGGGGAGGGCGAGGCCTCCCTTTGAGTTATGGCTTCGTGGCAAATCCCCGCTGCCTGGCACAACCTGAGGCTTAGCAGGTTAATCGCTGGGCTGATTAAAGGTCCCTTGTTGAGTCAGGAGTCGGGGGCAGAAGTACATGATGCGCCAGAAAGCACATGTTTGCCAGTTAATTGGAAAGGGGAGCGGGGAGTAGGGGGCATTTATCGGGGAGAAACAGCAGGTGGGAGGGGATTGCTTAATCCTTGCAACCTGAAACTCACCTCCTGTAGGACTTTCCCAAGGTGGTGCAGGAAAGGATGGGTGCCTAGGGTGGAGCAGCAGCAGAAGAAGAGTTTGGATTTGATATCCCGCTTTATCACTACCCTAAGGAGTCTCAAAGCGGCTAACAATCTCCTTTTCCCTCCCTCCCCCACAACAAACACTCTGTGAGGTGAGTGGGGCTGAGAGACCTCAAAGAAGTATGACTAGCCCAAGGTCACCCAGCAGCTGCATGTGGAGGAGCAAGGAATCAAACCCAGTTCACCAGATTATGAGTCCACAGCTCTTAACCACTATACCACACTGGCTCTCATGTGTGCTGGATTTAGGGTGGTGCGTATGGTTCCTCCCCTCAGGGCTCCAAGACAAGGAGCTGCAAAACTGAGAAGATCCATCATCATAACCATCATCATCATAATGAATAAGAATTTATTTATACCCCGCCCATCTGGCTGGGTTTCACCAGCCACTCTGGGTGGCTCCCAACAGAATATTAAAAACATGATAAAACATCAAACATTACAAACTTCCCTAAAAAGGGCTGCCTTCAGATGTCTTCTAAAAGTCAGATAGTTGTTTATTTCCTTGACATCCGATGGGAGGGTGTTCCATAGGGTGGGCGCCACTACTGAGAAGGCCCTCTGCCTGGTTCCCTTTAACCTCACTTCTCCCAGTGAGGGAACCGCCAGAAGGCCCTCGAAGCTGGACCTCAGTATCTGGGCTGAACAATGGGGGTGGAGACGCTCCTTTTGGTATACTGGGCCGAGGCCATTTAAGGCTTTAAAGGTCAGCACCAACACTTTGAATTGTGCTCAGAAACGTACTGGGAGCCAATGTAGGTCGTTCAAGACTGGTATTATGTGGTCTCGGTGGCCACTTCCTGTCACCAGTCTAACCACCGCATTCTGGATTAGTTGTAGTTTCCAGGTCACCTTCAAGGGTAGCCCCACGTAGAGCACATTGCAGTAGTCCAAGTGGGAGATAACCAGAGCATGCACCACTCTGGCAAGACAGTCTGCGAGCAGGTAGGGTCTCAGCTTGCATTGCGCAGGGTCCCTTCCAACTCTCCAAATCTATGATTCTATGACTGAGAAGATTCATTTAAAGGTAAAGGTAAAGGGACCCCTGACCATTAGGTCCAGTCATGGCCGACTCTGGGGTTGTGGCGCTCATCTCGAGGGAGCTGGCGTACAGCTTCCGGGTCATGTGGCCAGCATGACTAAGCCGCTTCTGGCGAACCAGAGCAGCGCACGGAGACACTGTTTACCTTCCCGCCAGAGTGGTACCTATTTATCTACTTGCACTTTTGATGTGCTTTGGAACTGCTAGGTGGGCAGGAGCAGGGACTGAGCAACGGAAGCTCACCCCATCGTGGGGATTCAAACCGCCGACCTTCTGATCAGCAAGTCCTAGGCTCTGTGGTTTAACCCACAGCGCCACCAAGTTCCAAGTTTTATTGCGACAAAAGCCAGTGACACTAAACACCACAAGATCAAACAAAAGGAAATCAACAACAACATCAGGAAGGGAAAAAAAAGGATTACACAAGGGAACTTTGCAGTGTGCCATTCAACAGAGGAGATTTACGCTTCCTGATTACTAAAGTGCAAAATTTGGCCACCTCATATGATATTGAGCTTGAGGAATCTTCCAGAAGGTATTTTCGTAGAATTTCGGGGGAGGATTCCAAATAATGTTGTAGGGGTATAAATTTTGATAAAAGCGGCAAAATAAGTTGAACTCGTTCTTCACTATAAAATTCGCAAAATAGAAGGATGTGTGTGACAGATTCTACCTTATTAGACATACAGGGGCAGAGACGCGCATGCATTGGTACCCGCGTGAATTTGCCGTACAGCACTGCTGAGGGCATTGTCTTAAAGCGGGCTCTAGAGAAAGCCCATCTATAAGCTTCGTTAGTGATGTTAGTTAAGGGGCAGCTGCAAAATTAGGCCAAGCTTTTAAACATCTATACGTCTCCGGGAGTAGGGCGTCTTCTTGTTGTAATTTGACATCGTAAAGTCTCTGAGTGATAATTGCTTTTGCCTTGTTCGGAGTTCCAATAAAAAGATTTTCAGGGTTTAGGCCAATTTGTTTGATCTTATTAGTTATTTGCATAAGCCAAGGAGGATAGGGAACTGCGGCCAGGAAACAAGGTAACAGTCCCTTAGGATTGTAATGGATTTTCAGCCAGAGGGATATTGCTTGCTCCCAGACTTTTAATTCCACTCTGGGCAGTCCTGCCTCTTGCCTTAAGACTGCATTAGGTGTACACTTTGGGGTAGCAAATAATGATCTTAAGAATTTTGATTGTACTGTTTCAAGGGTCTTAAGGTTGGCAGAGGGACTAATTTGAGAGCCATACAGGAGTTGGGCTAAAGATTTTGCCTGAAAAACTTTTAGGGCCATCGGGAGGAAGCCAGCTCCTTTCCTTCTGAATAATCTAAGGATGGCATTTGCACTTCTTCCTGCTGATATAGCTGATGTGGTCAGGTGTGTTGACAATTTGGCATTATAAGAGAAAGTAATGCCTAAATATTGGAAGGTCTTAGTCTGTTCGATGGCGTTTCCCTTTACGCTCCAATTATCTTTCCTGAAGGAGCGGTTAAAATGTACAATTTTGGTTTTGGCAAAATTAATTGTTAACAGTTCAGTGTTACATTGGTCACTAAACTTTCCTAAGGCACGTTTCAGACCCACTTTGGTTTGAGAGAGAAGAACAGTGTCATCCGCATACATTAAAACTGGTACTTTTCTGCCGTTAGAGAACACGGGGGGTGGGGGTGGGTTTCAATTTCACGGCAACATGTGACCAGGGAGTTAACATAGATGTTAAATAAAAATGGGGCTAATAGGCATCCTTGTCTAACTCCTCTTTGGACTGGGATTTCTCTAGAAAGTCTGCCGTCCTGTGCGAGTCTTATCTGGAGGGTATTGTTCTCATGAAGTTTAATCCTCAGAAGTAATAACCTTCTGTTAATACCCATATTGGCCAATTTGGCCCAGAGTCTACCCCTGGATACAGAATCAAATGCTGCCTTTAGGTCCACAAAGGCCGCATACAATGACTTTTTCCAATGTTTCACATACTTATAGACAAAATAATCTAACACTAAGCATTGATCTATGGTGGAACGTCCAGATGTAAACCCTGCTTGTTCAATTTCTAGCAAGTCATTATGATCTAACCATTCACATAATTTTAGGCATAGATGTTTTGTATAAAGTTTGCAGATCACATTCAGAAGACTAATTGGTCTATAATTAGATGGGTCAGAGGGGTTGCCCTTTTTAAATATAGGAACAATTATAGCCAGTCCCCAATCTTTAGGGATTTCAGTTGTGTTATCTATATATGAAAATAGATTTGCAAGAACCGGGGCCCACCAGTTTATTTGCGCTTTCAGAAGTTCAGCGACAATGAAATCACTTCCTGGGGCTTTGCCAGATTTCATTTGTAGAATTAACGAAGTGATTTCAGTTTCAGATGTTGGGGGCCATGGTGTATCATTATCTAAGGGGATGTTAAGCAGCGCAGAAGGACGATGTTCCCTAAACAGCACTTTATAGTGCTCTTCCCATGAGTTTGCAGGGATTATTGTGCCCTCGTTAGGAGCTTTGGTTTGACTGGAGATAATTTTCCAGAAGTTGCTATTGTCTTTTTCTATTGACGCTTTTATGAGGGCCTGCCAGATGAGAGAGTCTGCGGTTCTTTTTTTGGTTTTTAGTAACTCTTTGTAGTTCTTTTTTTTGAGTTGTAACTCTAATTTAGTGATAGGGTTAGGATTTTGTTGGAAGACCTTAAAGCATTCCCTGAGTATAAGTTTTGCCTGGATGCATTCGCGGTCAAACCATTTTTTGTTGGTAGGGGACTCATTGTGGTTAGGTCTCCTGAGTCTTGACAATAACGGTTGGAGTTTTCGGATTAAAGTGTTATAATGGTCAATTGGGGAGGTCTCTTCAGTGTCGTTGGAGATCAGCGCCACCCACATCCGATTCATTTGCGGACACCTAATTATGGGCTCACTCAGTGCATCATATGACCAAGGATTACTATATTCCACCCCTGGCTGAAGTCTCATATCCTGGACACATACACATCATGTGAAAAGTGACAGATGATGAAGAGAGCATCAAGCAGATCTCACTTCTGCAACTGAACATGCTTGAACCCAGTGAGACTGCCACAGGTCACTGCAGCACACTTCCACCCTTTATTATTTTAAAAACATTTTATATCCTGGGGTGGGGTCATGGACTTGATTACAGATGCTCATTCTACTTCTTGAAATAGATATTTTTCTTTTCTTTTCTTATATATAAAAAGACAGGCAGCGCAGAGAGAGGGAAAGGAATCCACGATGTATCAACATTGTGGAGGATGCACGGAGGCAAAAAATCGAGCAAGACAAAACTGTCACGAGAAAGAGCAAAGAAAGCAAGGACATGATTGCCGAGGAAATATAGCAGCCTCGAGCGAAAAGTGAATGCGAACAGAAAAAAGGTGTGTTGATTTGATTCAGAATAACTTTCAGGGACGGCTCTAAGGTCTGGAGAAACCAAGGCCTTGAAAGCATCTCTCTCTCTTTGCCATGTTATCTGTACAGGCAGAAGGAAAACAATTGCTGCTTATTAGATGATGCTATTTTCTTCGTACGCCTTGCTGATTCGGGTCCCTAGGTTCTCTCTCTCAATCTCTCTGCTCAAGTGACAATGAAGCTTTCTTTAAGATCTTTTCTTGCCTCTTGTGCCATTTCCACACTCTGGGTGTTTTGAGGTTAGCACAGATTAAGTGCAAACATTGTGGTGTCTGTCTTAAAGGAATCCAAGCTGCTACCCGCTGCCCAAGGCTGTGGGGAGAGAGAGAGAGAGAGAGAGAGAGAGAGAGAGAGCACATTAGCAAAGTTTGCTGCAGTATGGGAGGAGGGTTTAAATCAACAGAGGTTTAAATCAAGATGACATTTCTTAAAAGATCAGCAGCAGGCTGTATTGTGCTGGCCTCCTTCCTCATACACAGATGCTAAATCATTAAGTGCTCGCTACAGCAGCTTCTGGTGGATTCCTCAGCATGGCGTCCAGGTAACTAATACACAGAAGCAATTTTTAGTGGTGCAACAGGGGTAGGATTGCAATCTCCTGGTGCATCAGACGCCGATGCTTGTAGTGTCAGGGGGAAGCTCAGCAGGTACACTGCAGAGCAGACCTGCAAGAGAGGAAGCTGCACCTAGAAACAGATTTTTTTAATTAAAGGAGGACCCTGTGTCTATCTCTGGGATGTGGGTGGCACTGTGAGTTAACCCACAGAGCCTAGGACTTGCCAAACAGAAGGTCGGCAGTTCGAATCCCCACAACGGGGTGAGCTCCCGTTGCTCGGTCCCTGCTCCTGCCAACCTAGCAGTTCGAAAGCACGTCAAAGTGCAAGTAGATAAATAGGTACTGCTCCAGCAGGAAGGTAAACGGTGTTTCCGTGCGCTGCTCTGGTTCGCCAGAAGCGGCTTAGTCATGCTGGCCACATGACCCAGAACCTGTACTCCGGCTCCCTCGGCCAATAAAACGAGATGAGCACCACAACCCCAGAGTCGGTCATGACTGGACCTAATGGTCAGGGACTGTGTCTATCTATTTTGGGACAGAGAAATATGCCAATTTCAGTATTTCATTTTTCCAACCTTAAGTTCAGTTTTTCACATTTCCACATAGTTTGCATGTTTCTTTTTTTTTTTTAAAGTCCCCACGACAATTTATCAGCATATTCACTAATATATACATTTATGTGCACACTCTATCCTAGAATGTGCATTTTTTTTGGGTATGCTTTTACTTGGTTGGAGAGCTGCATTGCAAAATTCAGAGACGTGTGGGTTTCAAAGGACTTGGTTAGCGTATTATTTCAAAAAAATGTGAATTCGCTATGTTCACCTAACTGAAATTCTCCTCCATCCCTACATTTATTTCAACTCTTTTCCAAAGCTAGGATAGTTCAGCAATAATTTCTACCCGTTTTCAACCAGGTCACAAGACACAATGGCTCAATACCGACATTTTTGCCAAATCATGGCTAAGTAACCTTAACTCTTTTTTTGTGTGTGATTTCTGAATTGATAAAACATAATTTGCTCCATGAATGTGGTGGGAATTTGTGGCCCTCCAGATGTTGTGGGACTACAACTCCCACCATCTGACCATGAGTCATTGTGGCTAGGGCTGATGGGAACCCGGTAACATCTGCAGGGCCACAAGTCCCTACTACAGCATTACACCAAATCCCCTATTTGCTGCCTTTAATCCCGTAAAACTGTGGTAGGCTATGATAGGATTTGCAGTTTTACAGCTCAATGTTCCTCTGGTTATGTTTGAATTCCAGCAGACCCCTCCAATCTATGAATGGGTTGGTTTGCTTAAGACATGGTGATTGTATATCGAAGCACTGGGCTGTGTGTTGCACAGGATGTCTGGATTACAACCATGGTTAAAAGACTTTTGCCCTGCTCCATGCATTTGAGATTGTGTGGGATGGAATTTAAATCACATAAAGCAGAATAAATTCTATATAATGCTACTACTAATATATTACAAAGGATGGAAAGATCTTCTCACAAAGGGTTAGCATAGGGTTGGGGAACCTCAGGCCCAAAGACCAAAGGTGAAACAGTCTTAAAACCAGTTACATATAAATGTTGCAAAGAACAAAATACAAAGTAACACACTGCACTCATGTCGCAGGCAATGTGGTTCAGTCTTTTAAGTTCTTTAATACAGTCCAGTAACTTCTTTCTCTGATCCCAGAGAGAGTCTCATGTTTGCTGGAAATTCCTTCTCCCAATACACTGAGCTGGCAAACTCTCTGCTGGCTTCACACAACACAGAGACATGGAGCTTCTGAGGGAGGGGCCTGCTCAGGTTTCAAGGGATGAGTCATCAGGTAGCCTCAACTCTCTGAAATGGAAATGCTCTAGCCTTCCGCTTTCACCTAGAGTGAAACCTCTTGCTTAATGCAAATATCTCTGCTTTGGAAATGCAAGCCTTTACATAAGTTTTAACTTCACTGCATACAAACATTACATTTTATGCACATTACACTTTTAACTTTAACACCCAATAATGCTGGTATCTTCTCGCTTGTGGTGGAAATGACTGGAAGGGAAAGGATGCAGCCCCTCCCCTCCCTTCCTACCCTTCCAGGATTCCAATTGACAGCCTGCCTAACCTGATTAAAATCTGCATCCCTGGAGAAAAGCGAACCAAAACGCAGTGTAGTTTGAGCCTAAGTTCTAGGCCTTAACAACAGCACATATTAGAAGCACCTGTCTTGTGTGTCCATATTAATATAGGCCACATCTCCTGTTCACTTGCTACTGCTATTCGGCAGAATTACCAAGCCTGCCTTTAGGGACAGGAGCCTGAAACAGGCCACAGCACAAAGGATGGAGAGCAAAAAGGTCTCAAAATAATTATATCAAAGCCCATCTGTAACCCCGTGGTCTGAAGAGCCAGGTCAAGACCAGCTGGCACAAAATCTGCAGCTCTGCATATAACAAAGTTGGGATGCAAACCACATCAGACATGCCAAAGGAAAATAAATATACCGGAAAGAGAGGAGGGCTGCTTTTCGAGTTTCTCATTTCAGAATCATCTGCAGTGAATCAAGTTCTGTGTCTTTATTCACTCGTCAACAGAATTGGAACAGCAACTGAGCCAAGATTTATCTGACTGGAGTACTTCGTCCAGTAAATACATAGCAATCAATAATATCAATTAGTTATATTGCAAGCAATAACAGCCTGCCACCTCTCTTATTCAGGATTTCTCTGAATCTTAATAGCTTTGGGGAACCCATTCTCTTCCTCTCCCCTTCTAAACAACTAGCGCGGTAATGACAAATATATACAGTTGGCAAATGAAGTTATATATAACTCTATTAATATTAATCTAGGTCTCTACTGATACTGGCAAACTGATGCTTTTTGTCTGCTGTGTTGGCTGAAATGCTATTTAATCCTTACTATTTAAATGTGAAAACCTACTCTTTTTTTCTTTTTAAAGAGATAATTTTCCAACTTGCAGTCAGTTTGCAATGAGCATAAGTTTGTGGAATGCTTTATGTCCTATTAAATCACGTCTTATTAAATCAAGGCTACCATTCCACTTACCTGGGAGTAATCCCTGCTAAATGCAATAGAATTTACTTCTGAGTAAATATGGCAAGCATTATTCGGCTTTTAGGGTACAGTCCTAGGAGTACCCAACTTTATTGGGGTTTACTTCTGAACAGATATGTATAGAATTATGTTGCAAAGATGGCTAACAAAAAATAGCCAAACCTAGAAACTGTCAGGGACTGGGCAGAGGAGGAATGGTGGAGCCCTCCAGGGAGAAGGAAGAGGAAGACAGAATAGATTTGCAACAGGGGTTTGAGGGAGGGTGCAGCTCAGAGGAAGATGAGGGGAAGGGTTGGGAAATCATGGGAGAACCAGAGCGACACCCGGCTGACATGTTGCCATTAGGAAGCATTCCAGACCCACTATCTCCCAGAACCTGGCGAGCCTTAAAAGTAGGAGAGCAAAGAGCTCAAAGACAGAGGGCACTTAGCAGCACCCGTAGAAGTGACAAATGAAGTGGGTGAGACGAGGGGTAGAGATTCACTCAGAACAACGGAAAAACAACAGAAAAGATTCACCCTTCACTGCCTAGGACCCTTGTACCTACGGGACCGCCTCTCCTGGTATGCCCCATGGATAGCAACACCCTAGAGGCCCTAAGGAAGTTAGATTCGCCTCAACCAGAGCCAGGGCCTTCTCAACACTGGCTCCAGACTGGTGGAACGCTCTGTCTCCTGAGACCAGGGCCCTGCGGGATCTGATTTCTTTCTGCAGGGCCTGTAAGACAGAGTAGTTCCACCTGGCCTTTGGCTTACAATCAGTTTGATTCCCTCCCCCTCTTTCTTTTTCCTTTCTCTTCCTGTGAAGAGGCTGCATCCTAATGTTTTAATGTCCTATTCTAATATTTTTTTAAATTGTATTTTAATCAACTTGTTTTTATTATTGGTTGTTAGCCACCCTGAGCCCGGTCTTGGCTGGGCAGGGCGGGGTATAAATAAAAATTTATTATTATTATTATTATTATTATTATTATTATTATTATTATTATCCAAGAGGCTGGTTTCTATAGCCTCTCTCTGTAATATTGAAATAAAAAAGGACTGTAAGAAGCTTTTCCTTGTCTTTATACTTTCCTGGGCAACCAGCCTGGAGCCGCTGACAGCATTCAGACAGAACCCTTAAGATGGTTGGATGGCATCGTGTATGCCTCTTTCCAGCAATTCCTGCAGCCAAGCTGGTACCAAATGTATTGCTCTGCTTTCTTTTGGACCACATCAGCGAAGCCAAGATGGGGGTCTTGTCGTCTGGGCAGCCCAGGAACTCCATGCACACTGCCCAGGCTTGTGGGCCAGAGAGGTCACTTTGGTGCTGCTAATGCAACAGAGACAATACAGGAGGCAGCAGTTACAAGTTACCGGACTTCACCTCTGGAGCTGCACTTCATTGTTAGCAGAAAGATGCCGACAAAAACAACAGTATCCTATGGGCCTAATTCCCACAAAACTTCTCTCTGGTCTTTACCTAAGTAGCATAGTAGGAAGAAGGCTAGTTTAACATCCCTTTCACTGACACCCTACTTTTCTATGTACAGCTTTTGTATGGAAGAGCATTTAAACATGTTATTCCTTCATCTGCGAACCAAAAGTGATACAGCTCAGATACAAATTTTCCAGAACCATGTCATAACATTAAAAAAAAATCATTCTATACAACAAATTAATCACTTCTTACCATGTTAAATATAAATACAAGACTAGAAGCAACATGGGCACAATGCATAAGAGACATTCTCCTAGCTAAATTGAATGGAAGTAGCAAAGAACTCTCCTCAGTTTCAGTGGGACTTGCCCAAAGGAAGTTCCTAGGCAATTTTGCCAAATATAAACTGTTAAAATAAGTGTAATGTACATAAAATGCTGTGATGGAATGCATTGTATTTAAAATGCTGCAATGGGAAGGTTACCTTAGGCAAAAGGTTGCACTCTGACAAAAGCGTCAGAGAAGGCTGGTATTTTTCCATTAAAGTGAGATAAGCTGCCTGATGTCTCATCTCCAGAAACAGGAACTGCAGAGCTCTCATAGTAGGAAGCTGAAACTTGAGAAGCCTGGGAGATGTTCAGTAGTGGCAGTAGTTTGTTTGCAATGTGTTATTTTGTAACATTTAACTTATTGCAGCTAGTATTTAACATTGCTCTGCAGTAAAACCTTGAAACGAGGGACGCGGGTAACGCTGTGGGTTAAACCACAGAGCCTAGGACTTGCCGATCAGAAGGTCGGCAGTTTGAATCCCCACGACAGGGTGAGCTCCCATTGCTCAGTCCCTGCTCCTGCCAACCTAGCAGTTCAAAAGCATGAAGTGCAAGTAGATAAATAAGTACCAGCCCGGTGGGAAGGTAATCGGCGTTTCCGTGCACTGCTCTGGTTCACCAGAAGCGGCTTAGTCATGCTGGCCACCCGGAAGCTGTACGCCGGCTCCCTCGGCCAATAAAGCGAGATAAGTGCCGCAACCCCAGAGTCGGCCAGGACTGGACCTAATGCTCAGGGGTCAATTTATCTTTACCTTTAAAGCCTTGGAACACATTTTTTTTTGTGGTAGAGAGAATTCATTTCTATGCAAGGTCCAGACCAGGGATTCAGCTGAACAACTCTAACATACACACAAAGAAGAAGCTCTGCTGGATTAGCCCAATGGCAAATCTGGTCCAGCATCCCATTCTCACAGTGGCCAACCAGATGCCTATAGAAAGGCTTCAAACAGGACCTGAGCACAGCAGCACTTTCCCCTTCTGTGATTTACAGCAACTGGCATTTGGAAGCTTCTTTCTTCTTCTTTGGTGATCACTCATAGCTGAGTAAGATTGCTTTCCATAATCACGGGTTTAACAATGAGTCCGTAAGTGACTGCAGAGGCAAATTCTGGATCCACACGTCCTTCCACAGTGGGGACAAAGGTTTCTGGGCAGGAGTTGATCATGGTGAGAATTTGCCAAGCATGCCTTCCTCTTAGCATGTTTCTCCCTCTCATCCTGAATTTGAGCATCTGTAGAGCCCATGACACCTTTGGAAAAGGCTGTTCTCCGTTGGAGCGCCCACAGGCCAGTGTTTCCCAGTTGTCAGTGTTTATACTACATTTTTAAAGATTTGCCTTGTGAGAGTCTTTAAACCTCTTTTGTTGACCACCAGCATTACGCTTTCCATTTTTAAATTCAGAATAGAGTAGTTGCTTTGGAAGACGATCATCAGGCTGCCACACAACATGACCAGTCCAACAAAGTTGATGTTGAAGAATCATTGCTTCAACACTGGTGATCTTCACTTCTTCCAGTACACTGACATTTGTTCGCCTGTCTTCCCAAGTGATGTGTAATTTTTTTGGGAGACCCCATTGATGGAATCTTTTGAGGAGTTGGAGATGGCGTTTATAAGTGGTCCATGTTTTACAAGCATACAGTATGGTATGCCTCTGACAGAGGAGATGGATCATAGCCATTGTGGCTACTGGCCATTGTTAGGCTTATCCTCCGACTATATAAAATATCCTTTCAAAATTGCCACCAGAGGGCAGCAGTGGTTCAAATATTTACAGCCGTTTGGTACCTGGGGGTTGGTGGGGGGGGAGTGGTGACATTTACCTATTACAGGAGGAATAATGTTGCGCTTCCAAATGTTTTGCTTTGCTTTTACGATTCTATATATTGAAGACGTTCCAATGCCAACCTTCCTGGATGACTTCCAGTAAATCTGCTGGGTTCTGTTCTGTTGGGGGGGGGGGAATTAAAATCTCCAACACTTTTCTCTAAATAGTTGTTCTCCAAGAATGGGATGGAGAAGAAGGATTGAATACAGGGCTGTCTTAAGTATATCCGGTGTCGTGGTGCAAAGATCCCTCCGGTGTGCCCCCCCCCCCAGTTTCCCAGAGTTGCCAACCTCTTTACGGTGCTGCTGGCAGCTTTGCGGGGCTGGAGGAGGCGGGCAGCGGCCGGAGGTCGGCTCCTCCGGCAGGGAAGAGGCTGAGGTTCCAGGTGCAGTGCTGCTTCAGCGAGGCGGGCGAGGGCAGCAAGCTGATGCCAGGAGGTGCCACGCCCAGCCTCCATCTTGTCCCTGGTGCCCTGCAGAACCTGGTGCCCTGGCGCCCCACACCACTTGCCTCTATGGGCAAGACGCCCCTGATTGAATATATGGTTGCTTGAAGCATCTCTTATGAGATCCGAAGGCAGCCCTGTTTAGGGCAGTTTTTAATGTTTGATGTTTTATCGTGTTTTTAATATTCTGTTGGGACGCGGGTGGCACTATGGGTTAAACCACAGAGCCTAGGACTTGCCAATCAGAAGGTCGGCAGTTTGAATCCCCATGACAGGGTGAGCTCCCGTTGCTCGGTCCCTGCTCCTGCCAACCTAGCAGTTCGAAAGCACATCAAAGTGCAAGTAGATAAATAGGTACCGCTCCGGCGGGAAGGTAAACAGCGTTTCCGTGTGCTGCTCTGGTTCGCCAGAAGCAGCTTAGTCATGCTGGCCACATGACCCGGAAGCTGTATGCCGGCTCCCTCGGCCAATACAGCGAGATGAGCGCCGCAACCCCAGAGTCGGTCACGACTGGACCTAATGGTCAGGGGTCCCTTTACCTTTACCTTTTAATATTCTGTTGGGAATCACCCAGAGTGGCTGGGGAAACCTAGCCAGATGGGTGGGGTATAATTTTTTCTTCTTCTTCTTCTTCTTCTTCTTCTTCTTCTTCTTCTTCTTCTCCTCCTTCTGACTGAAGCAAGAGACGCAGACAGACACACACACACACACACACACACACACACACACACACACTGTTCTCCATGGCTCAAAGAGGGAACTCTGTTCTCCAGGCTTCATTTTTATTCACAGCATGTATCTGAAGTGGCTTTTTATTTGCGTTCCACTTGAAGGAGAGGCAGCAGTAGCTTGCTGACGCACCCTCTAGCATTAATCCAGAAATGGGAGGGTGGAGGGAGGGAAATGGGAGCTTCCATTAAAGCTGTTTCCGATGATTCCTGCTGTCTGATCTCAGAGGCCGCCTAACCAAGCTGCTACCCTACATGGAAAATTAAGCAGTTGTAAGGCTGAGAAATTAAGAAAGCCGCGCTGGGCAGCTTTTGCTCGATATCTAAGTTTTTGCTGATTGAATTCTGTGAAACAGGAGAGGGTTTTTTATAGAGTGGCTGGGGAAAGCGAGGGCTGGGGGGCGGGAAAGAGAATTTCTTTTTAAATATATATATATTATTTTAATAGGTTTTAAATAATTTAATACATATAAAACATAACCTTTTTAAACAAGGTTCTTTTGAACCTTCTGACCTTTCCCCCTCCCTCCATATTTAAATTTAAGTTTGCCTCATCTTTTACCATTATCTATTAATTAGACATAATTATCGTAAATAATTCCACATTACAAGTGTCCTTACATCTCTGCCAAAGATTTTAACTGTTTACAGTGGTCTTTTAAGTAAATTACAAATTTACTCCAATCTTTAGTAAATACTTGATCTTCCTGGTTTCGGATCTTCCCCGTCAATTTTGCCATCTCCTCATACTCCATCAGTTTCATCTGCCATTTTTCTTTTGTTGGTACTTCTCCTTCCGTCCATCTCTGGGCTAGCAGCACTTTGGCGGCTATTGTTGCGTACATAAAAAGTCTTTTATCTTCTCTTGGTAATTCTTCACCTGTTATACCTAGCAAAAAGGCTTCTGGTTTTTTTAACAAATGTATTTTTAAACATTTCCCCCCTTCATTATATATCACTTCCCAGAAAGCCTTTCCCAATGTACATGTCCACCACATATGGTGAAAAGTACCCTCCTCTTTACATTCCCAACACAATTTTGAACTTGTTTTGTACATTTCAGCAATTTTCCTCAGTGTTAGATACCAATGGCAAATCATTTTCACATGGGAAGAGAATTTCTTAAGATGGTTCCCTGTGGCTTGAGGTCTTTCCTTAGGAAGCGAAGCACTGAGGGACATGAAACAATGTACTCAGCAAAAGCAAACAGGTTTGTGCATAATCAAGGAGTCGGTGAGAGGTTCAAACTCACAGATGCTTTATTGTACTTTAAAGGCTTTTTAAAACCAGTTTTTCAGGAAAGGCATCAGTCAGGGATGCAAAACTGGGACTGTGGCCATGTTCACACCATTCAAAGTGTGGTGATACCTGAAATATACTTGGAGTTGAGAGTGGATTTCATGCTCTTTATTCAGCTCATAGTGGTGAGGAGGAAAGGAAGTTCCCCCAGAATGTCTGCTTTATATACATTATTTACACAATGGGCCCCATGTGATTGGCTAATTCTGGAATTCTCCTGTAGGCCAATCAGGTTGCGGATTCACTTCCACCTGGAGCTGGATTGGGTGGCTCCTGTGGACCCATCAGACTGCTGCATTCTGGGTCCTATTGTTCTAGGACCAATCGGACTGCTGCATTCTGAATCCTATTGTTCTAGGACTAATCAGACTGCTGCATTTTGGATCCTATTCAACTCAGTACATAACAACACCCCTTTAAACAGGCATAGATTCCCCCAAAGAATTCTGGGAACTGTAGTTTATGAAGGGTGCTAGGAATTCTTAGGTGGCCCCTCACAGATCTGTAATTCCCAGAGGAATTCCCTATGAAGAGGGATGGTTTGTTAAACCACTCTGAGAATTGTGGCTTAGTCAGCATGTTATTCTTTGAAGGAGAACTACCTGAAAATGATTCACAGATGGTATTTAACTCCAAGTAGGCTTGCTAAGATGTACAAGATTGAATCAGATAAGTGCTGGAGATGTAAAGAGGCGGAGGGAACGTCCTTTCATATGTGGTGGACATGTAAAAGGGTAAAAGAGTGTTAGGAAATGATGTACAATGAATTGGGGGGGAAAGTTTAAAAGTACTTTCCTCCCAAAACCCAAGTCCTTTCTGTTGGGGATAATTCAGATTGAAATCCCCAGGTGTCAGAAAGGGTTATTTATGTATGCCACTACAGTGGTGCCTCGCAAGACGAAATTAATTCGTTCTGCGAGTTTCTTCGTCTTGCGGATTTATCGTCTTGCGAAGCACGGCTATTAACGGTACTTAGCGGCTTTAAGAAAAAGGGAACAAACTCGCAAGAACTCGCAAGACGTTTTCGTCTTGCGAAGCAAGCCCATAGGGAACTTTGTCTTGCGAAGCGACTCAAAAAACGGAAAATTCTTTCGTCTTACGAGTTTTTCGTCTTGCAAGGTATCACTGTACTGCGACCTGTGTTTTGTTAGCCCCAAAATGGAAGACGGTCCAGGAATCAGCGTGTTTTTACATGAGTAGAATGCATCCTTTTATTTAAAATGCACCTCTGGGTTATTGGTGGGGCCTGCCTGGTGTTTTTACACGAGTAGAATGTGTGCTTTTATTTAAAATGCATCTCTGGGTTATTTGTGGGGCATAGGAATTCGTTCACACACCCCCAATATAGTTCGCCCCCCCCAAACGTCTGAGGGACACTGGACCGGCCCCTTGCTGAAAAAAGTTTGCTGACCCCTGGTAAACTGTTGTCATTGAGCTTTAAATGTATGGTGTGAATGTGACTTGTGTTTATTCATTATGCAACACATCTAGCCAAAGGCACAGCCCTTAAATTAGCACCAATGGATTCTGCCTTCCAGACATTGCTAAAGAGATAGCTGTCTTTCCTGCAGCAATAACCCTTAAACAGCCATAACCCTTTGCAGTATTACAGGGGTGAGCAAGAAGGGGGAGCCCCTAAATTACTGGAGACTTCAAACTGTTTTCTTTGTTGGTTTAGTTCTCCCAGAGAATAGGGACTGCATTCACTGTGGGTTCTTAAAATCTGCAGAAATTGGGGGTGTGTAGGGAATTCTAAGCATATGGAAATTAATGGAGCTTCTCTGAGAGTAATTAAGGGGAATCTCAGGGAACTTTTGTTGGAACTGTCAAGGCTGGTGGCAAGCAGATTGTCAGAGAGTGCCGTAGCACGCATCTCTACTGCCACTACAAATTTTAAGGTCCCAGGAGAAAGGAACACTTAAATAAAATAAAATAAAATAAAATTGGGGCTTCCCTTCTGGTCCCCCCCCCCATAAACTAGGGAACTCAATTGCATAAGAAATGGAGGAAATAAAATCTTCAATGAAACATTGGGCAATAGATATGGATAACTTTTTTTTAAAGCAAATGAAATTTGTACAACATACAGTGGTACCTCAGGTCAAGTACTTAATTCGTTCCGGAGGTCCGTGCTTAACCTGAAACTGTTCTTAACCTGAAGCACCACTTTAGCTAATGGGGCCTCCTGCTGCTGCCACGCCACCAGAGCACAATTTCTGTTCTCATCCTGAAGCAAAGTTCTTAACCTGAAGCACTATTTCTGGGTTAGCGGAGTCTGTAACCTGAAGCGTATGTAAACTGAAGCATATGTAACCTGAGGTACCACTGTATAGACATGGAAGCATGGGAACGATTGTGGAATATGGATATAAAATTTACAGCATTTTATGGTCTATGAGAAAATTATATGAAAATGATATATCAATGGTATCTAACACCGAGTAACTTGGCAAAAATGTATAAATTAAATCAAATAAGTGTTGGAAATGTAATGAGAAAGAAGGTTCTTTCTCTCATATGTGGTGGTCTTGTAGTAAGCTCAAAGCTTACTGGGAAATGATATATAATGAAATGAAAAGGATGTTTAAAATAACCTTTGTAAAAACAAAACAAAACCCAAAAGCTTTTCTTTGGGGAATTATAGGGACAGAACTACCTACAATATATAGAAACTTATTCATGTATGCTACTAAAGTGGCAAGAACACTACTTGCCCCCAAATGGACAGAAGCAGAAGTCCCAGCAAAGGAAGAATAGATACAAAAACTTATGGAGTATGCAGAAATGGCGAAACTTACCAAGAAGAATAAGTTACAGATAGGTAGCCGTGTTGGTCTGCCATAGTAAAAAAAAAATAAAAAAAATCCTTCCAGTAGCACCTTAAAGACCAACTAAGTTAGTTCTTGGTATGAGCTTTCGTGTGCATGCACACTTCTTCAGATACACTGAAACAGAAGTTGCCAGATCCACTGAAACAGAAGTTGCCAGAAGTTGCCAGAAGGATCTGGCAACTTCTGTTTCAGTGTATCTGAAGAAGTGTGCATGCACATGAAAGCTCATACCAAGAACTAACTTAGTTGGTCTTTAAGGTGCTCCAAGAAGAATAAGAAATCGAGATCACAATTTTTATATATATATAAAAGAATGGAAATGGTTAATGGAATATTTACAGATAAATTGCAAACAGATACAAACATTGGCAGGATTATTGTAACAACCTGCAGTTTCATAACAGTATATATTTAAAGTAGATGAACAGATGAGCATATTAAGTTAATTTGGTTATGCAGAAGGTATTAGAAACAAATTTAAGGAACCACAGAAAGAGGGGGATGGAAGTCAAGTTTTGAAATGTCAAAATGATTGTAAAATTCGTGAAGTGTATAAAACTGTCTCGCCAGAGTGGTACATGCTCTGGTTATCTCTCGTTTGGACTACTGCAATGTGCTCTATGTGGGGCTACCTTTGAAGGTGACCCGGAAACTACAACTAATCCAGACTGCGGCAGCTAGACTGTTGACTGGGAGCAAGCCGCCGAGACCATATAACTCCGGTCTTGAAAGACCTACACTGGCTCCCAGTACGTTTCCGAGCACAATTCAAAGTGTTGGTGCTGACCTTTAAAGCCCTAAATGGCCTCGGTCCAGTATACCTGAAGGAGCGTCTCCACCTCCATCATTCTGCCCGGACACTGAGGTCCAGTGCCGAGGGCCTTCTGGTGGTTCCCTCACTGTGAGAAGCCAAGTTACAGGGAACCAGGCAGAGGGCCTTCTTGGTAGTGGCACCCGCCCTGTGGAACGCTCTCCCACCAGATGTCAAAGAAAGCAACAACTACCAAACTTTTAGAAGACATCTGAAGGCAGCCCTGTTTAGGGAAGCTTTTAATGTTTAATAGGTTATTGTATTTTACTGTTTTGTTGGAAGCCGCCCAGAGTGGCTGGGAAAACCCAGCCAGATTGGCAGGGTATAAATTATAAATAATAATTATTATTATTAGTGAAATGTATAAACTTGAATAGAATGAATGAATGAATGAATGAATGAATGAATACCATGCATAAGAAACTGGGAGCATCAGAAGATGCCTGATTTCAAGCCCAGACCATTGTGTCATCTCACTCAGTATTGGCAATTCTGACTTGGAGCAGCTCTCGCCAGAGAGGACAGGGAGTGAACCTGGAATTCTCTGCATTCAAAGCAGATGCTCTACCACTGAGCTGCGTGCCTCTTCCCATGAACTGGTATTCTGCTTCTGATCGTTAGCAACCATGACCAGCAACCATTGGTAGCCTTGTCCTCCAAGAATTGTTCCCTCTTAATGCCATTCACATTGGTGGAACCATCTTGTGGCAGAGAGTTCCACAGGTTAATCACAAGGGAAACCACGATGCTGGGGAGAAAACAAATGATCCAGAATCCTTCAGCTTTAACTCCCCAGGCTATAAAACTGCCATTATAGCAACTCCCCTTCTACAGGGGTTGAATAAGGATGACCTGGACGAGGCAATATCTCATTTAGGTAACGCATGTTAGTGGTTTGTTTTTACTTTTAAAAAAATATCCTTCAATAAATCACTTGCATTCTCTGACTAGAGTATTTTGGCTAGAGGAATTCAGAGAAAATTGATGATTCAGTTCAATGACTGAATTATTATTATTGTTGTTGAACTTGTAAGGCCCATTTCCAAATAAATGTGTCAGTATTGACTCACAACTTCTTCTTCTTCTTTAATTACATTTCTATACTTCCCTTCATCCAAGGATCATGGGGCAGTTTACAATATTAAAATACAAAAATACATACTGTAGTTACAAGCAAAAATAATAACCTCTCCACACACGGGGGGGGGGGGCACATTTGAGCATGTAGATTCTAACCATAATTACAGCTGAGATAAAAGGAGTGTTGCTGTAGCACCTGGGATAGCTCAGTTGGTTAGAGCACGGTGCCGATAATGGCAAGGTTGCGGGTTTGATCCCTGCATGGGACAGTTGCACGTATTTCTGCATTGCAGGGGGTTGGACCAGATGATCATCCGGCTCCCTTCCAACTCAACAATTCTGTGATGGAGATCCTCGCTTTGTTTTTAAGGGGGTTGTTTTGTCCCTACTTTAAAATTGAAAAGCAGAACCAGGAGAAACTGGGTTGAGTCCTAAACCCAATAAGCCCTGAGGTTAAGATGGGGAAAAATAAAAACTGGACCAGCTCAGAAATGCAATGCCTTTGCCCAGCCTGCCTCTTCCCTGGGTAATATCTTGGCTGCATTAAAAGCAGCACCGTTTCCCTCTTCTAGAAAATGTGTTTCAGCATTAATCGCTTTCCCCTTCTCCAGCTAGTGCTTGTGTTGCAGAAGATGGAAATGACCCAGCATATTTTTGAAGGGACTGTGTAAACAATGTAAAATATCAGCCAGGCTGCTGCTGCTGACTCCTTTGTCATTGTGACTCACAGCCTGCTTTTGGCATCTGACTTTCAATTGTGCCTCTCATTCTCTCTCCCTGCAGTTTATCATTTCTTGGCTCACTGTTCACAAGCTCAGCAACTAAAAGCCACATTATTACTATGGGACGGACTAAGGTCAGCTTACGTACAAATGTGCGAATGTACCATCACGAATAAAGAGAGCCACACTGAATTTTCACGAGTGCCGAGCTGAAATGTGCCTGTTTAATGAGGAGGAAGCCTTTTGCCAAATCACATGGGGATTAGAAACATTTCCTTGCCATTAACTACGTTCGGCACAGAGAGACTTGCAGAAAAGGCCCTGCAGGCTGATTTTTAAAGCGCAAGACTAGGCAGCCTTCAGAACAGTGAAAGTCCATCGTTTTTCTGACCAAGTTGAGACAACCTTCTCACCTGGATTGAGCTAAGGCACAGGGCAGGAATAGACACCATGGTGCCCTGCAGAAGATGTTGGACTACAGTTCCCATAATCTCTGATCATTGGCCATGCTAGCTGGGGCTGATGGGAATTGGAGCCTAAAATTCTACAAGGCAGGCTTGAGCAGTATGTGGACCGAGAACTCCCAGAAGTGCAAGCTGGATTTCGAAGGGGCAGAGGAACCAGAGACCAAATTGCAAACATGTGTTGGATTATGGAGAAAGCTAGAGAGTTCCAGAAAGACATCTACTTCTGCTTCATTGACTATGCAAAAGCCTTTGACTGTGTCGACCACAGGAAACTATGGCAAGTTCTTAAAGAAATGGGAGTGCCTGATCACCTCATCTGTCTCCTGAGAGATCTCTGTGTGGGACAAGAAGCTACAGTTAGAACTGGATATGGAACAACTGATTGGTTCAAAATTGGGAAAGGAGTACGACAAGGCTGTATATTGTCTCCCTGCTTATTTAACTTATATGCAGAATACATCATGCGAAAGGCTGGGCTGGATGAATCCCAAGCCAGAATTAAGATTGCTGGAAGAAATAGCAACTACCTCAGATATGCAGATGACACAACCTTGATGGCAGAAAGTGAGGAGGAATTAAAGAACCTTTTAATGAGGCTGAAAGAGGAGAGCGCAAAATATGGTTTGAAGCTCAACATCAAAAAACTAAGATCATGGCCACTGGTCCCATCACCTCCTGGCAAATAGAAGGGGAAGAAATGGAGGCAGTGAGAGATTTTATTTCTTAGGCTCCATGATCACTGCAGATGGTGACAGCAGTCACAAAATTAAAAGACACCTGCTTCTTGGGAGAAAAGCAATGACAAACCTAGACAGCATCTTAAAAAGCAGGGACATCACCTTGCCGACAAAGGTCCGTATAGTTAAAGCCATGGTTTTCCCAGTAGTGATGTATGGAAGTGAGAGCTGGACCATAAAGAAGGCTGATCGCCGAAGAATTGCTGCTTTTGAATTATGGTGCTGGAGGAGACTCTTGAGAGTCCCATGGACTGCAAGAAGATTGAACCTCTCCATTCTTAAGGAAATCAGCCCTGAGTGCTCACTGGAAGGACAGATCGTGAAGCTGAGGCTCCAATACTTTGGCTACCTCATGAGAAGAGAAGACTCCCTGGAAAAGACCCTGATGTTGGGAAAGATTGATTTAAAATGTTGAAATGATTGTAAAATCAGTGAAATGTATATATCTGAAAAGTATAAATAAATAAAAATAAAATAAAGGTGGGCCACTGGCGTGATCCTGCAGGCTTGACTTGTATACTTCTGCTGCTTTGCTGCTGCTGTGCATAGAAACCTCAGCTATATCTTTTATATCTCAGCTCAAACAGGAGGTATATAATTCCAGGGTGGAGAAATCCAAGCCCGCTTGACATTATCCTGCTGGGATGGCTCAGTTGGTAGAGCATGAGACTTTCAATCTCAGGGTTGAGAGTTCGAGCCCCATGTTGGGCAAAAGATCCCCACGTTACACTTGGTTGGACTAGATGACGTTTGGGGATCCATTCCAGCTCTACAAGTCTATGATTTCCCAATTCATGGATCTTGTAGTTCATTCAATTGGGTTTTGTCATTTTTCCTGGCAGACAGGACTGATTTCTTTTGATTCCTTTGATCATTCTACTCATCTGTGAACCTTGTCATATTTAGCTTTTTTTAACACAGCATCAAGCACGGCATTTGATCCGAAATAGTAACATCCCTGCCGTCCTTGATAATTGAGCATGGCTGATCCATGCCCCCATGGTTGGTTGCGCAAGTTGAACAAAAAACACCCCCTCTGAAGTGATAATGTGGGATTCAGCTTCACCTGTTCCATAGGTAAACAAATTCTCATTTGAAGTGAAAAGTGTTTAATTAGCACTGTGGGCTGAATCCAGGAGTACTGTGTGGTTTTTTGGGGGGGCATATCAGACACCACACCTGGTCAGCTTGCCAGAAAACAGCATTCAACACCTCCCACCAAAATATAATAATAATAAAATAATAATAATAATTTATACCCCGCCCATCTGGCTGGGTTTCCTCAGCCACTCTGGGTGGCTCCCAACGGAATATTAAAAACACGATAAAACATTAAACATTAAAACATTAAACATTAAAAACTTCCCTAAACAGGGCTGCCTTCAGATGTCTTCTGAATCAGTTAAAGGAAAAGGCAAGACATATTTGACTTCTCTGTACAGATAACAATTTATTAGCTGAGGCATGGACCTTAGGGACAGTCTCTCGCGCACAGTATTTTGGACTTGGAAACTTTGGACTTGGAAACTATTTTGGACTCGATTTAAAGTATGTATGTTCTGCTTAAGCTGTAAAAGCACATGATCTGGACCAAACTTCCACCTATTTTAAAGGGACAGTTTTGCTGGGATGTGATTAGGTGCTCGGAGAGGATATATTTATTAGATATGATCCTTCCTTCCTCACATTTGCAAGTTCAGCAGCGTGCAGCATAAAATGGAAGCTTAGATTGTCTAGTTTTAGCATTTTAGTTTAAGTAACCCAGGATGCTTTAAGGCAGACTGGATTCTCCTGGATTTCCCCCTTTTCTCCCTCTTAAAATAACAATCACACAAACAGTCTTGTAAAATATATATTAAAAAATCATTTACTCAGAATACTTGTTGAAGAGTAACACATATAGCAGGCTTTGCTCAGGCAGGCTTAAAATGGTAATTCGGTTACAAAGACCTGCTTAAGTCTAGCAGATGTTCTTCACATTTCTTTTTTTTAAAAAAATATATTTTATTTATGGTTTTCAATTTTATACATGTCAATAATTTCACAATAATCTTAGCATTTCAAAACTTCAGCTCCTATCATGTGCCTATCTAGCAACACGTGAATGGTGGGTTTGACTCCATCTTAAATACCTCACATTTTTATTTGAAAAGCGGAGTTGTAGGTAGGAGGAGTGAAGGTGACAGTCACACCCACCCATTGACTTTGCAAATAAAAATAAAAAGTCAGCCTCATTATGTAGTTGTATATTACCGTATTTTTTGTTCTATAAGACTCACTTTTTCCCTCCTAAAAAGTAAAGAGAAATGTGTGTGCATCTAATGGAGCGAATGCAGGCTGTGCAGCTATCCCAGAAGCCAGAACAGCAAGAGGGATTGCTGCTTTCACTGCGCAGCGATCCCTCTTGCTGTTCTGGCTTCTGAGATTCAGAATATTTTTTTTCTTGTTTTCCTCCTCCAAAAACTAGCTGCGTCTTGTGGTCTGGTGCATCTTATGGAGCGAAAAATATGGTACCTGCCTGAGAATCGTGTTTCAGAATGGGGGGGAGAGTTGCCAACAAAAATGAAGCTCTGAGAGAGAGCAACATTGGTCACTGGATTGTGGGGTTCCAGAAAGACATAAGGATTGGGGAATCTATCATATTTTATGGGAATTGGAGGCCAGTAAAAGCCAGCATTTCAACCAAAATGGATGTGTTTTTTGTTTTGTTTTTTATGAATGGCAACAGAAGCATCCTCCATCTATTTAACACAGAGACATTTCTAAAGCTGGCACAGCAGTCTTCCCGCTGCTACATTAAGCAAGGGATTGTTACATTTTTCCTTCTCTTTGCTTTATGGCCTGGTTGTGGCACAGTATAATAAAGAGCTGGAGGCAAGGATTTTTATTTATTCCTGTATAGAGAGATGCACATACGAGTCTTCATAATGACATCTGTTTGAAGTGTGACAATGCAAACACATTAGCTTGCATATTGCTTGGGAAAATGAGCAGCACATTTAAGGACTGCTTTATCTGCTCTGGCTTGTGGTTCTGTTTCCTATGAAAGCCCAAGGTAAAGGTAAAGGTACAGTGGTACCTCGGGTTAAGTACTTAATTCATTCCAGAGGTCCTTTCTTAACCTGAAACTGTTCTTAACCTGAAGCACCACTTTAGCAAATGGGGCCTCCCGCTGCCGCCGCGCGATTACTGTTCTCATCCTGAAGCAAAGTTCTTAACCCGAGGTACTATTTCTGGGTTAGCAGAGTCCATAACCTGAAGCGTATGTAACCGGAGGTACCACTGTAAAGGTAAAGGACCCCTGACAGTTAAGTCCAGTCACGAATGACTCTGGGGTTGCGGCGCTCATCTCACTTTACTGGCCGAGGGAGCTGACGTTTGTCCGCAGACAGTTTTTCCGGGTCATGTGGCCAGCATGAATAAGCCGCTTCTGGCGAAACCAGAGCAGTGCACGGAAACACCGTTTACCTTCCAGCCAGAGCAAAAATGACCAGAAGAATCAGAAATCAGGAAGACCGAAATGATAATAAAGAATGGGGAAATTTTATAATTTATCTTAAAAACCATGGTAAACTGTTAAAATTGTTAGTAGGATTGGAGTAACACTTTGTAGGTTAATGGTGAATTTTGGATATAATGGAGATGTAAAAGATTTGGATTATTATAAAAGATACAGGAGGAAAGGACTAAAAGTAGGACCCACAAAGAGGAGGAGGGAAGTCCAGGAGATTCTTTGGAATCTTGTTTTTATGTTGTATGTTGGATATGTGATTTGAAAAACCAAGTAATTTTTATATCTATAAAACTCAAACAAAACGCTGAAATAGCATAGGAATCACTCAACTCAGCTGACCCTCAGGGTCAAATATTGCCTCAGCTGCAAACTTCAAAAAGACTTAACAATGCAGTCTTCTTTAAGTAGTCATAGTAGGAGTAATATATACCTCCAAGCTTATTTTCGGAAACAAAATGAGGAAGGGGTTGTGAATAGGAGCTGCCGAGGAAATAATGTTTCAGTTCTGCGTGCAGCTTCCCCATGTGGCGAGCGATGAAAACTGCAGCCTGGAACTTCTTTTTGCTGAGGGTGGTGAGGGGGATTTAGATTTGCTTCCCCTCTAAAGGTGAACCTACCTAATTTGCACCTTCTGAAAGAATACAGCAGGCATAGGCAACCTTGACCTTCCAGATATTTTGGGACTACAACTCCCATGATCCCTAGCTAACAGGACCAGTGGTCATGGGTGATGGGAATTGTAGTCCCAAAATATCTGGAGGGCCGAGGCTGCCTATACCTGGAATACAGGAACTGGAGCATGGAGATTCTTCAAAATTTGCCCTTCTCTCAATTCTCTGATGCTGTTCTTTAGCCAAGTATTTTGTACAAAAAATGCATATATTAGTAAAAATAGAATTGTGGAATTGTAGGCTCGGAAGGGACCCTTCCAACCCCCTGCAATGCAGGAATATGCAGCTGCCCCATACAGGGATTGATCCTGCTAATAGAATTATATGAGGACATTTTTTGAAAAATGACAAATTGATTTGAAAGAGTTGCATTGCAGGGCGTTGGACTAGATGAGCCTCATGGTCCCTTCCAACTCTACAATTCAATGATTGGAAATATGAGAAACTTAAGGAAACCAGAAAGGCCTGCTTCCTAGTTCTTAGGCTCTGGACTGACAGAGTTGGCAGTTGTGTTGTCTTGCCTGGAATAATTTTTTGTTTGAGCTGGGTCTTTGCCTAAGCAGCAGGTCCTCCCTGAACCTGCTGCCCTCTAGATGTTGCTGAAGTCCAAATCCCATCAGCCCCAGCCAGCTTGGCCAGTGGTCAGGGATGATGGAAGCTGTAGTTCAACAACATTAAGAGGGCACCGGGTTGGGGAAAGCTGGTCCTGGCTTGGCAGCTGCCCACAACTCAGTCCTATGAATTGTCAAAATCAAGATTTGAGCTCAGAGATGCTATTAGATTTTGAGTTTCAGATGCACATTCACACACTGGGCAATTGTTAGAGGATTGGGGTATGAATGAGGATCAACCTCTGCTTCATTTGAAGCATGTTTAAAGCAAGACATATTTCCAACCTGCTCCCACTGACAGGCCTGATTAAAATCTCATTTTCTCTCCCCTCCACTTAAAAAAAAAATTAAACTCAATTTTAATTTCATGTCAATAAATAATTCATCCTGATTAATTTATTAATGTGTGCGGAGATGGGGAAAATGGAATTTAGTATTAGGTTATTCTTATGTGAGAATAATGGGTTTCTGAATTGAGCTGAGCAATCTTTTGGGTGTCTGCTCAGACGTAAGTCCTACTGAATTCAAAGGGGCTTACTCACAGTTTTGTGTGTCTAGGATTGCAGCCTAGAAAGTTGTCTTGATAAGCAGACTATCACCCCCACTCTCTGGTTTGCAACTTGATCTGTAACTATAATAAATAGATTTAAATTTAAGGGGCTATGGGAAAGAGACCTTGGAAGGCCCATAATGGAAGAGGAATGGCTCAGATATGTAAAATTATTTATGTCAATTAGGCACTGTTAAGTCTTGCTGTTATTAAATGCCCTCACAGTTTCTAAACAGGTCCAATGATGAAGTGGCATTTCAGCAAGATACAAGGAGGCAACCATTCTGACCTTTATTTGTCACAATCAGCACTGTTTCCGTTTTCCTGCAGTTCAGTTTCCACCCAACACGATGCTGTTTTTCTCCCTGCCCACTATGCAATGCAAGTTATGTAGCTTACATATCTATTTATGTAATTTACATAACTTATGCTCATTCCGATGTAAATGAAACATCAAGAAAATGCAAAAAACACCCTTCATTAATTACAAACCATTTGCAGACTTAAAAACGTCATTTTTTTTTTAAACGGAATTTATATATCGCCCTATACCTGGAGGTCTCAGGGAGGTTCACAGAACCATGAATGATTATTCAATTGTCTGTATTCCTGACCACAAACATGCAAACTGCTGCAACTTCTGCTTCATCTATCATTTTCCGTGGAATTCTTTGACCTCTCTAGTGGTGACACCAGAAAGAAAGAACAAATTCACGGGGGAATAGAGAAGGGCAAACTGCATTTCTGAGTGTGGAGAGCTCTATCCCCTGTTAAAGATTTCCAAAAGAAAACTATGGATGTATTTCATGTTACACTTCCCATCCTAAACATATTTTACCTGAAACAAGTCCTGCTGCTTTTGATGAAGTTAACTTTCAAGTAGCCATGTTTACACCTGCAGCCAGATTTTTTTTTTTTATGTTCATGAGTCACTTATAATTTACATGCAGATAGTGTGTTTCCTTCAATAAACCCAGATGCCAACTTTGCTTCCATATACATCCGGACAACATTATTACTGGCCCCAACAACATCAAACATTCTATCTCAGGACTATTTAGTTGCTCATCTTCTAACATTGTGTATGCCATCAAATGCCAACCATGCCCTTCAGCTCTCTATATTGGACAAACAGGCAAACCCTACGCCAAAGGATAAATGGACATAAATCTGACATCTGGAATCACAAGACAGAGAAACCAGTAGGAGAACACCTCAATCTCCTAGGACATTCTATACAAGATCTACATGTAGCTGTCTTATTACAAAAGAATTTCAGAAATAGCCTGGAAAGAGAAGTTGCTGAATTGCAACCTATTACAGTGGTACCTCAGGTTACATATGCTTCAGGTTACAGACTCTTCAGGTTACAGACTCCGTTAACCCAGAAATAGTACCTTGGGTTAAGAACTTTGCTTCAGGATGAGAACAGAAATCGTGCTACAGAGGCGCGGCGGCAGCAGGAGGCCCCATGAGCTAAAGTGGTGCTTCAGGTTAAGAACAGTTTCAGGTTAAGAACTGACCTCCGGAATGAATTAAGTACTTAACCCGAGGTACCACTGTAATACTACTACTACTACTACTACTACTAATAATAATAATAGCGTGGGTGGCACTGTGGGTTAAACCACAGAGCCTAGGACTTGCCGATCAGAAGGTTGGCGGTTCGAATCCCTGCGACGGGGTGAGCTCCCATTGCTCGGTCCCAGCTCCTGCTAACCTAGCAGTTCGAAAGCACATAAAAGTGCAAGTAGATAAATAGGTACCGCTCCAGCGGGAAGGAAAATGGCGTTTCCGTGCGTTGCTCTGGTTCACCAGAAGCGGCTTAGTCATGCTGGCCACACGACCCGAAAGCTGTACGCCAGCTCCCTTGGCCAATAAAGCGAGGTGAGCGCAGCCACCCCAGTGTCGGTCACGACTGGACCTAATGCTCAGGGGTCCCCTTTACCTTTACCTTTACCAAACTTAAAACTATGGAGAGACCTGGTCTGAATAGAGACATTGGATTATTATCTCATTATACATGATAAAGCTATTTTTAGCCATCTCACCCACTGCTTTTTCCTGTAAGACCAATTGCAGTCGTTAACAGTTGTCAACAGGTTTACCACACCTATCAGCCAATCACCCCCTCTTCACCCTCTCACTATATATAAGGGTCTGGTGACTTCTGTTTCAGTGTATCCGAAGAAGTGTGCATACACACGAAAGCTCATACCAATAACAAACTTAGTTGGTCTCTAAGGTGCTACTAGAAGGAATTTTTTTTATTTTGTTCCTTCAAGGGGGTGAGGTATTTGTCTGCCAGGGAACGGGGGTAACTCGCCTTCCCCGGCCATCCTTTATGAATTATGCTGCTGGAATATTCAGCTCCTCGAAAAAAACACCACTAGAGTAACAGACCACAGGAAGAGAGCTGTAAGTAAAAGAGAGAAGATCACAGGGGAGGAAACGGTTCAATCAATGCTTACATAATGGGCTTGAGTAACTTGCATGCTGCCAGCCCAGCTCTGGAAAAGCAGATAATTAAGGCCACAGGAGACTCTTGAAAAAACCTTTGGAATAACAGCAAGCATTTACATAACACTTTTCACCTTTGAGGATAAACATCCAAAGATGAACTTTTCCTTTTTAAGCAAAGGCAAAAACCACCAAAACATTGGGTGCAAAATGAACCAGATATCAATTCCTGAAATTGCAAACTGCTTGGCAAATAAGAAAGTGAGCAGCAAAGTCTGTGATTCAAATTTCACTTTCAGGTGGAAGATAAGCCATGCCTTTCTTCTAGGAAAAAAAGGTGTCTGTTAGTAGCAAGGCGATTTATTTGAGAGTAAGTTTCAGGAATAATAATAATAATAATAATAATAATAATAATAATTTATTATTTGTACCCCGCCCATCTGGCTGGGTTTCCCCAGCCACTCTGGGCGGCTTCCAACAAAGATTAAAAATACATTAAAATGTATTTTTATGTATTAAATGTATGTAAATGTATGTAAAAAATGTATTTTTTTTGTATTAAAAAACTTCCCTGAAGCTTTAGTGGTGGTAGCGGTGGTTGTTGCCTGTACAGTAGTTTTGTTGGGAACTGCTAGGGTAGTCCAGTCAGATGGGTGGGGCATAACAACAACCCATCAAATTTAGCAGAACTTAATTCTGAGTTTTGACCAAAATGCGGGAGGCAGTGGAAGACGGGAGTGCTCTGGTCCATGGGGTCATGAAGAGTCGGACAAGACTAAACGGCTAAACAACAACAGCAATTCTGAGTAGACCTGCATAGGATTGGGAATTTAATTTGAAATCACCATAGTGAAAAAGCAGTGTTTATTCTGGATTAGGTTTTTTCAAACAGTTGTAATTTTAAATTTTATTTATACTTTTCAAATTTATACATTTCACTAATTTTAAAATTTCATTCATTTTACAGTCATTTTGACATTTCAGTACTTGACTTCCTTCCCCATCTTTCTGCAGCTGCTTTAATTTATTTTTAATATCTTCTGCATATCCAAATTACCCTAATTTGCTCATTTATTCATCTTCTTTAAATATATACTCTTATGAAACTGCAGTTTATTACAATAATCTTGCCAATGTTTTTAATCTGTTTACACTTTATCTGTAAATATTCAATAAACCATTTCTATTCTTTTACAAAAAGTTTGTTATATTGATTTCTTATCTTCCGGAATAAGATTATTCTTCAGATCGGATGTGTAACACTCAAAATGGAGCATGTTCAGCTTCCAAAAAAAGTTCACAAACTGGAACACTTACTTCCGGGTTTGCAGTGTTTGGGTTCCAAGTTGTTTGAGTACCAAGGCGCTTGAGAAGCAAGGTTCCACTGTACTTCGTTTTTTGGAAATGCAATGTTAACCACGCAAACTATTCTCACATTTGGAAGCCTCGCCTGAAATTTTATGCTGAGGGTTTTGGTTATAGGCAATTCAGATCTTGTGCCACATGGCGGGAATGTTTTAAATGCTTGGGGCATTCTCTGAGGAATTTTAAGTTATTACCTAGGAGCCTCAGTGGTGCAGCTCACATTACACAAGTATAATATTGGGCGCTGTTATTAAAAGCACTGGAATTTGCAAATGCAGGCAGATTGTTAGATATGGCTCACCAGAGCAGCAGACAGGCAGACTGGTTTTCTGATGAAGTGCTATCATTTATTGTATTTTGGAATCAGCATTATGCAAACGAGAAGCATGATTATTTTCTGTACTTCTGTCATTCTCAACCTTCCCCAGTAACTGAAATCATTTGAGCATTTGAAAGAACACAATGGGGCTCAAACTGTGTAACATGTCAATGGTAGCACCCAGAAGGAAAGCTTCTTAACCGATTTGTACCATTGGTCTGGTCAGGGTAAGACATGGAAGTGGATGGCCTGATCCACTTGTGTTTTTTACTACGTACCTTCACAACCACTTCCGCACTGAAGGCTGACAATTTTGCAAGCTGCTTCCGGCAACTGCTATGGTTGACATGATCTACAGACCCACAGTGCTGTATCTATCAAATGGATGTTCCTATCTGTCCAAGGCTTCAGCCATCATAGTGGCCTAGTGCCAAAGAAACTGAAGACAGGCAATCTGTATATACTTGGTTTTTTTCCTCCCATTCCCTTTGCAACAGTTCCCTGCGCAGCGCCCTTCAGTGAAGCGGGAGGAGAAATGGAAGGGGCTCCGTTTCTCCTGCCGCTTCGCTGAAGGGGCACTGAGCAGAGAGGGGGAGATTTTTTTTTCTTGTTCTCCCCCTCTAAAACAAGGTGCATCCTATAGAGCGAAAAATACGGTAACTGCCACAAAAGTTTATATATACAAATGTAGCCTGGAATTTGTGCTGTGGATGTGGCCTGGATGGGATGCAAATTGCTGGTATTAGAAAGGCTAATAGGCCAGCTGTCAATTTTACACCAGTGATTCATAGAGGAATCCAACCGTTCTCATTAATGTCCTGAATTTCTACAACGCAGCATTAATCATTACTCTTGCAGATACTTTCCCACCATCTGGGAATGAAGTCAGATGGCAGCCTGGAAGCTGGGATCTGCGGGACTTCTCCCTGAGTGTTCTCTCAGCCCCAAGAATGTGTGCTTTCACACAAACACACAGGCAACTTTTACATTTCACTACTGAGGTTAACAGCGTGACTTTGCAGTTTCTTCCATTCTGAGAACATCCCTTTGCTCACTTGTCCAGACTTGGCTGGGGAATCAATGATGTCCCAGATTCCCTGCTCCGTTAAAATGTGACTATAGGCTTTTCAGGAGCGTTGGGCTATTGGCAAACATCTTCAGATTTAGCCCAGCCTTCACCAGCCTAGTGCCCTCCAGATGTTTTAGACTACAACTCAGCCCCAGCCAACATGGCTCTGGTGGGATCCGTAGTCAAAAACATCAGGTAGACAAAAGTCGATTTACCCACTTTTCTGTATGCTTGTGGTGAGTAAAAATGCTAAAAAGCAAGACAGAGGGAGGCAGGACTCCCAATAGGGGAAATATTCAAGAACAGAATTTCTTTGTGATCATTACTTCCCCCCTCAGATGAAGAAGAAGAAGAAGAAAAAGAAGAAGAAGAAGAAGAAGAAGAGGAGGAGGAGGAGGAGGAGTTTGGATTTGATATCTCGCTTTATCACTACCGGAAGGAGTCTCAAAGCTGCTAACATTCTCCTTTCCCTTCCTCCCCCACAACAAACACTCTGTGAGGTGAGTGGGGCTAAGAGACTTCAGAGAAGTGTGACTAGCTCAAGGTCACCCAGCAGCTGCATGTGGAGGAGCGGGGAAGCGAACCCGGTTCACCAGATTACGAGTCCACGCTCTTAACCACTACACCACACTGGCCAGTGAAACAACCCCAGTTTGTTGATTGTCCTGGCTGAGGAAACATCGGAGCGCTGTGGCTGCTGTCTTTGCATTCCTGGTTTTGGAGGAGGGACTAGCAGCAAAAAATAGTGGTTATTCACTGCAGACTATTGGATAACTAGCTAAATAATACAAACATATTAAGGCTCTTCCAAAGAACATCGGGTGCATATACATACTTACATACATAGTGGGGTAAATCATGGTTTGTTTGTTCTTTCGTTTCCTTGATAAACAGGAACTTTCCCCCACTTCATTTTTTAGAGTTGAGTGGACATGGATCAAAACTAGGGACTCAGCTGTATAGCTGCAAATAAAACGTTTTGTGTGTGTTTTTAGTGCAATATACAATTGACACTAGGTGGTGATGGTGAGCCTTATGGAAAATTCCATGTATTTTTTAAAACTTTTTTTAAAAAAAGCATTTTCAGAACGGGTTTTCTATGTGTGTAGATTCCACCTAGGAATCGCCCAGATCACTTTCCTGTATTATATCTGTATTGCTTTTATTTTATCCCACCCACGTCATGCTCACAAAAAAATATGGGGAAACCTACACGCCCCTGTTAGCACCAGGAAATTCTTCTCATGGGAAAATTCTGCGGACTTGCACAAATTCTACAGCTGCCCTAGATTTAAGAAGTATCACCAACACTGCTCAGTACAATGGATATTTATAGCACCTGGAAATAATTGGTTTCAAGTTTCTGTAGCAGGATAGAGTCTATTTTTTAAGCAAGGAGATGGTTTCAGATCTGGATGACTGGGAGAGGGTAATAAAAAGCCAACTGCAATGCAGTAGGGTAGCTGGACTCCCACTTTCCTGAAATGTACATTAATCTTCCAACTTGTTGCTAAAAAATAAATAAATGAAAACAAATTCCATTCCCAAATGCGAGACAGAGTGGTCCTCCTGGCTGAATACTTCAAGCATGCCCTGTACCGAAATTACATAACTAAAGAACAAAGCGAAACTTCCATCACAGTTCAGGATAACATGATTCTTGCCCTCTTCGGAACTGGATCCTTTCCTTCCTGGACATCCTTGCAGGAATTCCACAGTGATTAATGCAAGATAGCACCCTGTTGCAACAAACGGGCTTTCTCCATAAAGTTCCTCTTAAAGGGCATCATGAAGTCATCAAAGTCCACCTCATAACTAAAACGCTGCCGACGCATCTCTCTCTTCCTTAGAAGGTCTTGGGTCGTCGCTTCGGGACTCCAAGTCTTGAAAGAGAAAAGGATCCCATAATTAAGATTCAGCAAATGGGCTATCCTTATGTACATTTCTTAACAGAAGGAAAAATCATGGTTGATATATTTTATAATCACCCCCTCCCATGTCCCCGCCATGCTGAATTTAGGATTGAAAGAAGCCTTCTTTTGTAGCCTATGGAATAAGTTTCTGGTGTGTTCTTGGTCATAGTGTGTTTATGGTACCCAGAAAGATTGGCAACCTCCAGTTACTATCTTGCTTATTCCCAAGTTTTATATTTTCCAGGCAGCTTTCTTCTCCAGAAGGATATTTTCAGTGGTCCCCCCCCCAAAAAATGTTTATGGGTACTCTCATTTTCCTACTCATATTGAAATAGTGCCCCTCAATGAGGCCAAACTTAGATTCACAAAATGTTTAGGGGTATGCGTACCCCTGCGTCCCCCCAGAAAAAATACATTGGATATTTTGTTTCACAAACTGAGCACCTCCCCAGTAATGCTGGGCTCTGGAATAAAGTTAGCAACATCTAGCTGTAAAGGATTCAGAATTACGGAGCGGAAGTATTCCAGCAGAGTTGAAGCATCACATGCAATCCTGTCACCTACAACTCCCAATAGGGAAAATATTCAAGAACAGAATTTCTTTGTGATCATTTCCTCCCCCCTCAGATGAGTGGAACACTAAGAAATAAGCCATTCTACTACATTCTTCCCCAGAGACCCACTCGGGTGTTAAGATCAGCAGAGGGAGCTGGTCTCATTTTGCAGACATACTTACCCTCTGTGGTGTGAAAGTGATATTAACTTTCCTTGTGGCTCCTCTAGTTATCAGTGAATTCAGATGGACGACATTATCCTTGAGGGATTCTTTCTTCTCCTCGAAGAGAGATTTCTCAGCGACTGTTTCCAACGACGGTAGAACCTTAAACACAGAACATCATCAGTTGCACAAGTGTTTGTGTGTGTGTCATAAATGTCTCATGCAATTAGCCGGAAGAGGTCTTTTTGCAACCCAAGTTTCTCGTTATGTGTCAAAATCCAAAAGCAGGGGGCTGTCGCAGTAGGTATGGGGGTCATGGAGGCTGCTCCCCCCTTGCAATGTGAGCACTGATAGTAATAGTAATAATAATAGTAGTAGTAGTAATAATAATAATAATAATAATAATAATAATATTTATACCCCACCCATCTGTCTGGGCTTCCCCAGCCACTCTGGGCGGCTTCCAAAAAAATATTAAAATACCGTAATACATCAAACATTAAAAGCTTCCCTAAACAGGGCTGCCTTCAGATGTCTTCCAAAAGTCTGGTTGTTGTTCTCTTTGACACCTTGGGGGAGGGCGTTCCACAGGGAGGGCGCCACTACCGAGAAGGCCCTCTGCCTGGTTCCCTGTAAAGTGGCTTCTCACAGTGAGGGAACCGCCAGAAGGCTCTCGGCGCTGGACCTCAGTGTCCAGGCTGAACGATGGGGGTGGAGACGCTCCTTCAGATATACTGGACCGAGGGCGTTTAGGGCTTTAAAGGTCAGCACCAGCACTTTGAATTGTGTTCGGAAACGTACTGGGAGCCAATGTAGGTCTTTCAAGTTTGGTGTTATGTGGTCTCAGCGGCCGCTCCCAGTCATCAGTCTAGCTGCCGCATTCTGGATTAGTTGTAGTTTCCGGGTCACCTTCAAAGGTAGCCCCATCAAAGGTAGCCCCATGTAGAGCGCATTGCAGTAGTCCAAGAGGGAGATAAGCAGAGCATGCACCACTCTGGTGAGACAGTCCGCGGACAGGTAGGGTCTCAGCCTGCATACCAGATGGAGCTGGTAAACAGCTGCCCTGGACACAGAATTGACCTGTGCCTCCATGGACAGCTGTGAGTCCAAAATGACTCCCAGGCTGTGCACCTGGTCCTTCAGGGGCACAGTTACCCCATTCAGGCCAGGGAGTCCTCCACACCTGCCCGCCTCCTGTCCCCCCAAAACAGTACTTCTGTCTTGTCAGGATTCAACCTCAATCTGTTAGCTGCCATCCATCCCCTAGTGGTGGAGGGAAAGGCAGAGCATGTCCTTTGCATGCAGAAGGTCCCAGGGTCAATACTGGCATCTCCCAGTAGGTCTGGCAAGGGCAGTAGAGAGCCATTGCCAGTCGGTGAAGAGCTAGGCAGCCTTTCTTGGCAGAAGGTGGCTCTGATGGGGTTTGAGAGCCCTCCTGCCTCCTTCCCCAAGTCCTGTAAGTGCTTGCCTGGCTTTGGGAAAGAGGCAGGAGTGTTCCAGCTCTCAGTCACCCTTACCAATGTCTCTGCCGCTGCAGAACTGCTTCTGTGGCCCCTGTCCACAGGCCACATGAAACTGAGGCACCCCTGAATGAAGGCAAGGCTCAGGGAGCCTTCAAAGAAAGCAGGGCAATTAAAATGGGGCAATGGGGAGGTATATCCACAGGGTTTTCAGAAGTTCAGACACCTCCCTCCCTGCTCCTATCCACAAAGAAAAGTTTGGGCCGTTCGTATCAAAGAAGGATGAATCGGTAGTGTGTTGAACTATGTGGGATCAGCAAAGCTAACAGCTAAAACAAGATAACCTAATGATGGTTGTTTTGCAGAAGAATAGAAGCCTTTCTCAGACTATTCAAAGAAATATTCCAGTACGGCGAATTCACGAGCAGTTATTTGAACTATGAGCAACAGAATGAATTAGAGACTGTTGTATTATTGTTATGGTATAAGAGAGAGAAGATACGGTGTAGCAAGGGGGAGAAATAATTTAAAAAAACCACCATGGAAAATGGGGTGGGAGGCGACAAAACAAAAGGAAACATTATTATGTATTGGAATGTAGATGTGAATTTTTTTGAAAATGTAAGTGTGGAGCATGTGCTCTGCATGCACCAGGCAGAGTCCCCAACATCTCTGGTCAAAAGGGCCTCCAGTAGCAGACCTAAGGAGAAGGCAGTTGGATAGGCTCTATGGAGAGACCTCAAGTCCTTTCCCAGGGCAGCATAAAACAAACAAGGCTTGGAAAAGGGTTACAAGGCCTGACAAGATCCTGGAGTCCTCCTTCCTCCTTCCTGAAGCTTCAGGAAGGAGGTGTGAGGCCCATGTCCCAGTTTTTATCGTATGCATGTTGGAAGGTATGTTGTGAAAGTTTCATTACTAGCCTGCTGAACTACGTTTTCCTGCAGTCATTCTTCAGCGCAGCCTTCTCCCCCATGACCCACCCCACCAACCCTCAATCACTGTGAAGATGCCAAGAGATGGGGCTTGTATATGTGGGCCAGTCCACTGTCCCTCAGACCTTGTGGGGGGCCAGACTATATTTTGAAAAAAATGAATGAATGAATGAATGAATTCCTATGCCCCACAAATAACCCAGAGATGCATTTTAAATAAAAGGACACATTCTACTCATGTAAAAACACGCTGATTCCCAGACCATCTGCGGGCTGGATTGAGAAGGCGATTGGGCTGGATCCGGCCCCTGGGCCTTAGGTTGCCTACCCCTGTAGTAAAGATTTCTTAGTTTAGAAAAATATGTGCATTGTCTCTTTTTTCAAGTTGCGCTTTCTACAGATCAGTTTCATTTGTTTTGAGACATTAGTGTTAAATACAATGTTAGGTTAGGAAGAAAAGGGGGGTGAGGGGTAGTGGTGGGGTGGGGTGGGGTCAGGTGGCAATGCTTCTATTCTTCTACTTAGTGTATGTGTGGGGTTTCGTGTCAACGTCACTTGTGTGGGTTCTCTTTCAATTCGCTTGTTGTGTTTCCATGGTGGGGAGAGAGTTTGGGGGTGGCCTAGCGTGTTGGTGGTTGTCTTTGATTGGCTGTAGTGAGATTTGTTTTTGTGTGGTGTGTGTGTGTGTGTGTGTGTGTGTGTGTATTTTTGGATCAGGTTAGCCAGATTAATTTGTATGTTGTTGGTGGATTCATGTTGTTGTCTTGTTGGGCTTGTATGTGATAAAGGGGAGCTATACCAGGCCGAAGGCGTCTTCTTCTATTTGTCCCTGTGTCAGCTTCAGTTTATGGGTTAGTTTTTCTAATAAGGCTGTTTCCCGCACTATTTGATACCACTAGTCCATGCTTACTCCAGACAAGTCTCTCCAGTGTCTGGCTATGATACTTCTGGCTACCATGCAAGCTGCTGAGGTCTTCTGCTCCCATCACCCCCTGGCCAAGATGCCTGGGGATGACGGGAGTTGAGCCCAACATCTGGAGAACCCACCATTGAAGGGAAGCACCATGGCATCGCCTTACCTCATCTTTCACAGACTCTTTCGATGCAGGATCTGGCATCTTTGCCTTGGGAGTGGCAGGCGTTGCTGGGGTGGTTGGAGCTCCTGAGGCTGCTGAGGCTGCTTTGGCCGGTGCCTTTGGCTTGGCCCCCTTTTTCCCTTTCTGCTTGTCCCCTTTGCTGTCCGGTGGCTTTGGCATGTGGTCCAGCGTGTCTTGAATGTAGTGGACCAGCCGGGTGTCAGCATAAGCCTTTGCAACTTCCAGAGCATTTTGTCCTGTTTGAAAAAAGAAGGTGGCTCAGTATGTGGGTGCAGTGGCGTTCTTCAGCCAGTGTGGTGTAGTGGTTAAGAGTGATAGACTCGTAATCTGGGTTCGTGTCTCTGCTCCTCCGCATGCAGCTGCTGGGTGACCTTGGGTCAGTCACACTTCTAAAATCAAGTCTCTCAGCCCCACTCACCTCACAGAGTGTTTGTTGTTGGGGAGGAAGGGAAAGGAGAATGTTAGCCGCTTTGAGACTCCTTCGGGTAGTGATAAAGCAGGATATCAAATCCAAACTCTTCTTCTTCTTCTGCCTGATACCAGAGCGATTCCATGTCACCAAGAACACAGGGACAGAGTGGGATGGGAGCCCAGAGTATTCGGGTGGTGAAGATGCTATTGAGCTACAACTAACCTGGGTGCATAAAGTTCAGTGGTGAAGCATTGTAAAATGATTGGATTTTGAATCCATTGGTGCCTACCTCTTATTTATTTATTGAATTTATATACCACCCCATACCCAGGGGTCTCAGAGCAGTTTACACAGGCTTCCTCAACCTCGGCCCTTCAGATGTTTTGAGACTGCAATTCCCATCATCCCTGACCACTGGTCCTGCTAGTTAGGGATCATGGGAGTTGTAGGCCCAAAACATCTAGAGGGCCAAAGTTGAGGAAGCCTGAGTTTACAGAATAAAATCAAGACATAAAACCACAAAATACATAATAAAAATAAAAACAACAACCCAATAGCCCGCTCCCCCCAAACCACACACACAAGGGCATGGGATGTAATCAGATCAACCAAAGGCCAGGTTAAAAAGAAATGTTTTTGCCTGACGTCTAAAGGTGCATAATGAAGGTGCCAGACAAACTTCCCTGGGGAGAGCATTCCACAGACAGGGAGCCCCATGGACTGCAAGAAGATCAAACCTACCCATTCTTAAGGAAATTAGCCCTGAGTGCTCACTGGAAGGACAGATCCTGAAGCTGAGGCTCCAATACTTTGGCCACCTCATGAGAAGAGAAGACTCCCTGGAAAAGTCCCTGATGTTGGGAAAGATGGAGGGCACAAGGAGAAGGGGACGACAACCTAGCAGTTCAAATGCATGTCAAAGTGCAAGTAGATAAATAGGTACCACACCGGTGGGAAGGTAAACGGTGTTTCCTTGCACTGCTCTGGTTCGCCAGAAGCGGCTTAGTCATGCTGGCCACATGACCCGGATCTGTACACCGGCTACTAACATGAGTTTGACCAAACTGCAGGAGGCAGTGGAAGACAGGAGTGCCTGGCGTGCTCTGGTCCATGGGGTCACGAAGAGTTGGACATGACTAAATGACTAAACAAAAACAACAACGTAAGCTGGAAAGAGTATTTTTTTAAAAAAAGAAAAAGAATATGTAAAGCAGCAATGATTCAATTTCCAGTGTAGGTCAGGAGTTAGAAGTTACTGATGAAACACCATAGCTAATTTAAAGGTTGCATTGGCTGTCAATTAGCAGTAACACAAAGGTTTTACCTTTTCTGTTTGTCAGCTGAGGCTTAGCACCAGCGTTGACCAAATGATGCACCGTGTCCAGTCGGCAGCTCTCAAGGCCTCTCATCAATGGGGTTCCATAGTTGATTGAAATAGCATCTACTGTTGCTCCGGAATTAATGAGCAGTTCAGCAATATCCTGCTGGCCTGCATGGCATGCATGGTGGAGAGCAGTCCACATGAAATTGTCTGTTGCGTTCACATTAGCCCTGCAGACAAAGAATGATTGTTCTCTATATTAGAAATATACTGTTTTGTCACATAGGGACACGAGGAATTTTATTTCAGTGAATTCCAATGAGAAGGGACCTGATTTGTGTTAGGATCCATCCTACTCTCGTGTAGGACCCTGGCAGAGACACATGCCCAACTGGCATATTCTCTCCCTCCTGGTCGATCGTTCAGGAGCTTCAAAAGCTTTCTTCTGCCCGAACATCATAGAGACTGATGCCAACAGACATCAGCACACTTAAGGATCCACAGAGTTTGTGCAGCTTGTGTAACAGACCTCAGCAACTCAGCATTTTTGCTAATCTACTTTATTTACATATAAACACACACGGAGCACTGCAACATGGCTCCCTCTCTCTCTCTCTCTAGCAAAGAGAAACAACAAAGGACAATAGTCCCACTTCACGGAACACAGTAACACAAACATCCTGTCTCTGTCACTTCCCACTCTGTGGAATGAAAACATACACCGTCATGTGATAGACAACAATCCCATGACGGCAGACATGGGGAATGAATCTTCAATAATTTGCACACACCAATGCCGGTTGCTGTTACAACTACTATAGCTATAGCTTAGGGCCCCACTCTCTTGGCCCCCCCAAAAAAATTTAAAGGAAAAAACACACACACCTGGATGTACATTTCCAAAATATAAGATAAAAACCAAATAAAATAAAACCTACATACAGCAACAGCGTTTTGTGTTCTGCAGGCTCCAATGATGTAAGTAATGGAATGGGTCCATAAGTTACCATATAGCATATATTCAACACAAAAAAACAGCGACAATTTCTTGTTAACAAAGGACAGCTGGACATATAAAGGGCCCCATTACCTTCAGTAGATTAGGGCCTCATCAAACCTAAATCCAGCCCTGAACTACTGCCATTATTCATCACCACGATGATGGTGCACAATTGCCAGGGACTGGGTAGAGGAGGAATGGTGAAGCCCGCCTCCCCAGCCTGACCCTTCAGAGAAGAAGACGACCATTCAGAATTACAACAGGGGTTTGAGGGAGGTCACAGCTCAGAGGAAGATGAGGGGGAAAGTTGGGAAATAATGGGAGAGGAGGAGGAGGCAGAGCAGCTGGCTGACACATTATCACTAGAAAGCATTCCAGACCCACCATCTCCCAGAACCCGGCGAGCCTTAAAAGTAGAAGAGCAAAGAGCTCAGAAGCAAAGGGCTCTTAGCACCAACCGTAGAAGGGATGATGAATGAGGAAATGGGAGAAAAGAGGTGATTTACTTGGAGCAACACCTTTATTCCAAGAGGCCACGTTCCCAAGCCTCTCTCTGTGAATATTGAATAAAAGCAGATGATAAGGACTTTCCCTTGTCTTGCCCATTCCTGGCAACCTGCCGTGGGGGTTGGTTCCTCCGCTGCCTGACAACAGTTGATGCAACACCTTTCTTTAAGCCAATCTCTAAGCGGTTTGCCAACTAGGTCAAAGCATCCACATACAGATGGTACATTTAAAGTTATATGAGTTCCCTGGAAGAACCTTGGAAACTGTAATAATTTACTTCCCCCAGAGTTACAATTCCAAGCACCCCATACAAAGTACCTTTCCCAGGATTCTTTGGAGAAGTCACATGCTTTAAATGTGCTACAAAGTATATGTAAAGGTAAAGGGACCCCTGACCACTAGGTCCAGTAGTGGCCGACTCTGGGGTTGCGGCGCTCATCTTGCTTTATTGCTTGAGGGAGCCAGTGTACAGCTTCCGGGTCATGTGGCGAGCATGACTAAGCCGCTTCTGGCGAACCAGAGCAGCGCACGGAAATGCTGTTTAACTTCCCGCAGAGCAGTACCTATTTATCTACTTGCCCTTTGACATGCTTTCAAACTGCTAGGTTGGCAGAAGCAGGGACTGAGCAACGGGAGCTCACCCCATCGGGGGGATTCGAACCACCAACCTTCCGATCAGCAACCCCTAGGCTCTGTGGTTTAACCCACAGCGCCACCCGCGTCCCTCAAGGTACATGTACACAGTCATATACTGCCTTTCCTCCAAGGGGCTAAGGCTGTCATGCATTGCATTCTCCCCCACCCCATTTCACTCTTGCAACAAATCTGAGAGTTAGGTCAGTTAGGCTTAGAGATGGTGACTGACCTAAGGTCACCAGATGAGTTCCATGGTTGAAGAAGGTTCTGGCTGTGGATCTCCTCAGTCCTGGTCCATTGCTCCCACCATGGTTGGAAAAGTAGCTCCTCCAGTCAAACATACAATCTTCCATGACAACTTGCCTAGGCTGTCACATCATAATGGTCACTTGTGATGGGCGTAGCCATTTGTCTTCAACTCATGGGTGAGGACACACTACTACTGGCCTGCAGCCTGAACTAAGGTGGGAGACAACTGCACCTCTACCACAAAGAACACACAAATAAATGGGTCTCCAAGTGGATCTTTGGGTTAAAGGAAGGATATGAAAAAGTTGACTACTGATCTAGCCCGTCCCTTTGGGTGCAGCCTTCTGTTGTTTCCTTCACAACCATCTTGTGAAGTCGCATAGGGAGAGACTTGGGGGCCTGTCCAAAGCTACCCACTACTTCTCGATAGTGGCGCCTGCCCTGTGGAACATCCCTTCAGATGTGAAGGAAATAAGCAGCTATCTTATCTTTAAAAGACATTTGAAGGCAGCCCTGTCTAGGCAGGTTTTTAATATTTAATGCTGTATTGTTTTTAACACTCGATTGGAAGCTGCCCAGAGGTGGCTGGGGAAACTCAGCCAGATGGGAGGGTATAAATAAATTATTATTATTATTACTACTACTACTACTACTACTCACTGTCAGGATGCTGTCAGTGGCTCCAGGCTGGTTGTCCAGGAAAGTATCAAGACAAGGAAAAGTTTCTTACCCTCCCTTTTCATTTCAAGATTACAAAAAGAGGCTATAGAACCCAGCCTCTTGGATAAAGGCATTGTCCCAAGTGAATCTCCACCCTCCGTTTCTCCCACTTCCTCATTTGTCACTTCTACGGGTGCTGCTAGGTGCCCTCTGTCTTTGAGCTCTTCACTCTCCTACTTTTAAGGCCTGCTGGATTCTGGGAAATGGAGGGTCTGGAATGCTTTCTAATGACACCATGTCGGCCAGCTGCCGTTTCGCTCCTGCCTCCTCCTCTCCCATTATTTCCCAACTTCCCCCATCTGCCTCTGAGCTGTGACCTCCCTCAAACCCCTGTTGTAAATCTATACTGTCTTCCTCTTCCTCCTCTCTGGAGGGGTCAGGATGCGGAGGTGGTCTCCACCATTTCTCATCTGCCCAGTCCCTGATGCCCACTGACCTTTGTGTCTGCACTCTGTCAACCGCAAAATTCTGAATGCCCTGCACAGGGCATGGACACACCCCTCATAAATTGGGGGATGCTTCATCACTGAAGCAGTCAAGTACAACATTTTCCTGTTACCTAGAGTGGACACCCAGGGGAATGTGGCTCCAGACAGGGAGGACTTCCTGTCATACCTGCTCTGAAGCCTCCTGCCCTTGTGTATGGCCAGGTAGATGTGCATGAGCTTAGCAGACTCTGGAAAAGGGCTAGCCACACAGCCATCTTCCCTTTTTTTCTTTTCAGACTTTGACCTCCTCTCCTGGCTCTTAGCCAACACATGGGTCATCCTTACAAGAGGATGGAAGCCACAAGGCAGAAAGTCTGAGGTGTAGCTCAGACTTCTTTTCTGTACAAATGTAACTGTTACCCTAAGATCAAGCCTGCCTTCAGATTACTGCTGTGAACTGAATGTAAGTAAAACTTTACTCTTACTTTTAAAGAAGACTGTTTTGTGTTATTGCTTAAGTTAAATGATTCTAACGAATCCATCAACTTGCTTCCAACTATCTGCAAGGGAATGTGCTCTTCTGCTAGCTCATTGGCGTGAGGAAGGATAATGTTTCATCAATACATCCTCTCCTACCTTCCTCAACATTCCCACATAAATCCTACATTACTTGTGTCTATAGGGCTGTCTCCTATGCCCACCAGCCCAGTAAGCCACCAGAGGAAGTAAACCCACCCTCTTTCCAGGAGAAACTTCACCACTTCGATGTTCCCACTTGCACAAGCGGCCATCAAAGGAGTTTTGTAGAAATGGTCTCGTATGTCCACTGATACCCCTGCCTCAAAGGCTTTCTTCATGGACGAAAGGTCTCCGTCTTTAGCGAGGTAGTTGATGTGGGCGAAAGTCTTCAATGGGTCGTCAATGTACCACCAGGAATCATCTTGGATGGGGTGCTCGGGAGGGTGGTCCCGATTGAACCGGTTGCAGTCCGTCACGTTCTTATAGGTTTCGATCATGTACTCGGGTGGCCCGCCATCTGGCCGCCGCGGGTACGCACTGTCCGGAATGACGCAGATTGGCATAGGGGCGACAAACTTGGCTTTCCTGCCTCTCGCTTTCTTGGGTTTCTTCTTCTTGGGACCATAAGATGTAAGGAGGAAGGCTTTCTGCAAGAACCGGTTGCCCTTAAGAAACTCCTCAAACTTAATCCCTCCTGCTCGCGTTTTCTCGTGAGCCTGAGCAATTGTCATTAATTGTTCAGCCTCCACAAACGGACACCTCTCTTCGATGATGGACACAAAATCTTCCTTGTTCACGGCCCCGTCCCCTCGATCTGTGATCTCAAATGCTTCGCGAAGACTTGCCTGGTGTTCTACGGTCCAGTCATGTAGCCTAACAGCCCAGGGCGGGTTGGGGTTCTTCACCCCAGGCTTGGGCTTGGAATATTTGGCATAACGCCGCTCAATCTTACGAATCTCCTTACTTGCTGCTTTGAATCCACCGTCTTTAGCCACCTGCCTTGGTGTCTTTTTCTCTAGGTTCCTCCATGTAGGGTCAGTGCCTAAAAGGCAAAAGTGTAAGTTCCAATGACGACAGCTCCAAAATCTTAGAAAATGAGTCAAAAGAAAGTCTCAGCACCTGGGGATCAGCAAAACCGTGGTTGACTCATTCATTTCATGGCTCTCAAGATTCTTACAGAATAGAGGTGGCTAACCCTTTCTGGCCTGAGGGCCACATCCATCCTTGATCAACCCTTGGGGGGGCACATGCAGTTGGTGGGTATGGCCAAAGGTGGGTGTGGCCACCCCACATTCTTTCACACACTCCCTTGCTTGGACACAAGCACCACACACCAGCACACAACCTGCTCACCTCTGTGGATGTGCGAACAACCCGCAGGCCACCCCACAAATTAAATTTCCATATCATAAATTAAAGCATTTGCAATATATTTAATATTATTTAATATACACAGTTAATATATTTGATTAAATACATCTTGTGTATTTAACAGATTCAATACATGCAACCAGTAAACCAATTTCACACGCAAACAGACGTGGACGCTTTTTCTAACAACAAGATTTCACACAAAAATTTCTTAAGGTTTTAAGATGTCATTTTCTTGAATGTTGCTGAAGGCCGCCAAACAAGGCATCGAGGGCCACAGCTGTGGGTTGGACCACCCTGATGCAGTATATTACAGGCACCAAAACAAGATTGCTCCCCTCCTGCTTGAGTGCAGTGGATTCACATTCACTGAATCAGGTGACTGAACCCCTGAGTTTATCCCAGGGTTGGGGGGAGCACTTCATTCTCAGACAATCCTTTACCTCTTTGACCTATAAATCTGCAGCACTCTGCATAACCCCCAGCAGCAGCATAATGTAATGGCGTGTTTCCATTCATGGCTATCAAACCCACATCTCCATTGTAGGCGGAAATAAGCTTCAGGATCTGCAAAGCAAAGTCAACACCATTAAACCAAGACAGACATACTTTAACCAAATGTACTGTACCTGTTTTCTTCTCAGCAAAATTGCAGCAAATGGATGCCATTTAAACAGTCTGAAAAGCTGTAACTATATAAGCTGGGGCACCAGAGAAAGGCCTAATTCAGGGGTCAGCAAACGTTTTCAGCAGGGGGCCGGTCCATTGTCCCTCAGATCTTGGGGGGGGGGGGGCGGACTATATTTTTTGGGAGGAAATGAACGAATTCCTATGCCCCACAAATAACCCAGAGATGCATTTTAAATAAAAGGACACATTCTACTCTTGTAAAAAGACACTGATTCCTGGACCATCCACGGGCTGGATTTAGAAGGCGATTGGGCCGGATGTGGCCCCCGGGCCTTAGTTTGCCTACCCATGGCCTAATTAATACTTGTAATGGCGAGAGGGCAAAATTCCTGCACATAAATACCTCCACTTAAGGCAAGGGCTGGAGGACCTGCAGCCTTTCAAAATTTGCGGGACTACAAAACCCATATTCCCTGACCACGGCACCGTGCTCACTGGGGCTGATGGGAGTTGGAGTCCAGCAACGTCTGGAGCATAGCTGTCAATGTTTTCCCTTTTTAAGGGAAATTCCCTTATTCCGCATAGGATTCCTCACAAGAAAAGTTGACAACTATGGTCTGGAGAGCTGAAGGTCGCCCACCTGTGCTTTAAAATAAGCCCTTTTCTCCTTCTGACAAGGGCCAAACTCCATATCATGTGAAATTTGCATTTGTGTGGGTGTTTCAAAATGTTGCCCAGTTTAGAGCAGCGAAGTTGGCTTCCCCGCACAGGGCGCCAAGCCGAGGGGGTACAAAATTGAGAAGATCAGTCACTGAGAAGATTCCTTTGGGGGTGCTAAATTCTGGCCTTGCTCAGAGCGCCGTGCTACCAAAGATGGCCAAAGCCCACCACTATCCAGTATGAGCCCTGCGTGTGGAGCCGTGATCCACAACAGAATTGAGGCACAGGCAGAGGGGAGTTTAATCCTCCTCCCATCATTGCTGCAGCGACTTCCAACATAAATCCCTTCTCCCAGATGAAATTGGCAATTGCCTTGAGACAGAAGTTGCTATTGTGCAGCTTCACCTTTTGGGCAAATAGTAAATTTGAGGCTGGGCTCCATTTTTTTATGGTATGGCACAAACCCAGTCCCAATCTAGATTGGGCCCTTTGCAGCTGCCATTTTTAAAAAACCACACAAAGACATATTGAATATAAAATGTAGTATCACACGGGTGGCACTGTGGGTTAAACCACAGAGCCTAGGACTTGCCGATCAGAAGATCAGCAGTTCGAATCCCTGCGATGGGGAGTCCCGTTGCTTGGTCCCTGCTCCTGCCAAACTAGCAGTTCGAAAGCACGTCAAAGTGCAAGTAGATAAATAGGTACCACTCTGGTGGGAAGGTAAACGGCGTTTCCGTGTGCTGCTCTGGTTCGCCAGAAAGCGCCTTAGTCATGCTGGCCACATGACCCGGAAGCTGTCTGCGGACAAACGCCGGCTCCCTCGGCCCATAGAGCGAGATGAGCGCCGCAACCCCAGAGTCGGTCATGACTGGACCTAATGGTCAGGGGTCCCTTTACCTTTATTACCCAAAGGGATCATCGTTCTGACTCTTTAACTAGCTATCTGCCACTTTTAAAACCATCCTCATGCCTCCTCACTGCTCTCCAGATCTTCAAGTTTCTCCCTCCCTGAAGGAGGCAGAGGCTGAGTGGTGCTGGACAGCACTGGCTCTGCCTTCAGGACAATGACCCTCAGGCTGTGCAGGGGAGTAGGGAAAACCCCAAGTTATCACAGCACACAAAAAAGATAAAGGTAAAGGACCCCTGGACAGTTAAGCCCACTCAAAGGTGACTATGGGGTTGTGGCGCTCATCTCGCTTCAGGCCGAGGGAGCTGGCGTTTGTCCGCAGACAGCTTTATAGGTCATGACTAAACCACTTCTGGCACAACGGAACACCGTGACGGAAACCAGAGCACACGGAAAAGCCTTTTACATTCCTGCCGCAGCGGTACCTATTTATCTACTTGCACTGGCGTGCTTTCAAACTGCTAGGTTGGCAGGATTTGGGACAGAGCAACGGGAGCTCACCCTGTCATGCGGATTCGAACTGCCAACCTTCCAATCAGCAAGCCCAAGAGGCTCAGTGGTTTAGACCACAGCGCCACTCGCATCCCTCTCACAAGAGCACACCACTATAGTAGCTCCATGTTTCTTTCTATTCAGGTCAAGCAAAACATTCTGAAAAGTGTGCTTTGGGGAAAAGCCAAATTGGATTTTCTGGGATCCCCTCTGTTAGCCAAGCCTGATTATTAGTAATTAACTGAGAGAGTTCCTTGGGCTGGGTACCTTTGTTTCTGACACCACCAACAAAGAATACCTCAAAAAACCCTCCTTTGGCAGCAAAATGTGCGGCATGGTGTCTTTCATTGTCAAAAACATTAACATTTCCACCTCTCTCAAGAATACCGCGGACCACATCCAAAACCCCTTCTCTGGCTGCTTCCATCAGGGCTGTGCGGCCGGTCGCCTGCAGATCAGAGAAAGGGAGGAAGAGGGGGGCAGGGGAGAGAGAAAGAGAGACACAGAATTAACCCATATTTGCTCATTTACTATATTGCAAAAAGTGGGGGGGCAGAGGAAATGTCTTATTCTATAAAGAATGGAAGCCATGAACAGGGGCTAGGGCTGCTAAGTAGTTCCCTGCTGCCCTCTCCTCTACCTGAGAAAAAAGGGGACTATGTGTACAATGGGAGCCATTGTTCTTCAGGTACAAAGCAGGCCTCTCTGAAAAAGATCACGATCCTAGCAGAAAACATGAGATATTTCTGTGGCCTGCTCCCTATCTTGAATTTACATGTGTATTAGTATGTCTTGATAATGCCGGGAGGAGCAATCAGTGGAGTAGCGTGGGTTGTCAGCACCCGGGGCAAGGCAAGTAATTTGCACCCCCTAACCCGTGGATTTGCGCCCCGTAACCCGTGGATTTGCCCTAACCCCAGATGTTGCGCCCGGTGCGGCCAGCCCCCCTTGCACCCCCCACGCTACGCCACTGGGAGCAATAGATGAATCTGACACTACTCCGCTTTTCTCATTCCCCAATCATCTCCAAATGTCCACATCAGTTTGCAATTTCTTAATATCCATACATAAAAAGGCTTCCTGGAAATTCACCAGTATTTTAGTGTGAATTTATTTTTATGCGCTTCCTTACCATCTGCAGTTTTTTCAAATTACAGCGGTACCTCGGTTCTCGAACGTAATCCATTCCGGAAGACTGCCCGAGTTCTGAAACGTTTGGAAACCGAGGCACAAAGGGCTGGCTGCAAATGCAATTGGAAAATTGAAAAACACACAGCGGAAGTCGTTCAACTTCCGAGGCACGTTTGAAAATGGAAGCATTTATTTCCTGGTTTTTGGTGTCCGGGTTCTGAAATGTTCGACAACAGAGACTTTCGAGAACCGAGGTACCACTGTATGTGTTATATATATATCTATATATGTATGTATACAGTGGTACCTCAGGTTAAGAACTTAATTCATTCTGGAGATCCGTTCTTAACCTGAAACTGTTCTTAACCTGAGGTACCACTTTAGCTAATGGGGCCTCCCACTGCCGCTGCACCACTGCTGCGCAATTTCTGTTCTCATCCTGAAGCAAAGTTCTTAACTTGAGGTACTATTTCTGGGTTCATAGAATCATAGAATCATAGAGTTGGAAGAGACCACAAGGGCCATCGAGTCCAACCCCCTGCCAAGCAGGAAACACCATCAGAGCACTCCTGACATATGGTTGTCAAGCCTCTGCTTAAAGACCTCCAAAGAAGGAGACTCCACCACACTCCTTGGCAGCAAATTCCACTGTCGAACAGCTCTTACTGTCAGGAAGTTCTTCCTAATGTTTAGGTGGAATCTTCTTTCCTGCAGTTTGGATCCATTGCTCCGTGTCCGCTTCTCTGGAGCAGCAGAAAACAACCTTTCTCCCTCCTCTATGTGACATTCTTTAATATATTTGAACATGGCTATCATATCACCCCTTAACCTCCTCTTCTCCAGACTAAACATGCCCAGCTCCCTTAGCCGTTCCTCATAAGGCATCGATTCCAGGCCTTTGACCATTTTGGTTGCCCTCCTCTGGACATGGAGTCTATAACCTGAAGCATCTGTAACTCGAGGTACCGCTATATATATATATATATATATATATATATATATATATATATATATGATCTGCTTCCTGGTTGATCAGGATAATAAATATTCTTAAAACATTTTTATGGTTGATTAATTTAACCAATTAGCCATTGCAGCCCTAATTATTATTATGCTTACGCCTGTCAGCATTCTACTCCCCACTCTTAGAATGGCTAAGAACATCCTTACTGGGTTTGTTGCATTAGGGTCTGCTCCTCTCTCCAAAAATGTCATGCACATGTCTCTGATCTCATGTGCCTGCTCACAGGCTTGTACGAAAACTGGCTTCCCCTCAAAAGTGCAGTTGTTAACATCCGCCCCATATTCCAGGACCATCTGAACACAGCGGAAGTGCCGTTTGGTGGGCAGAATGCAGTAAAACAGAACACCTGTGTGGAGAATAGTTGCAGAGTGGCTTAACAGGGAAACAGCCGCGATCCTGAAAAGAGAGACCAACCACTAAATGCCAAGTAGTAAAATAATCTGCTTATTGCCCTTGCGTACTGCCCATATAACTAAGTGCTTGGGGAGGGTTGCAGAGGCATTAAAATACACCAGTACAATCTAAACCAAAATAAACACTCAAACTGATTAGTTAAAATCACAACACCAGAATATACATTCCTAAAACCAGCATAAGCATATCAGTTGAAACAATGAGGAATCAATACGAAACTAGCAAAGGGGGGAAAATGGAGCAAAGAACTAATGCACCAGATATTTGTGGTGCTTTTTTTTCCTGGAGGAATGCAGGGGTACACATACCCCGAAACATTTTGTGAACCTAAGTTTGGCCTCATTGAGGGGCAGTATTTCAATATGAGTAGGAAAATGAGAGCACCCCTAAACATTTTTTTAAAGAAAAAAAAGCACTGAATATTTGTACCCATGATAATTACTATGAAGGCTAGGGAAATCAAAACGATCTTCAGCAGGTATCTAAAGACCATAATGTGGGTACCAGCTGAGCATCTTTGGGAATGACATTCTAGCTACCGGAATTTTTGCTCTACAAGACGCACCAGACCATAAGACGCACCTAGTTTTTGGAGGAGGGAAACAAGAAAAAAATATTCTGAATCTCAGAAGCCAGAACAACAAGAGGGATCGCTGTGCAGCGAAAGCAGCAATCCCTCTTGCTGTTCTGGTTTCTGGGATAGCTGCACAGCCTGCATTCGCTCCATAAGATGCACACACATTTCCCCTTACTTTTTAGGAGGGAAAAAGTGAGTCTTATAGAGCAAAAAATACGGTATTTTATTATTTATTGATTGAATTTATAGACCGCCCTTTGTCTATAGATATCAGGATGGTTCACAACCTAATTCTATCAACCGGTGGTGGATGGGTGTCACTACTGATCTTTTCCTTTTAAAAAAATATATATGATTTTTATTAAATTTTCTGTTTTACAGTTTCAAATAAACACTTTACATCCTTCAGATATCAACGACTCCCCTTCTTCTCTTTCCATGGTTCATTTTACATATCTTATATCCCTGCATATTTTAGAAAAAACTATACCAATCAGTTTTCCATTATTACATCCGTCAAAATTTACTGACACTTTTGAATTTATCTTAATGCTGCCAGCGTTTTTAGCAGTACACAGTTATTTCCCATATATTCAATAAACATTTTCCAATCTCCTCTAAACGTATGTGCTTCTTGTTCTCTTATTCTATATGTTAAGTCTGCAAGTTGTGCATAGTCTGTCAACCTAAGTTGTCAGTCTTCTTTGGTTGGGACCTCACTCATTTTCCATTTTGGGGCTAACAAAACACGGGCTGCAGTTGTCGCATACATAAATAACTTTTTCTGACACCTGGGGATTTCAGTCTGAAATATCCCCAGCAGAAAGGACTCTGGTTCTTTTTAGAAAGTAATGCAAGTTTCTTTTCCTAGCAGACACCTGACTCACTTCATTAGCTAAGGGAACCTGGGAAAGGAACTCAGATGAAGATTTCAGGGCCTGGGCAAGTATGCATGGGAAGAGATTATCCTTCAAGTAACCTGGCCCCAAGCTGTTTAGAGCAGGGGTCAGCAAACTTTTTCAGCAGGGGGCCGGTCCACTGTCCCTCAGACTTGTGGGGGGCTGGACTACATTTTGAAAAAGTAATAAGGAACAAGGAACTCAATGAGACTTACTTCCAGGTGTGCAGGATTGCATTGGACTGAGATAGCCACAATGAGGCAAGAATTAGACCCAACCAGAGAAACAAACAAGAGGTTTGTTAGTCTTCAGAGTGTAGACTAATACCTTTGGTTATATCAGGGGTCAGCAAACTTTTTCAGCAGGGGGCCAGTCCACTGTCCTTCAGACCTTGTGGGGGGGGGCAGACTATATTTTGGGAAAAGAAAAAAAAAGAACGAATTCCTATGCCCCACAAATAACCCAGAGATGTATTTTAAATAAAAGCACACGTTCTACTCATGTAAAAACACCAGGCAGGCCCCACAAATAACATAGAGATGCATTTTAAATAAAAGAACACATTCTACTCATGTAAAAACATGCTGTTTCCTGGACCATCTGTGGGCTGGATTTAGAAGGTGATTGGACCAGATCCGGCCCCCGGGCCTTAGTTTGCCTACCCGTGGTTTAGAGCTTTAAAGGTGAAAGCCAGCACTTTGAAATGTGCCCCAATGTGGACTGAACTTCTTAAGCTACAAGAGAAATCTCCACCTCCCTTGCCAACACCTGGTTCTCATTACCTTTTCCTTCCACATCAACGATGGTCATGTCTGCCTCGGCCTGGACTAATACATCCAAGGCCAAGTCATGGCCCAGCTCAGCGGCTTTCATCACGGGGGTGCGGCCCATCCGATCCTGGACATCCGGATGAGCTCCGAGCTCCAAGAGAAAGTTGCACATGTCAATGTCATTGGCAACACAGGCCAAATGAAGAGCAGCCTCCCCATCGACTGGCTCGGTGAAATTGATGAGTTCTGGGTAGCCGAGTTTGGTGAGCTTCTCAATCTGTTTCTTGTCCTTCTGGCGAACGCACTGGAGAACTTTGTAGATCTGTAGGTTTTCGAGCCTTTTGTCAGCCAACATTCTCAATCAACCAAAGGAAGGATATTCTCATAGAGGTGGTTCTCTGGATAAAAGGAGGAAATGGGAGAAAAATGACTCTCCTTTGTAATGGAATTCTACAATGTAAGCCATTTGTGCTGTGTTGGTTAAGCATATCTGTTAAAGGATGTGACTGTGCATAAATAAATAAATAAATAAATAATAATAATAATAATAATAATAATAATAATAATAATATTTATACCCTACCCATCCCACTGGGTTTCCCCAGCCACTCTGGGCAGCTCCCAACAGATTAAAAACAGAATAAAACAACAACCATTAAAAACTTCCCTAAACAGGGCTGCCTTCAGATGTCTTCTAAAAATCAGGTAGCTGTTTATTTCCTTGACATCTGATGGGAAGGTGTTCCACAGGGTGGGTGCCACCACCGAGAAGGCCCTCTGCCTGTGGCTCATGCCACAGTAAAACATGTCACACTACCGCAGCCAGTGGAAGTTGGTCCATTAAAATGAATGGGACATTGCCCCACCAACTTCAGTTTCCCTTCAGCCAGTTCCCGCCAGCCTATCTTCTTACTGCAGGTGGCATTACCTGTACACTTCCTCCTCCTTAGTCTACACACACACACACACACACACACACACACACACACATTTTCTGTTTTACAATTTAAAATACTCATTTAAACATCCTTAAAATATCAATGACTTCCCTTCTTCTCTTTCCATGGTTCATTTGGCATATCATAAATCCCTGCATATTTTACAAAAACTATACCATTCAGCACTGGCGGAGGAAGAGGGGGGCGGGGGGAGTGCACCACCCCCGGCAGCGCGATCCCGGTGGGGTGCTATCACGGCTGCCCCCCCCCCAGGACATGCGCCATGCCCCTGCGGGTGGCATGCCATGCCTCTGGGATGCACACCACACCCCAGGATGTACGCCAGCCACGCCCCCACCTGCTCTCCGTCCCCCGGTGCCAGAGCATGAAGCTCCACCACTACCATTTATTACATCCATCAAATCTTGTTTACACTGCTGAATTTATCTTAATGCCGCCAACATTTTCAAGTGTACCCAATATCCCCCCATGTGTTCAATAAACACTTTCCAGACTTCTCTAAACATATGTTCTTCTTGTTCTCTTATTCTATATGTTAAGTCTGCAAACTGCGCATATTCTGTCAGCTAAAGTTGCCATTCTTTTTTGGTTGGGACCTCGCTCATTTTCCATCTTTGGGCTAACAAAAGACAGGCCGCAGTAGTGGCTTGCATAAATAACCTTCTCCTTAGTCTTAATGTTGCCCTTGTAGAACTCCAAACAGGCAGGAGGATGGAGACAAAAGTAGAATTAGTTGGCTCTGTCATTGGCTGTGGCTGTGTGGACTGTTGATGTCCCTACCTTCCACTCAACCCAAAGGGCGCCAGTCACCACTGGCCACCACACTTATGTTTGCAGTCACTTGTCCTTTGCTACTGCTGTTTGCCATTGCTGTTTGCAACTCATTAATATTCCTGATGATGCAACAGTGCAACATAGCAACAATGCCGTAAGTCAAAGATGGAATGGCACATTAGCCTTCACTTGAATCTGTTTTAAAATTCTAGTTTCTAGGAGTGCGTCAACTGAGCCTCAAGAATAAACCCTCAACCTCTTGGCAAATACAGGTGCTGTGATGTTTGCACACATTGCCAGAAGCCTCCTTGTGAAACCTGAGGGTCAGAGGTGAAAGACAACAAACCCAAAGCACGACAAACAAAGCAAGTTCACACATGCATGTGACATCCAACCTGGATGGATTTAAAAGAGGATTAGGCATGGAGGACAAGGCTATTGATGGCTGGTGCCCATTGAGGGTGGTAGGAAAGGAGGCAAGTTATAAGCAGAACTAGAGCCAACAGCAGACTGGGTCAAAAAATGCTAGGTTTGTCCCCATCCTCCTCTCTGCTGACTTCTACAAGGACAAAGCTGAGCCTAAGGAGGAAGAAGTCAACAGCTAGGAATAACCCCTGTAAGTAAGAAGGTAGGTGGATGGGGGCTGGTTAATGGCAGACTAAAGTTGGGTCCTTCTTGTAGGCATCTCAGAGGCATCTGATTGGCCACTGTTAGAACAGGATGCAGGACTAGATGGGGCTTTCATCTGATCCAGCAGGCTCCTCTTATGTTATCTAGGATGGCCTGGAAGCACTAAGGCTTGAATGCCTGGAGGCCAAACCTACAGGCATAGCTTTTGTGACACACCAGGTACAGTGGTACCTCAGGTTAAGTACTTAATTTGTTCCGGAGGTCCGTTCTTAACCTGAAACTGTTCTTAACCTGAAGCACCACTTTAGCTAATGGGGCCTCCAGCTGCTGCTGTGCCACCGGAGCACGATTTCTGTTCTCATCCTGAAGCAAAGTTCTTAACCCGAGGTACTATTTCTGGATTAGCGGAGTCTGTAATCTGAAACGTCTGTAACCTGAAGCGTATGTAACCCGAGGTACCAATGTATTACCCCTGTGTTCAGACCTGGGGGCTCTGTGCTGGAAACTGCCTTCAATTTCTCAAAAGTTTCCTTCCCCTTCCATTTTGCTGTCTCATTCACAAGGTGCTTCAGAATTCCCCTAAATTTGGGTGGGCGTGGAGTTGAGATTACCTATCATGGTGCAGTGATTATTATGTGCCTATTGTCCCCAATTTCCATTAAATATTTCCCCAGTATTCTGCAGCTTATCCAGCTGCACACATTTAATAATAATAATAATAATAATAATAATAATAAGCCCCATGGGAAAGGAACAACCTCATGGAATTTTCCCCTAAACTTTAAATGAAGTGCATCTGGAGGGACTGCCTACCAAGCATCTGAAACTGGTGTGCCCACTTTTGCTTTTAAAGGAAGTCTATATGCTTGCCTTTACATGCCATTAAAAGTAAAAGGCCTCATTAAAAAAAAGCAACAAATAGCTGTCAGGTACATATTAGGCAGTTCCTTTACACACAAACACACCCCAGCTTTTTGTGATTTACAGGAAAGCCTGGTCAGAGACGTCATTGAGCTTTCAGGAAGGACAGAGCACCATGGTTTGAAGAAAGGACACTTACAAACACCCTCAGCCACTCTGAATGTAAGGTGGGCGCAACCAAACTTCTCCCACGCACCTGGGCCAGGCTTTGGTGATATGAAGCCCTGAGCTAGGTCATAATTTGGTGCCCCATGCCATCAAAATTTCTTATTTTCACAGTTGCTTTTGCATGGATCTTCTCAATAATAATAATGGTGCCCCCTTGGCTTGGTGCCCTGTGCAGGGGAACAGACTTCACCACCCTAAATCCAGTGCTGCTTCATGATAATTTCACCTGCATTTTCTCTCCCCTTTGCCAATTTTCATAGTTCCTTTTCTCATTAACTGATGGAGATTTTTTCAAACAAACAACTCAATATGTTTCTAGCTCAGCATTCATTCTCACCGACATATAGTCAAGTCACCAGATTCAGATCTATATACAAGAATATCTGAATCTGCCCTCATCTATAATAGTCATAGAATTGTAAAGTTGGAATTATTATTATTATTTTCCCAAGATCTGCTTTATTTATTTATTTTTATATAAAACTATTAATTTGGTTTTTCAAATTAAAATTTTACAATCACAAACATACAACTTAAAAGCAAGATGTCAAAGAATCTCCTGGACTCCTCTCCTACCCTTTCTGGGTCCTATTATTAACCATTTTCCCCTGCATCTTTTATAATATTCCAAATCTTCTACATCTCCATTATATCCAAAATTCACCATTAAACTACAAGTGTTATTCAGATCCTACCAACGACTTTAACTGTTTACAATGGTTTTTAAGGTTAACTATAAATTTTCCCCGAGAGCTCCTTGATGTCTTGAGGATAGCTGGCAATAAAGTTCACCAGCTGCAGTTCTATCTGCATGTACGACTTATAAGCAGTTACAATTCACCAGCAAAGCAACTCCGAGTCAACTCAGTGGTCCCTTAAAAGACAAACAACAGAGCCTGAATGAGAGCAGCCTACCACCCAGCGCATGAAGAGTTCTACGCGCATGTGATGAAGTCCGCAATAGCCTTTGCTTGTCAATCAATCCGTTCGGTCCTTTTAAAGGCGCTGGGCTCTTTGGGTTGCAACACCATTCCCAACCGAGATTCCTTTTTCTAGACAGAAGCACTAAGGGATTACATCACCTCGCAAAAACAATGACCACTACTGGCCAGATCTGCCTGGATTTCGCCCTCCTCCTTTTTCTTTCTCCTTTTAACCTGCCGCGACTCCAGCAGCTTACCTGCAAGCTTTGCTGACGCTCCAGGAGAGCTGGAGGAGACCAGACGAAAGCAGCCGCCCAGACGCCTGGTAGATGGGCATGACTCTTCCCCGCTTCCTCCGCGGGCTGATGGCAAGAGAGCAGGAATGGTTCCTTGGGCGGGTGGCAGCCTCCGCGAGAACGAGCGTGTCCCCGGAGCACCCAGCGGGAGGAGGGGATTGTTAGACGGGAGCTCCTATAGCAACGGAACCAAGGAGAGGAAGCGCGCCGGCGCGCGCGTAACAATGGCAAGCCGGCTCCCAGCCTCGCGGCGCAAAGCGGAGCGCAGGAGCCAAGCACATCCCACTCCCCAAATCACGTGGAAGGGGAGATGCAACGGAGAGGACAAGGCCACCAGTTTGCGAACACGTCTAGAATCAGAGCCTTGCAAGGGACCCCAAGAGCCAGCAAGTCTGACCGCCTGCAATGCAGGAATCTCAACTAAAAACAAAAAATAAAAAAGGTAAAGGACCCCTGGACAGTTAAGGTTAACTATGGGGTTGTGGTGTTCATCTCACTTTCAGGCCAAAGGAGCTGGCGTTTCTCCACAGAAAGCTTTTCGGGTCATGTGGCCAGCATGACTAAACCGCTTCTGGTGCAACGGAACACGAAAACGCCGTTTACCTTCCCGCGGTACCTATTTATCTACTTGCACTGGCGTGCTTTTGAACTGCTAGGTTGGCAGGAGCTGGGACAGAGAAATGGGAGCTCACCCCATTGCACAGATTCAAACCGCCGACCTTCTGATCAGCAAGCCCAAGAGGCTCGGTGGTTTGGAGGCTTGCCTGTCTTGGAGGTTTTTAAGCAGAGGCTGGATGGCCATCTGTCAGGGATGTTTTAGCTAAGATTCCTTTGGGACACGGGTGGCACTAACATCCCTGACAGATGGCCATCCAGCCTCTGCTTAAAAACCTCCAAGACAGGCAAGCCCACTACCTTCCAAGGGAGTCGGTTCCACTGTCAAACAGCTCTTACCATCAGATCTCCCACCCCATGTTGAGTCAGAATCTCCTTTCTTGTAGTTTGAATCCAATGGTTCCAGACACCGGTTTTAAAGGTGTCTTTCTCCAGCCCTACCCCCAGCCCTATTGGACTTGAACCCGGGGCCCACAGAGCATATGCTCTACACCAGAGGTCAGCAACCTTTTTCAGCCATGGGCCAGTCCACCATCGCTCAGACCATGTGGTGGGCCAGACTATATATTTTTTTGGGGGGGGATGAACGAATTCCTATGCCCCACAAATAACTCAGAGATACATTTTGAATAAAAGGATGCATTCCACTCATGTAAAAACATGCTGATTCCCGGACCATCCGCGGGCCGGATTGAGAAGGCGATTGGGCCGCATCCAGCCCCTGGCCCTTAGGTTGCTGAAGTTGCTGAAGTGTGTCTGAACTTACCTCTCCATTGCTTTAGGCAGCTAATTAAGACACATCTTTTTCAGCAAGTGTTTGGAGGGAGACCTTTGCTTCTGCTCCTTCTCCTATTAGTCATCACATTGTAGTGATTTGTTAAATTAAAAGATTGCGTTAATTTACCTCTTTGATCAAGTTGAAAACTGACTGGCAGCACAAGCAAATTACTGAAATAAATTAAATAAACCAATGTGGCATCTTGTGATACCAACAGACTGTTGCACAGTGTCATCAATATTACCTGATGGCCCATATTGGAATTGTCATGTGTCCTGTTTCTCCAGGACAACCTCCTCTTTTTCAGGGGTAAAATGTGAGACAAATTGCATTTATTTGCTTTGAATGGTTGTCACAGGGTCCTCCTCTTTGCTCTTCAAAGTATGGCAACCCTACCATGGTATTTCTTCTCCCCCACCTCCCAAGACGTGCGTTAGGAACGTTCAGGTTCAATATTTTAAGAATGACGAAGATAGAGCAATGTTACTTAATGTGGACCGTTGGTATCAATTCTGTATTGGCACAGTTCAGCAGTGGTGGAAATGCACCAGACTTTAGTGCAATTCATCTGCTGATGTGACATGTTTGTCTTCCTCATGTGCCAATAATGCATTGCAGGCCCTTACTTAAGCTTTTAGGACAGATGCAAAACAATAGCCTCTCATGTGAGTAGTCCAGCTCATCTTTCTTATGTTCGAGGTTAGTGAATTATTCATCCATACACCATCGTGCATAAGCAGCAAACCAAAAGGAGTGCTCTCCGCCCTCCACCCCGCTGGTTAAAAATGATGTGTACAGTGGTACCTCAGGTTAAGTACTTAATTTGTTTCGGAGGTCCGTTCTTAACCTGAAACTGTTCTTAACCTGAAGCACCACTTTAGCTAATGAGACCTCCTGCTGCTGCTGCACCGCCGGAGCACGATTTCTGTTCTCATCCTGAAGCAAAGTTCTTAACCCGAGGTAATATTTCTGGGTTAGCAGAGTCTGTAACCTGAAGCGTATGTAACCTGAAGCATATGTAACGCGAGGTACCATTGTACTAAATAGGAAGACACCTGGGAACGAAAACTGAGTCTGGCGCAAATGTATTCCTGCCATTCTTGAGTTCTTGCTGTGCATCTTGTGAAACCAGCAAGGAATAGATCAGGAAATGCAAAGAAACATGCAAAGAAACAGGAGAAATGGCATGTCTGCTACAAGTCTGGTTAGGGATGCTGTTGGCACTGTGGTCTAAACCACTGAGCCTCTTGGGCTTGCCGATCAGAAGGTCGGCAGCTCGAATCCCCGTGAAGGGGTGAGCTCCCATTGCTCTGTCCCAGCTTCTGCCAACCTAGCAGTTCGAAAGCACACCAGTGCAAGTAGATAAATAGGTACCACTGTTGCGGGATGGTAAACGGCGTTTCCGTGCGTTCTGGTTTCCGTCATGGTGTTTCGTTGCGCCAGAAGTGGTTTAGTCATGCTCAGTGCCTTCTGAGACTGAAACTATGTGTTCCTTTCCCTGCCTCAAGGTCCAAAAATGCACATTGTATGGAGAGCAGAGGAAGGCTGTGAAAGCATCCAAGGGCCCAGGGAAGCATGTTTTCTCACTAGTGACTGGAACTGCAAGTCCCAGAGAATCTCCAGAGGGCATTTCCCTGAAAATACATACAGAATCAGCCATGGGAAAAGGAAAGGGGGGAAAAATAGGCATCACTATGATTCTTAATTACTGGCCAGCTACTGAAGGACCTCTCTCAATGTACTTGCAGCAGCTAAGCATTAAAGGATAGTTTTTAGTGCTTTGTCTTGCTCATGAAAGCTTAATTAAATTGCTCACAGGTGCCTAGCAGACCTTTCATATCAATAACAGTACCTGGGAAGAGAGAATTGGCAGCAAGAACTCAGCCCTAGCCTCTAATCTGATCATATTATTCATGAATGATTTAAGAAAACAATAAAGTTAATGGCTTGTTAAAGAGCTTTAGTTAAGCGAGATAGGGGTAGTTTGGTATTATTTTAGCTCTCTTTTCCCCCACCTCTGTCGCCAGGTTAATATTTGGATTTTATCTGTCCTGAGCTTCAGTGTCACAGACCAGAGGTACCTGAGTCCATAGAAAAGGGCATGGGGAGAACAAAAATTTGCTATTAGAGACAGCCAATCCCTGCTCAAAATTGGTTTTTCTTCATGCATATGTAAGAAAGGTTGTTTTTTTTAAAAAAAGGTTAAAAGCGGAAGCAATTTGCTGGGTGTGTCAGAGCCACTGAGGTAAGTCACTGCTGTAGTGTTTGCAAATGATCCACAGAGACTGGATTAGAAGGAACCAACTTTACTTAGCAGTGTGCTGCTGCCAAGCTACCATATTTTTCGTCCCATAGGACGCACCGGCCCATAGGACGCACCTAGTTTTTTGGGAAGGAAATAAGGAATTTTCCCCCCTTTATTTCCCCCCCCAAAACCAGGTCGGGGAATCCAAACCAGGTCGGGGAACAGCGGGATGGCGGCGCTCTGCCTCCCCGCTGTCCCCTGAGCTTGTGGGGCTGCCCAATGTCTGCCCGAAGCGCGGGGCGCTCTGCTTCAGCATTCCCCGTGCTCTGTGCAGCAGGCTGCTATCCGCAGCCTAGGGAGCCCTGCGGGAACACCCGCGGGCTCCCCAGGCTTGCTGATAGCTTCCTGAAGCCTGGAGAGTGAGAGGGGTCGGTGCGCACCGACCCCTCTCGCTCTCCAAGCTTCAGCGAAAGCCTGCATTTGCCCCATAGGACGCACACAGATTTCCCCTTCATTTTTGGAGGGGGAAAAGTGTGTCCTATAGGGCAAAAAATATGGTATATACAAAACGGAAACCAGTAAGCATTTCTTGGCTTCCTTTTCCCACAGGTGTCACGTGGAACTGATTCCACCCGCATAACCGTTTCTAAATCACTTTTGTTCCTGATCCCATTACAACTGTTGCTTAGCGGAAGGAGTGCCAAATTATGTTCTTAATCTCATGCACCACCCTGGAATCTTTGGGTGGAAAATGCTCAGTAAATGTTTGTTTATAGAAAGTGGCTTTATACAGGGGTCCTTTACCTTTTGCCTTACATCTTTCTACCCCATTCATTTCAGTGGAAAAGAAACACCATACAAAATGGTAGCAGTTGTATGTGGTGGGGTGTGTGTAAAATAATCAATTATGATTAATTTGTGGACTGAAAGCAACAACAGGAGTGAATACTAATTTCTTTCGCTGCATTGATTTTCAGTCCAGACATGGGACGAGTAAGCAAACATCAGAATTTTCCACGCCTGTTTCTGCTGGAATTGTCCAGTAGCCTTCTTTTCTTTTCTTTTCTTTTCTTTTCTTTTCTTTTCTTTTCTTTCTTATTTTTTATTGAGTTTTATTAATACAAAAAGAGAAAAAGAAAAAGTACATTCTACCAAAACAAAAGCGCACAAAAATACACTGTTATTTACACAAACAAAAATCCTTCCCCCTCACTCCCATCCCACCGCCACACCTCTCAACTTCCCTCTACCACACCACGACTTCCTTATTTTTAAAATTCTGTGTGATCCTTGCACTCTTTAGATTTTGAATTTTTATCTCTTTATAACATTCCTAGATAATGTTCTTTCCGCTTTACTCCTTTAATCTAAACATATCAACATACGTATTCTTTTTGGAAGAATATTTGTCCATATATTCTTCAAAGCATTGCCATTCTAGTCTAAGTATTTGGTTTGTCTGCATTCTGATATAGGCAGTCAGCTTTGCCATTTCTATGAACTCGCTTAGTTTACACAGCCAATTGTCTTTTAAAGGTATTGCCTCACTCTTCCATTTGCTGGCAAAAGGTATCCTGGCAGCTGCTGTGGCATATAAGAAAATTCCTTTCTTTTTCTGTGGTATATCTTTCCTCAATAAGCCTAATAAATATGCCTCTGGTTTCTTTTGTATAGATGTTTTTAACATTTTTTTTTAGTTCTTCATGAATCATACCCTAGTAGGCCTTGGATTTTTCGCAGCTCCACCAGGTGTGGAACAGTGTTCCTTCCACTTTTCCACATTTCCAGCATAAGTTAGATGTGAAAACAAGGGCTTACTTTTACACCTGCTGTTAAGTTGTGGGTGAACATATCAGACGACACAGTGATTCTTCAAACAGCTCTTCTTTATTCACAGGCCAGAACAGAACTGGGCTGAAGGGTTCAGCCAACCTGCTTATATAGATCTCAACTACAAGGCAACAGTAACAACTTTCTGTAACTATCCAATCACTGAACGTCACTTTCAATTCCTTATTTGCCTATGTGGACCTGAGTGAAAACTATCTACAGTATCCCCCTGCTGGACCAGGGTGAGAACTTCAGTACATAACACCTGCAACATCAGTCATATAGTTAATTCAAAACAGTGTATATATGTCCAGTCTTCCTCTCCCTGCCACTCAAGCGCACACATAGTATTTACCAGATTGAAAACTATTTCTTGACTCATCTAGTTCATTTCAAGACTCCATCTATTTTGGGGGCTAGGGTAAGAACAGCTGCATTAGAAAAAAGGGGGGTACATACAGGAATATGCCACCCACACCCAAATTTTGTGTCATGGCTAGATGCCATAGTAACACTGGAGGGGAGAGGGAGTTGCTTCTGTTGCAGCACTGTTGCAGCTCACAGGGCTTGTTTTGGGTTTTTCTTTAAACTCCTATCTTTAAATTTCAGGTGAGGTGTTGCAGTTGCTATGACAACCTTGCATTTTTGTTTCCTGCATAGATTTTGGATCACGTGGCCTGCTTTGTTTTGGCGCCTTTGGGAGTTTGTCAGTAGCTGAAGCAACTCTCTTTCGATTCAGGCAACCTGCAGGGATTGCCTCTTATATTCCTGCTATTACCGGTTTAGTCATTTGCAGACCATTTGTTTTTTGATGGGCTTGGGAGAGGGCTTCCCTCATCTGGCTGCCAAGCAGAAGGATCATGAATCAAATCTCCATTAAGATTGTGGCATTTGATCTATGCAAACGTGTGTGTTGATTAAAATACCATGCAAAACGAATGCCTGGCATGGTCATCAAGCGATCATATTTTATCTAGAGAAGACTAATGGTCCATCCAGCTCAATAGTGCCTACCTTGACTGACAGTGGATTTTCAGGAACCAGGTCTTGTTATTTACCGAGTATCCCAGGATAGACTGAAATTCCTGATCAACGGCCTTCTCCTTTCATCCCCCAGAAAAGTGTAACGGCATTGTCCCAACCATGTCCAATTGCCTAGTCAACACCACCTGTATAGTTAACTGTGTGTTAAGGTTGCTGCCACTGTGTCACAGCTTGGGTTAGTGATCTCAACACTGTGACATCCAGTCTCAGAGCCAGGTTGTTGTGGGCTGTATTCAACTACATCCTATTCAGAGCAGACTCATTAAAATCAACGAAACTGAAACTAGCCATGCCCATTGCTTTCAAAGGTTCTACTGAGAGTGTGACTTAGAAACAGGACTGGAGGAGAGGCAGCTTTGCTCTCATATGGCAAGCTCTGGTTTCTAGTGAAAGGGGAAGTGATTCAAAGGAGTATGCGTACACACATACACATATCTTAAAGGTAAAGGGACCCCTGACCATTAGGTCCAGTCGTGGCTGACTCTGGGGTTGCGGCACTCATCTCGCTTTATAGGCCGAGGGAGCCGGTGTACAGCTTCCGGGTCCTGTGGCCAGCATGACTAAGCCGCTTCTGGCAAACCAGAGCAGCACACGGAAACGCCATTTACCTTCCCGCCGGAGCGGTACCTATTTATCGACTTGCACTTTGACGTGCTTTCGAACTGCTAGGTTGGCAGAAGCAGGGACTGAGCAGCGGGAGCTCACGCCGTCGCAGGGATTCAAACTGCCAACCTTCTGATCGGCAAGTCCTAGGCTCTGTGGTTTAACCCACAGCGCCACCCATGTCCCTTACACATATCTTACCTATATAATAAAATTATAAGACAGTCATCATGCTGCAATTCATGCAGCTGCCAGCAGAGGGCCATGAGAACAGTCCAGCAGGCAGGCAAGCAAGCAGTGTAGGTGAGCTGTTTCAAGGAGAGTGGAAGGTGCTCGAAAGACCTCTCTGAAGCACTCCCCATTAAATTTCACCCGGGCAGTGTTTTAGGGAGAGGAGCTTCAGAGAGTGGTTCAGCAAAGGGATTGGTAGGTAGGCAGGCTTGACAAGCAAATCAAGCAGGGGTGGCAGTCCCTGGAACATGCATACATACATGTATCCCAATTAGTTCACATCCACACCAGCAGTCATATCATTCATATCATTGCAATGTGCTTTGTTAACCTTAACACCTGCTGAAATCAATAGTGTTCCCACTGAATGAAGACATTGAACATTTTATGCACAATGAAAGCATTGTAGCTATTTTGAGAATCCTCAGAACCCTTTGCTTTGTTAATCAAATCCTTTGTGAGCTGGAGTGGTGGGAAATCTTATTATCAAAAAAAGGTTCCCCCTTCTATACCAAATCCTAACAGCAGGCCCTTAATCTAGAATAACTCCAAATGACTAAATTACCCTTCTCTGGTGTTACATGAATGTTAAGCCAATTGTTATAATATTTGAAATTGGGAAAGGTGTCATTAGTGGCTTAGCAAATTAGGCCAACTGGCAAATAAGCTACATAAAGTGTATTGACTTCCCTGATATCCTGGGTATACTTCTCTCTTCATAGTGTAGGCAGGAAGAATAGAGGTCTTTCCTACCTTGAAAGAAAAGGCTAATATTAGTGACTTGTACATTAATACTGGTGGCGCGCTGGTGGCGCTGTGGTCTAAACCACTGAGCCTCTTGGGCTTGCCAAGTGGAAGGTCGGTGGTTCGAATCCCCATGACGGAGTGAGCTCCTGTTGCTGTGTCCCAAATCCTGCCAACCTAGCAGTTCAAAAGCACACCAGTGCAAGTAGATAAATAGGTACTGCTGCAGCAGGAAGGTAAACAGGGTTTCCATGCGTTCTGGTTTCCGTCATGGTGTTCCGTTGTGCCAGAAGCAGTTTAGTCATGCTGGCCACATGACCTGGAAAGGTGTCTGTGGACAAACGTCTGCTCCCTCAGCCTGAAGTAAGATGAGCGCTGCACCCCATAGTCACCTTTGACTGGACTTAACCGTGCAAGGGGTCCTTTACCTTTTTTAATAGTAGTAGTAAAAATGTAAAGGGACCCCTGACCATTAGGTCCAGTTGTGACCGACTCTGGGGTTGCGGCGCTCATCTCGTTCTATAGGCTGAGGGAGCCGGCATTTGTCCGCAGACAGCTTCCGTGTCATGTGGCCAGCATGACTAAGCCACTTCTGGTGAACCAGAGCAGCACACGGAAACGCTGTTTACCTTCCCGCCGGAGCGGTCCCTATTTATCTACTTGCACTTTGATGTGCTTTCAAACTGCTAGGTTGGCAGGAGCTGGGACCGAGCAACGGGAGCTCACCCCGCAGAGGGGATTTGAACCGCCGACCTTCTGATTGGCAAGTCCTAGGCTCTGTGGTTTAACCCACTGCACCACCCGCGTCCCGTCAGTAGTAGTAGTAGTAGTAGACAGCCTTTGGCCATGTTATTTGGTGTTTTTTTTTTTAAGAACAAAAAGACCACTGAGGCATAAGTTTGCATGGACTAGAACCCACATTGTCAGATACAAGAAGTCACCTTTCTTTGTCTGCTGTCACAGACACCATACAAAGCATTTGCTCACAATGTATACACTCCACAACCCCCCTTTTATCCCTGTACACAACTGCCAACAACAGATACCATTTCATCATTCCCGAGAAGTGGATGCTAGTTCAAGAAGGCCGATTGTCACCACAATAATTGCTGCAACTCTCTTTGTTGTCTTTACCCACAGGCATCGCATCGCTTTCCTTTCTTTTAAATAAAAGAAACACAGTATAGTATGTCCACAAGATGGCGCCTGAGACGCGGACATTTTAAAAACGTACATCAGTTTCTTTGGGTTATGGTTAATGGCCAAATAAACCATGTGTGCTCTGAATTTCAGACTAACAAAATAGAAATGGGTATGTGTGGTGGTCACATTCTACCAAAAGATGCATCATTCATTGCACTACAATGCAAATGGCATTTATGTATTTGGCAAGGTAGCCCTCTTCCCTTTCAAATCATGCTACAAAGAAGGTACACACACAGAGAGAGTGTTCTCCAATTGCAGCCAGACACAAGCACAGACACACGCACACACACACAAACATACATAATTTTTCTGTTTCAGAATTTAGAATATTCCTTTAAACAACCTTAAAATATCAATGATTTCCCTTCTCTTTCCAAAGTTCATTTTGCGTAGCATAAATCCCTGCATATTTTATATTAACTAAACCATTGAGTATTCCCATTATTACTTCCATCAAATCTTGTTTACACTGTTGAATTTATCTTGATGCTGCCAACGTTTTCAAGTGTACACAATTCCCCCCATATATTCAATGAACATTTTCCAAACTTCTTTAAATGAATGTTCTTCTTGTTCTCTTATTCTATAAATTAGATCCGCAAGCTGCGCATATTCCATCAGTTTAAGTTGCCTCTCTTCTGTAGTTGGGACTTTGCTTCTTTTCCATTTGGGGGCTAACAAAACACGGACAATTGCAGCCAGTTCTCTTTCCCCTCCTTACAGCAGCAGAGAGAGAAAATCCTTCTCTGTGTCATTTATCAAAGAGGCATGAATATGTAATCATAATTATAGGCCTAGCCTTCAAATTTCAGATCTAAATACCCTGATTTATACCCATTTTCATGCAAGGTATCACAGCAACCACCATCATCAACCTTGCTCAAGGACCTGCTCCGGATAGCTGTATAATAATAATAATAATAATAATAATAATATATTATTTGTACCCTGCCCATCTGGCTGGGTTTCCCCAGCCACTCTGGGCGGCTTCCACAGAGACCAAAATACACTAAAATGGCACACATTAAAAATTTCCCTGAACAGGGCTGCCTTAAGATGTCTTCTGAATGTCAGGTAGTTGTTTATCGCTTTGACATCTGATGGGAGGGCGTTCCACAGGGCAGGCACCACTACCGAGAAGGCCCTCTGCCTGGTTCCCTGTAGCTTTGCTTCGCGCAATGAGGGAACCGCCAGAAGGCCCTCGGCACTGGACCTCAGTGTCCGAGCAGAACGATGGGGGTGGAGACACTCCCATCTGTACTCTTGTTTGACTCTGCAATAGCCTGTTGTGCAATTGGTTTGAAAACAAAGAGTATGCTTGTTTATTTTGGGGTAAAATATTTAGGAGAAAAACACAGTCTCTAGCATTTATAGAACCTGAGAGATGAAGCAAAATGTTCATGTGCTATTCTTCTCCACGCTTTGGTGAGAAACAACTTACATGTGTCAGGAACTACACCTGCACTGTGTCAGGAAGTTTTGGGGCATTACATGGCAAGACAGAGTTTCAAACAAAGATGTGTTCTCCCAAGTCCACACTCCCAGCATGTTCGCACTCCTGTCTCAGCAACATCTACGCTTGTTTTGTCATGTACGCAGAATGGAAGGTGCCAGGATCCCCAAGGATGTGCTATACAAGTGAAATATACTCGGAGTTGAGAGTGGATTTCATGCTCTTTATTCAGCTCATAGTGGTGAGGAGGAATGGAAGTTCCCCCAGAATGTCTGCTTTATATACCGGTACATTATTTACACAATGGACCCCACGTGATTGGCTAATTCCGGGATTCTCCTGTAGGCCAATCAGGTTGTGGATTCACTTACACCTGGAGCTGGATTGGGTGGCTCCTGTGGATGAATCAGACTGCTGCATTCTGAATCCTATTGTTCTAGGACCAATCAGACTGCAGCCTTTTGGATCCTATTCAACTCAGTACATAACAAGAAGAAGCAGACTTCAGGCGCCGGGCTTGTTGGCAGACCAACTCTGAGTTAACAGAGACATAAAGGTTGGCAATATCAGCCCAGGAAGGTTTGCCTGGCTCCTTCATTATATAACTTTAACCAGGCCTTTGGTTGACTGAGATTCAATGCCCTTTTAAAATAGGGATGTGGGTGGTACTGTGGTCTAAACAAACCTCTTGCGCTTGCCAGTCAGAAGGTCAGCGGTTCAAATCCCCGCGACAGAGTGAGCTCCCATTGTTCTGTCCCAGCTTCTGCCAACCTAGCAGTTCAAAAGCACGCCAGTGCAAGTAGATAAATAGGTACAGTTGCGGTGGGAAGGTAAATGGTGTTTCCATGCACTCTGGCTTCCGTCCCGTTGCAGCAGAAGCGGTTTAGTCATGCCGGACACATGAGCTGTCTGTGGACAAACACCAGCTTTCTCAGCCTGAAAGCAAGATGAGCGTCGTATCCCACAGTCGTCTTTGACTGGAATTAACCCTCCAGGGCTCCTTTACCTTTTACCTACCTTCTAATTTTTTTGGGGGGGGGAGGTGGGCATTATTGGGTTGTTCTTGTTTTTATTTTGATTATGTGTTTTTATTGTGTGTTTTTATCCTGTGAACTACCCTGAGGCCTGCAGGTATAGGGTGGTATGCAAATTTAATAAATAATAATAACCCTGCAGTGTGGGAATCCCTTACAGATGGCCGCAGAGCCTGGAAACAGTCAGGTTCTGCACCCACAGCAGCGATCAGAGAAGGAATGTCATGGTACACTTGCATCCTGCCCACCTAACAGTTCGAAAGCACGTCACAGTGCAAGTAGATGAATAGGCACTGCTCTGGCGGGAAGGTAAACGGCGTTTCTGTGCACTGCTCTGGTTCACCAGGAGCGGCTTAGTCATGCTAGCACATGACCTGGAAGCTGTCTGTGGACAAACGCTGGCTCCCTTGGCCTGTAAAGCGAGATGGACCCCAGAGTTGTTTGCGACTGGACCTAACAGTCAGGGGTACCTTTTCCTTACACTTGCATCAGCACAACCAGACGGCTTCATCTGCCCCAGCTGCAACAAAACATTTCTCTCCCCTGTTGGTCTTTTCAGCCACAGCAGGCGCTGTAACTCTGTAATGGTTTGATTTCATCCATGAAGGTGCACTTTCCTATGGCCTCCCAAGACAGACAGATGCTAACCCACCTCCTTGCTCAACACTTTCTGAGTTTTACTCAAATCCTGCAGTTGCCCATAAAACTACCTTGACCCCCTCACTCCCAAAATATTGCAGACACCAAATTTGACACAAATACAGTGCATGCTCAAGGATGAAGCCACCAGTGACTATATTGATGGTGGCATGTTATTATATCCAGCCCATGCCACTGAATACCACTTTCTGAAAAACTTAAGTGGGGAAGAGTCAGGTCTTGCTTCCGAGCATCTCGTAGGCATCTGGTTGGCCACTATGAGAATGGGTCTATCGTTGGTACTTCACTCCCACCAAACTGGCAAAAATGTATAGGACAAGTAGTAAAACTTGTTGGAAATGCAAGGAAAATGATGGCGACTTCTATCATATGTGGTGGTCATGCAATAAAATAAAAGAGTTTTGGGAATCGGTTTATAATGAGTTTTAAAAAATGTTTAAGTACAGTGGTACCTCGCAAGACGAACGCCTTGCAAGACGAAAAACTCACAAGACGAAAGAGTTTTCCGTTTTTTGAGTCGTTCCGCAAGACGAATTTCCCTATGGGCTTGCTTCGCAAGACGAAGGCGGGCGGCAGGGAGAAGAGCGCTTCTCCCCACTGCCTGGCCCGCAAGCTCTGGGGACAGCGGGGAGGCGCAGCGCGTCTTCCCGCTGTCCCCGGACCTGGTCTGCAGGAGGGTGGCGGGGAGAAGAGCGCTTCTCCCCGCTGCCTGCCCCGCAAGCTCCGGGGACAGCGGGGAGGTGCAGCGCGTCTTCCCGCTGTCCCCGGACCTGGTCTGCAGGCGGGTGGCGGGGAGAAGAGCGCTTCTCCCCGCTGCCTGCCCCACAAGCTCTGGGGACAGCGGGGAGGCGCAGCGCGTCTTCCCGCTGTCCCTGGACCTGGTCTGCAGGCGGGCGGTGGGGAGAAGAGCGCTTCTCCCCGCTGCCGGCCCCGCAAGCTCCCGCTAAGCCGCTAAGTACCGTTAATAGCCGTGCTTCGCAAGGGAAAAAAAAATCCACAAGACGAAGAAACTCGCAGAACGAATTAATTTTGTCTTGCGAGGCACCACTGTATAGTTTTCCCAAAAAACCGGAAGAATTTTTGCTAGTCTTGGTGGGAGAAGATATTAAGAAGATAGACCAAAGACTATACCTGTATGCAACAACAGCAGCTAGAGTTTTGATAGCCCAAAAGTGGAAGTTACAGGAGATGCCGACGATAAGAGAATGGCAGATAAAGCTGGTTGAATACGCTGAAATGGCTAAATTGACACACAGAATTCGCAATCAGGAGGAGACAAAGTACCAAAAAGAATGGAGTAAATTTATGGTTTATATAAGTGAGAACTGTACAAATATGAAAACGTTGGCAGGATTGAAGTAAATCTTACGTCATGGCGTAATTTTTAATTAAAGAAACTGTGAATTATAGATTGGAAAACTGGTGGAAGGGAAGGACGGAAGTCAATGGCTCTATGGAGCATAAAGCAGGATATATGTAATAAGACGTGATGTTTTTGTTGGTTGGTGTTAGTGTTTTGAAACTTCAATAAAAATCATTAAAAAAAGAGAGAGAGAGAGAGAGAGAGAGAATGGGATGCTGAATCAAATGGACCTTTCAGTCTGATCCAGCAGGACTCTGGTGAAAGGTTGGTCTGCCACTGAAGCTTGATGTTCTCCAAAGTGCTAAAAATAAAATCTAAGACTTTTCTTCATCATCTGAATGATCCACTGAGGTTTGAAACCGAATTCTTTCCAGGATTGCAAAGCGATGTTTGACAGGCATCCAAAAAGCATGGCTGCTAAATAATGAATAGCACAAAAAGCGGCTAAGTGCTGACATGACAAAATGCCTCCCTTCTTTTAGTCTCCTTCTTTCTCCTTGAAGCATCTAGATACCACCTCGTCATATACGTGAGGCAGCTCACGACAATAATTAAAATTGCAACACAGCTACAAAACTATATGGGCACATTTAAGTAACTTAAGCATGCAAAGCTGTCCAACCTCAGCCATATCCATGCAGGTAAAATTGCTGGCATATCTTCGCACAAATCAGATTTAGAAAATGCATTACAGGCTCTTAATGAAATCAGGGTATTGCCTTTCCATCCACATCTAATTCATAAAGCTTTGTCATTGGGCTTAGCCTGTGATTTATTGCAGCGTATAGGGTTTTTCCTTTTTTTCTGAAAACGGGAGTCGACATATCCTTTCCCTGACCCTCATATTTTTAAAGCTACCAAATAATTAAGGTTTCTTTTGCATATCTGAAGAGGCGAAGAGGTTTCCAAGGTGTTGTTCATCCACGTGAAATCCATTACAAGTCTAATTTCTGCCCAATTCAGATTGACTCTCGAATTATTGTCACATTAAGCCTAGAGGTATGTGCAAACAAGGTTAGAAAAGAAGCTGTAAGCAATTGCATACTGCAGAAACAACATTAATATTCACTTACAATGTTCATGTTGCCCAGCAATTGTGTGCTACGTAAAAAGCAACTCAGCTAAATATGGTAGCACACAAATGGTCCATTTATGTTGTAAATCTAGTCTCTGTTTCTCCCTTTGGAATTACGGAGGGATGAACCTTGTCAATTTCAGTTTCTCTCTGTCTGCCGTTTTTCTGATTGAAAATTCAGTTTGTCACATTTCTTCACCAGTTTGCATTTCCTTAAAAAAATGTCCTTGTATAAATTCATCAGTGCATTTCTCTCAGTAGACGCCATTTTGTGAGGCATTCAGACTAATATCAGCATTTTGGCAAGCAATTCCCCCTATATGCATTTGATATTTTATTTTCACAGCTGCATTTTTATGTACACCTTCCCCCAACATACACATCTTCATACACAATTTATTTCAGTGTGGGACAGCATCACAACATTTGGAGAAGTGTGAATTTCGTTTTTTTTTTTTTTAAAAATATTTATTAAGGTTTTGAATTGAGTCTATTTAACCTCGGTCGAAATTCACACTTCTCAATGTTTTATATGAAAAACCTGGAGAAGTGTGAATTTCGACCGAGGTTAAATAGACTCAATTCAAATCATCTTTGGACTGGACCAGGAGTGGAGAGGAATTTGGCAAGATGAAGGACTGCTAATTACATCTGGCAGGAGTTTATATATGTGACTTTGTTTTTTAACTGCGGACTGAGGAAAATAATCCTCAGAATTTTAATGGCAGAGATAAATGGCGGAGCAGGCATCTTGTCAGGAAGTTATTTATAGCCCAGCAACTCCTTGAACAACTGAAGGAATGTTTTCAAAGGAGTGGAATGTGAATGGACAAAGGACGGTTGCAATAAATTATCTCTACACTCCAGGTTTGGGAACAGAGTGCTGGAAGGACTACACGTGTGAAATCGATATCTATATGTTTGCGAAACAACCAAGGTGCTGATTGCAAGGGAACAAGAAAGGTCAGCTTTGAAAATGGATTAAAATTAACAGACGGATGAGAAGGTGATTAAAGAAGAAGAATGAAGTGGCAACAACAGGACATATGATTGTAACAGGAGCAGAAAAACTATGTTCAAAAAAATGTATTAAATCTTAATAATTTGGATCAATTTGTTATAATTTGGAAAACTAATAAAATTAATATATATAAATATAAAAGGATTTCAGAGGAGAGCTGCATTTTGTTTCGGAAATTGCAGGTAAAAATGCAAATTGTGGCAATTTTCTCCTCATCCTTATTTGCAACGGATGGTTTCCACACATTCAAATTCTGCATCTGTGCATCATAAGCTGAGCAAGCTCCACCAGTCTCTCTGTGTTACAGGCCTAGTCAGCTTCACCCGTCACTCTTGAGATTTCAAGAGGGTTGTAAGCATCTGAGGACTTCTGTTCTTCAGACGTGAGAACACAGTGGTCACTGGAGTCCAAAGGAGGCCAATGATGACAGCTGCAAAAAAATTATAATAGTATTCAAAATGGATGGTTCAAAGGCGGTGCCCAGACCAAGCACTGTTTGTCATCTTCCCTTCAATTCTTTTCACTCAGTCCCAGAGCAAATCTTGTCGTTTTCCCACACACAAATGTACACACTCGCCGCAGGCGACCTCTCTTCCACAGACATGGGCACGCAATTTTCACTGGAAGCCAAATGAGGGCAATAAAGAAAGCTGCAAAAGAGAGAAAAAGAAGAAAACATACGTCTGCGCTAAGGTAATGCCCTGGTTAGCGTTGTGTGTCACCTCAGTCATTTCCCTCACTGTCCCGGACAGCAAATAATGTCATATTCTCCATACATCTCAACACTTGGCCCAATTTTGGGCGGCTGGAAGTAGGGAATGGTGGGAAGGAAAACTGGCAAAGGGTTTCATAAGACAGCTGGGTTTACTGTAGGCTAAAATAACTTGGCCAAAGAGGTGAGTATTCAGTAGAAAGGGAGAAATGGGGAAAGACTCAATTCACGAAGGAGAGAGTGTTGGACAATGTCAGACAAACCAAGCCTGAGTCAATAAATGGCTACAAGATTTTGGCCATATATGCCCCATACTTTTGAAGTATTATGAGTGTGTTTTTTCTGGGGGTACGCAGGGGTACGCATACCCCTAAACATTTTGTGAATCTAAGTTTGGCCTCATTGAGGGACAGTATTTCAATATGAGTAGGAAATTGAGAGTAGCCCTAAACATTTTTAATTTTTTGTAGAAAAAAAGCACTGACTATGTTAACACTTTAGGGACGCGGGTGGCGCTGTGAGTTAAACCACAGAGCCTAGGACTTGCCAATCAGAAGGTCGGCAGTTTGAATCCCCGCAACAGGGTGAGATCCCGTTGCTCGGTCCCTGCTCCTGCCAACCTAGCAGTTCGAAAGCACGTCAAAGTGCAAATAGATAAATAGGTACCTCTCTGGCGGGAAGGTAAACAGCGTTTCCGTGTGCTGCTCTGGTTCACCAGAAGTGGCTTAGTCATGCTGGCCACATGACCCGGAAGCTGTACGCTGGCTCCCTCGGCCAATAAAGCGAGATGAGTGCCGTAACCCCAGAGTCGGTCACGACTGGACCTAATGGTCAGGGGTCCCTTTACCTTTACCTATGTTAACACTTTAAACAGTCATGGCTTCCCCCAGGAAATTATGAGAGCTGTGGTTTGTTAAGGGTGCTGAAAGTTATTAGGAAGAGTGAATTCCCCTCACAGTAGGACTACAGTTCCCATCATAGGAGCCAACTCCTAGGGGCCAAAGGGTCTTTGGCTACCCCAAGAAAATATTTGAGGGGGCCAGCCCCCCTCCAAAGTCAATGGGCATGGCTATTCAAATGGTGTCTGCGCACCATGTAATGTGATTGATTATGCAGGGTGGGGCTTACCTGCCCCCACCCCAATATTTTATTCAAATTGGCACCCCGGGTTCCCAGCGCTCTCCATGAAGAGCAATTGATTGTTAAACCACTCTGAGAATTGTAACTCCCAAGGGAGCAGAAAAGACTATTTATGTATGCGACTACGGCTACACGATTGCTACTAGCCCAGAGATGGGAAGAATATAAAGTCCTGACCAGAGAAGAATGGCAGATCAAGTTGAAGGACTATGCCGAAATGGCACAAATGACTGGAAGACTCAGAAATCAGGAAGACATTTTAATAAGGAATGGAGAAAATTTATTTTCTTAAATCCAGTCTAAACAGCTAAAATTGTTAGTGGGATTGGAATGTCACTTGTAGTTCAATGGTGAATTTTGGACCTAATGGAGATGTAAAAGATTTGGATTATTATGAAAGATGCAGGAGGAAAGGACTAACAATAGGACCCACAAAGAGGAGGAGGGAAGTCCAGGAGATTCTTTGGAATCTTGTTTTTATGTTGGATATGTGATTGTAAAATTTTAATTTGAAAAAAACCAAATAAATAAATTTGCACGAGAGAGAGAGAGAGAGAGAGAGAGAGAGAGAATTGTAACTCCACAGGGAAATGGGAGTCTCTAACAACTCTCTGTATCCTTGGAAGTGACTTGGAATCACAACTTTTTTCCAACTGAAACTTCCCGGTTCTGGCACCTCTCAGGTGGTTGCGATTGCCATTCTAGGAGAACAAGGGAGGTGTTCATGGTGAGTTCCGGCACCTCACAAAATAGGACTGCTTGGAAGTGAGTAACATTTGATCTGGTGTTTTGGGAGTGGGGCATGCAAAGGATTGGGTTGCAACCATTTGGAGGAGCTAAATGTCTACTCAAATGAGCCCCTGTATACCCCACCACATTTCATAAGGCTGAACCTTGATTCTTCTCTTAAAAGGTAAAGGGACCCCTGACCATTAGGTCCAGTCACGGACGACTCTGGGGTTGTGGTGCTCATCTTGTTTATTGGCCAAGGGAACCGGCGTACAGCTTCCGGGTCATGTGCCCAGCATGACTAAGCGGCTTCTGGTGAACCAGAGCAGTGCACAGAAACGCCGTTTACCTTCCCGCTGGAGCGGTACCTATTTATCTACTTGCACTTTGACATGCTTTTGAACTGCTAGGTTGGCAGGAGCTGGGACTGAGCAACGGAAGCTCACCCCATCACAGGGATTCGAACCACCAACCTTCTGATCGGCAAGTCCTAGGCTCTGTGGTTTAACCCACAGTGCCACCCGCACCCCAATTCTTCTCTTACCAGGTGTCAAAATACCATTCTTCTGCTTAGGAGATGACGTCCCTTCATATTCATTTCGTGTCTCTGCCTCCTCTTCCTGGAACATGACAGCAGGATTCTTCAGCACTCCAGGCATTCCTGCCAAATTGAAATATTATTGATTATACAAACTTTTAAACTATAATATAACATAACTCATTCCCTTCTGGGTACAGACTTCAAACTGTTCCTCTGCTGGTGGTGGGACTTTAAATGGTAATATGTAGTACTTCATTTACTATAAAAGATGCTAAGTCAGCCTGGTGCATTTGGGAACCTTGTGCTTATTTTACTGAGTTTGGGGGCAAGTCCAAGTCCTGATGGAATTGCTGCCAGATTTCATGCTTAACTTTATAAATACAATTTTTATTAAATTTTCTGTTTTACAATTTAAAGTACAGTGGTACCTTGGGATACAGATGCTTCAAGTTACAGATTCCGCTAACCCAGAAATAGTACCTCGGATTAAGAACTTTGTTTCAGGATGAGAACAGAAATCACATGGCGGCGGTGCGGCGGCAGCAGGAGGCCACATTAGCTAAAGTGGTGTCTCAGGTTAAGAACAGTTTCAGGTTAAGAACAGACCTCCAGAACAAATTAAGTTCTTAACCTGAGGTACCACTGTACTCATTTTTACATCAGTGACTTTCCTTGGTTCATTTTACATATCCCTACATATTTTACATAAACTATACTATTCAGTTTTCCATTATTACATCCATCAAAACTTATTTACAATGTTCAATTTATCTGAATGCTGCCAGCATTTTCAGCTGTACACAGTTATTTCCCATATATTCAAGAAACGTTTTCCAATCTTCTCTAAACATATGTTCTTCTTGTTCTCTTATTCTATATGTTAAGTCTGCAAGCTGTGCATATTCTGTCAACTTAAGTTGCCATCCTTCTTTGGTTGGGACCTCAGATTTCATGCTTAACTTTAAATATGAGGGTTCTTATTTGCCCGTGAAGGAGGAACAGTGGCTTGATAGAATTGGCTGTGTTTGTTTCCCTTTATTTATTGTGTTTGCTGTTTAAACGGTTGTTCATTATCCTCCTGTTTAACTTAATCTATCTGGTTACTTCCTCAGAGGCCTGACTTGCAGCTCATATTTACCCACTTTTACACTACAGTAAGTCTCATTGTGCTTGTTGGTGCTTACTCCCAGGTGAGCATTCATGGGGTTGTAGGTATAAGTGTTCATTTATCAACCTGGTGTACGGCAAACAGTACAAAATGTTTTCGGTGGTTTGGTAAACAGTTTAAACACCTCTGCTATAGAAATTGTCTTGAGCCTTTCAAGTGGCGGTTGGAAAAATAAGCTTATGAAGTAAGCTCCGAGATCAGTGCTATTGGTTCATGTACCTGGAACTAAAATCTTCCTCTGTTGAGACATTTTATATCAGCCTTCACCATCTAGTTCCCTCCAGATGTTTTGAACACAGCTCCCACTAGCCCCAGCCAAGCATAAAGGTAAAGGTGAAGGACCCCTGGACGGTTAAGTCCAGTCAAAGGCGACTAAGGGGTTGAGGTGCTCATCTCGATTTCAGGCTGAGGGAGCCGGTGTTTGTCCACAGACAGCTTTCTGGCTAGCATGAGTAAACCACTTCTGGTGCAACTAAACACCATGAAGGAAACCAGAGCAAACGGAAACACCATTTACCTTCCCACTGCAGCGGTACCTATTTATCTACTTGCACTGGTGTGCTTTCAAACTGCTAGGTTGGCAGAAGCTGGGACAGAGCAGTGGGAGCTCACCCGGTCATGGGGATTTAAACTGCTGACCTTCTGATTGGCAAACCCAAGAGGCTCCGTGGTTTGGACCACAGCGCCACCTGCATCCTATAAACACCTGGTAAGCCCCATTCAGGGTTAACAAATGTTAGGTTTAAAATATTTTAAATTTTTTTTAATAGTCTACTAGATCACAGAATCATAGAATTGTAGAGTCCTGCAGGAACAAGTTTCACTATATGTGTTCTGAGTCTCCCAACATTCAGATTCATGGGATGTCCACACATTCTAGCGATGAAGGATAGGAACGTGCATCTTCCCACATGCACTGGGTCTAGTTCAGACCTTTATAGTTCCCGGGTTCAGCATAAAGGCCCAAAGGAGGAGTCAATGAGTGCTGAAAATGCCAGATCCCATTGCTAGTGAAGAGTTGGAAGAAACAAGATTTACCAACTATAGAAGAATGGCAGATGAAGATGATGGACTATATGAAACTTGCTGAACTGACCGGGAGACTTTGAGACTAGAGAGAAGAGATGGTGGAAGAAGATTGGAAGAAGTTTAAGGAATATTTGAAAAAAATATGTTAATATTTAAATCTCAGAATAGCTTTGGAAGGGGATATAGGCTGTAGGGTTAGAAGTAGAAGGCAGTGTATTTTAAAATAGTGTTATTTGTAAGTGATAAAATGTGAAGTTTTTTATGGTTAAAGTAAGTGTGATAAAAAATGATTAGAAATTATGATATATGTAAACTGCTAAAGATGAAGTAAAATGAAAATCAGATAGGGGGGACTTGGAGAAGCCCCCCTAACAATGTTTAGAAAAATAAGGATAAGACAAGAATTTGTTTGTATTCTTTGTTTTTCTGTTTGTGTTCTTTATTTGTGTTATAAAATGAATAAAAACTTTGAAAAAAAATAAAGGGAAAAAAATGCCAGGTCCCCAAACAGACGGGAGCTGACTGTCATGAAAGAAGGGCATTCCTGTTTACTGTCTGGGGCTGCGGAAACCTCCTATCAGTTGCAGCGAATCCATGAGCCTAAGGATGGTCTGGCAGCACTCAATGTGGGAACCTTGCTGAAGCTGAGTTGGTTTGGGTCTGGTTGGTACATGGATGGGAGACTGGCCTGGGACACCCCCCCCTTGAGTTCTTTCTTAGAAGAAATACCTGCATAACTTTAGAATAAAACAGTTTTCAGGGTCTCCCGTGAACTTCTAAAGTGGTAGCCCGGACTTCACACTAGCAAACCTTTTCTGAAATGAAGCACTTAAAAACTACTTCACCTCCTATTCTGTGACATAGGAATGCAGTGTCAAGATGGCTGCCTTCAATAAATGCTTCTGTTTCAATAGGGCAGGGTATGGTAAAATGTGGTTCTCTAGATGTCGCTGAGCTGTAATTCCCATCATCTGTGCTTGGCAACCGTGCTGGCTGGGCGTGAAGAGCGCTTGGAGACTGACAAGATATGAGAGCCACATGTTCCCCATCTCTGCTATAGAAGTTTGGGTTTCTAAAAAGTTGCTGGGAGGGCCTGTGCTTTTGAGGAGGCAACAATACTAGTGCAGCAACTTCACATCTTCTTAGATTGAGCACTGCAATTAATAACCGGTTCTAGGGCAGAGGTTTATAATTAAAAGCTGGGTTGGAGCATCAGGCTGCAATTAAAAAATCCACACTATCTGAACCACGTTCGCAATTGTCTTAAGTGTACAGAGACAAAGCAGTCACATCTTGGTTGCTATGCCCTCCCTCCCCCAGCTTCTGTTAGGCTGACATGTTAGGTGTGACAAAAGCTGCACCCCAGATTTTAGATATAGAGAACAGCTCTCCCACACCTGTTGGAAGGGATGCTTTTGCAACTTGGTCTGTTTCATATCTAGCTTCCAGGCAGGATGGCAACCGATACTTTATTTCATAAAAGATTTCTAAACTGCTGCCCTCGCAAGCAAAATGCCCAAAGAAGCAACAACATGCAATATAAAACCATCAAATTAAACCTGCATTATACTCCCCTTAAAAATGAGCAGCATAACTGTTATCACATGGGACAGCAATTTACAAAAGGTGGATTCAGCAAAAAAAAAAGGCCTTAAGGTTTCTTTTGCAAAAAGCAACAGTGATGGAGCCAGGCATGGGAGGAAATTCAGAACCACCCCAGAAAAATTCCTGTCTCTTGGTATCTGTCAAACTGCCAACTGGTATCAACAGAACAAAGAGCAGGGCATTAGAAGCTGATCTTAAAGTCCAGGCAGTCTTGTTGAGTCTCATTCAGAAGGATTGAGTGAGTGGTGGCTGGAGGAACGACTCCTGATTTAGGGACGTGCACCAGGGGTGGGAAAAACCATGGACCTCAAGGTATTCATTGACTACAAGTCCCATCATTGGCCATGCTTGCTAGGGCTGATGGGAGTTGGAGGCATCAGGTTCTCCATCCCTGAAATAAACTATAATGAAGTAGGAATACTTGAGACTGAGAGGTGACTTTTTCCAGAATGGGTGACTTCAGAGGAACTGGAGCAAAAAAACAGCACTCTAGGTATTTAGGCCTAGAAGAGTGAGCAAGAGGGATAATGGCATGTAGAAGAAGCAGAGCAGTTCTAGGTTTTGGGAAGAACTCCAACCCATAAGGAATGCATTCTCTTCCTCTTCTTTTCTGTTGCCACCATGTGTTCATTGGCCTCTGCAGCTGTGCCCACTCTGGACCACCTCTGAGAGTAAGAGACAGAGAGGCAAGTGGTGTGAAAAGGACTTCTCTTTCCCCTGCGTCCTCACTCAGAGAAGGTAGGCCAGGGGAAGCCAATCCTCCAGATTTTGTTGGACTACAACTACCAGCTTGGTCAATGGCCAGGGATGATGGGAGTAGGAGTCCCATAGCATCTGGTGGGCACAAGGTTGGGTATTCATGGGGCAAGTGAACAGGCAGCCACAGAAAAGAAGGGGAGCATCAGGGGCAGGAGACTCCAGGGATTGGCAGTGGGTACCTTCTACTAGGGCACCAGCCTCAACAGGTACCAAATGATGCTGACCCCCGAGTCCAGTCCTGGAAATGGCTATTTACAAATACAAGAGTACGCTTCCCTTCTGATACTACCAAATGTGCAATAAGGAGGGGAAGTGAGCTGGGGACTCTAAGAGTGGGTTCTTCTTCTTTGGCAATCACTCGTAGCCAAGTAAGATTGTCTTCCATAAACACGGTTTTAACAATGAGTCCGTAAGCGACTGTGTAGGCCAATTCTGGATCCACACATCCTTCCACAGTGGGGACATTGGTTTCCAGGCTGGAGTTGATCACAGTGTGGATTTGCCAAGTGTGCCTTCCTCTTAGCACGTTTCTCCCTTGCATCCTGAGTTCCAGTGTCTTCAAAACCCATGACACCTTTGGTCAAGGCTGTTCTCCAACTGGAGCACTCACAGGCCAGTGTTCCCCAGTTGTCAGTGTTTATGCTACATTTTTTTAGATTTGACTTGAGACATTCTTTAAACCTCTTTTGTTGACCACCAGCATTACGCTTTCCATTTTTAAGTTCAGAATAGAGTAGTTGCTTTGGAAGATAATAATCAGGCATACGTACAACATGACAACTCCAACGAAGTTGATGTTGAAGAATCATTGCTTCAACACTGGTGATCTTTGCTTCTTCCAGTACACTGATATTAGTTCGCCTGTCTTCCCAAGTGATGTGCAAAATTTTTCGGAGACATCATTGATAGAATGTTTCGAGGAGTTGGAGATAGGTTGCTTGTGGCACCATTGACTGTGGGATAGATATTAAAGTGATGCCTTGATAGGGTTGCCTGAGTCAGCAGAGGGCAGGATTCTTGTGCCTGTTGTCATTAGGTGCTGCTGTGGCAAGAGAAGATGCATTGACCCAACTATGAAAATGGCAGGAATCATGTCCCATCTTGGATCAGTTCCGGAATCCCTACATGTTGTTGTTGTTGTTTAGTCATTTAGTCATCCAACTCTTCATGACCCCATGGACCAGAGCACGCCAGGCACTCCTGTCTTCCACTGCCTCCCACAGTTTGGTCAAACTCATGCTGGTAGCTTCAAGAACACTGTCCAACCATCTCGTCCTCTGTCGTCCCCTTCTCCTTGTGCCCTTAATCTTTCCCAACATCAGGGTCTTTTCCAGGGAGTCTTCTCTTCTCATGAGGTGGCCAAAGTATTGGAGTCTCAGCTTCAGGATTTGTCCTTCCAGTGAGCACTCAGGGCTGATTTCCTTCAGAATGGATGGGTTTGATCTTCTTGCAGCCCATGGGACTCTCAAGAGTCTCCTCCAGCACCATAATTCAAAAGCATCAATTCTTTGGCGATCAGCCTTCTTTATGGTCCAGCTCTCACTTCCATACATCACTACTGGGAAAACCATAGCTTTAACTATACGGGCCTTTGTCAGCAAGGTGATGTCTCTGCTTTTTAAGATGCGGTCTATGTTTTCCATTGCTTTTCTCCCAAAAAGCAGGTATGTTTTAATTTCGTGACTGCTGTCACCATCTGCAGAGATCATGGAGCCCAAGAAAGTAACATCTCTCACTGCCTCCATTTCTTCCCCTTCTATTTGCCAGGAGTTGATGGGACCAGTGGCTATGATCTATGTAGGAATCCCTACATAGAAGAAAGCAAAAGGTTGAAGACCAGTCCTGGCTTAGTGCACCAGTATTCCTCCTTGATCCAGCTTCATTCTCTCACCAGGAGACTGCTGAATCCCAGTTTTTAAAGGAAGACTCGCATAGCTCAGTGGCAGATTGTGCTCCTAACACAGAAAGTCTCCATGGCATCTTCAGTTTTGTAAAAGAAAGAAAGAAAAAAGAACAGACTCTCACTGCCATTCATTGGGCTAATGGACCAATGACATGGCTTGGTATAATATGCAAACACAAAGCAGAGGGTCTAATTGCACAAAACTGGCAGCTGAAGTCAATAAGCCCTGCAAACAATAAAAGATGTAATCATGGTCCTGTAGTAAGATAATAGTACATGAATGCTGAGTACACACCCTAGGTACCAGAGGACTGTAGTTTGTTAAAGGTGCTGGGAATTATAGATCTGTGAAAGGTAAACTGCAGTTTCCATGATTCTTTTATTTTGGGTAGGTCTTTAATGCATCGTGTGGATGCAGGCAGTGACATAAGTGAAATAGACTATTTCACATGTGTGGTGAGTCTATTTCACTTACGTCACTGGCTGCATTCACATGATGCATTAAAGACCTCCCCAAAATAAATGAATCGTGGAAACTGCAGTTTACCTTTCACAGATCTATAATAGACTTGGGAGGTAGCAAAAAAAAATAAAAAATACTTAATAGACCGAAAATGCTAATTTCCTTGTGAAGCTGAGAAGATTGTATAGAGGAGCTGTTAATGTATTGTGGAGTTGTCGACAAAATCTCTGGATTGTATCTCGTTTCATTGCTTCATCGAAACCAGCTCCCAGCTGGCAGGTGAAAATAACCCCCTGGCCCCTGAAGTGTTCGTTTAAAAATATATAGAGATATATATCTTGATGTAAATCATCCAAAGTAATTTAACCGCAGAACTACCCCAAATTAGATTTACTGCTCCCTGCAAGTGTCAGTGCAGGAACCAGTTCCTAAATGCATCAAAATTAGAAAGTGGTAGAGGGCCCATTGACTCTGTGGCTTTTCTCACTTGGTATAAGGCATTATATGCTAGAAGGTAAGGTAAAAAGGTAAAGGACCCCTGGGCGGTTAAGTCCAGTCAAAGGCAACTATGGAGTTACGGCGCCCATCTCGCTTTCAGGCCGAGGGAGCCTGCACTTGTTCACAGACAGCTTTCCGGGTCATGTGGCCAGCATGACTAAACCGCTTCTGGCGCAATGGAACACTGTGACAGAAACCAGAGCACACGGAAACGCCATTTACCTTCCCAGTGGTACCTATTTATCTACTTGCACTGGTGTGCTTTCAAACTGTTAGGTTGGCAAGAGCTGGTACAGAGCGACGGGCGCTCACCCCGTCATGGGGATTCGAACCACCGGCCTTTTGACCAGCAAGCCCAAGAGGCTCAGTGGTTTAGACCACAGCGCCACCCGCGCTAGAAGGGTACCCATGTTAGTTAGTTACTGCAAACATTAAGAGATTTGTCACACCTTAAAGACTAACACGACGTTTGTGTGTGACAGTTTTATGTGTGACTGCTTCCAAAGTCTTTCTTTCATCAAAACTTTTCAACGAGTTGCTGGCAGAAATTATGATTTTATTACCTGACGTCAAATATATTCAGTCAGTCTTTTGCAAGCAAACTCTAGTCCCCTGACCCCGAATGTCAAAAAACCGAATGATCAGAGAGTATCAGTCAGAACACTTTCTCTCTACCCGCCCCGTAAATTAAGGCTTTGATTTGCTATGCAACTGGGTCAATGCATAGGAAATACATTTTCATGCCTCTGGTGCAAGCATCACGGTGAAAATGCTCAAACAGAAAACAGCAAAGGAGGGGGGGAAAGTGGGGGGAAGGAGGTGGATTACGGAGAAGAGCTCATCTCTCAGACAGGCCAAAGAGGCATTCAAAAGTTGAATGTTGAAAAGACAACTGGACACAGAGTTGGTGCGAAAAGATGGTCTGTGCTATTGAACTTGGTCTGATTTGCATCAGGAAATCTGGCCTGAAATTATAGGTGGGTGGTGAACCCTTGTTTCACCAGCTGTATCCTGACAATTATTTCCAAACAGTACAGGTGGAGAACCTGTGGCCCTCCGAGTACTTTCAACAGCTCTCTTGCAAGTGTTCAGACCTTTAGCAAGAGAAATCTAACCCTTTCCTAACAGCAGCAGTGAACAGGATGCAAAGTGGTGGCAGGGGTTCTGCTCGAGGTTGCAGCAAACTGTAGACACTTCTGTTGCAAACAGCACCGGCCACATTCCTGGGGGCGAGATTTCGACACACTCCAGGGAACCTTGCAAAACTAGTTTGAACAGAGGTCACGGCCAACAAGGACAAAGAAAGTGTATCATATTACAATACTGCCTGCAACTCTCTGCAAAAGCTACAATCTGTCCACAGTCTCCAACCCTCTGTAGAGGAAAACGAACATCTTGGAAGATACGACAACTCTTCTAGAACATTTTTTTTTCCGTTCAAACAAGCTCTCCTGGTCAGAAATACGCAGTTTGGGGTGGACTGTAGCTCATGGGCGGATCATCTTCTTGGCACACATAAGGTTCTCGGTTCAATTTCTGGCTTCTCCCATAAAAAAAGGTAGCTAGTCCATTTGGGTGAAGGGGGCACTGTCCTCAGCCAGCTTCCACCTGCCTATTTGTAGACAACCAGTCCTATGGTGGCCCAGCCTGTCAGCTTCCTTCTCCTTAGTCTTAGTGTTAGCCCTTGAAGAATTCAGCAGGGAGATGGGGACCAAATTAGAATTTGTTGGCTCTGCCTGCCATTAGCTCTAGCGCCACCTACTGTTGGGCTCCCAGAATGGGCACCAGACACCACAGAGGTGCCTGAGACTCACTTGCTGCCTGAGACATGGAGAGTTGCTGCTTTTCAGTTATACCAACCTTCTGCAAGCTGGTGCCCTTCAGATGCTTTGGATGCAGCATGGGCAATGGTCAGGGATGGTGGGAGTTATAATTTAAAACATCTGCAAGGCACCAGGCTGGAGGAGGGTTGGGGCAGACAATATTGGGCTAGATGAACAAATACCACATTTACTCGGGTCCAATGCGCCATCAAATCTAACATGCATCTCAATTTTCAGAACCTTGAAATCCCAAAAGTATTTGCCGGTGAATGTAAATGTGCCAACGAATCTAACGCATACCTTAATTTTTGTAACTTAATTTGGCCAAAAAAGGTGAGCATTAGATTCAAGTAAATACAGTATGAAGCATCCTCCTTTGGTCCTATGACTGGTAGATACAAATTGCTTGATCACTGCAATTCATAGGAGTGCATTTCCAGGTTTCCCCTCCCTCCCCTGTAACCAGTAATCTTGCTTCCCTGCTTTGAAAAAGAGGGAAAGATTAAATCTTTTGGAAAGATTAAAAACAAGCTTCTCACAAGTTTTGATTCTGCAGTCCAGAAGCACGATACGAGGTGAAAATCAGCCGGAATAAAAATTCTCAATTTTCTGAAAACCTGGAACTGATCCCTTGCCATCACCACCACTAAAATCACTGCTCTGTTCATACCCAAACAATGCTAAATTTGGTGAGGATCTGTATGGTGAAACACCACGTTTTGAAATGCAAAAATTAATCCTACTATAAATATGCAGTTTCATCTTCTCAGCTCCCCTGGAAATTGTTTGGGTAATTTTGCTTTTCCTCATCTTACACAAGTAAGAAAAACTATTTTCGTGTGATGCACTAATCTACGAAGTGAGCACACTGTGTGCCGTTTGTGATTCTGATCTCATTTCCTCAAACTCGCTGAACATTTGTGTCAGCAAATGGTCCGTGATCCTGTCTTACATTTCCTGATCCTCAGCAGGTCCTGACCCAGTTCCTACTGTAATCCATCAGAGAACACTCTGTTCTAATCTCTTTTTTTAAAAAAAAAATTAGAACTCATTCAGAAAATCCAAGCCTTTTAATTTCCTACAACCAGGAGTCAAGGCGAGATTGAAATGACAACGGGACCAGGATATGGGAACGTTGACATGAACAGGAGGACAAGAAGTCATGCGGCAAATACATGGAGTAAACAGATTTCTGTTCTCTTCTCCAGCTGACAAATAGGGACTCAAAGCAGTTGAAGATTTAAGGTGGATACATACAACCAGTTTTTCAAAGGTTCTAAAAACTCAGCTTTGTCTGTGTTTGCAATGATGATCTAAATTGGTCTTATGAATCCCAGAGCTGCCATGGGTTTCTCAACTGCTCAAACATTTGTGCCGATGTTATCAGATGGCACCTACATAGTCCTGTCTAGATCACAGCATTTCACAAGCACATAAAGGCCGCTGTCTTAATGTTTCCCCAGCTCACACACATATTGGGCATCATGTGCTGAGCATGGCACCTGGAAGGAAGCCTGCAAATGAACCCGAATCACTGAATTGCAGCCCAGTTTGGGGTGGGCTTTAAATAAACCTGGCAACTGGCATTGGAGCAAGTTGCTTCCGTGTTATTTTGTTTGTCTATCATATCTCATAATAATAATAATAATAATAATAATAATAATAATAATAATAATAATAATAACAATAATAATTTATTATTTATACCCCGCCAATCTGGCTGGGTTTCCCCAGCCACTCTGGGCGGCTTCCAACAAAACACTAAAATACAATAACCTATTAAACATTAAAAGCATCCCTAAACAGGGCTGCCTTCAGATGTCTTCTAAAAGTTTGGTAGTTATTTTTCTCTTTGACATCTGGTGGGAGGGCGTTCCACAGGGCAGGTGCCACTACCAAGAAGGCCCTCTGCCTGGTTCCCTGTAACTTGGCTTCTCGCAGCGAGGGAACCGCCAGAAGGCCCTCGGCGCTGGACCTCAGTGTCCGGGCAGAACGATGGAGGTGAAGACGCTCCTTCAAGTATACTGGACCGAGGCCAATTAGGGCTTTAAAGGTCAGCACCAACAATATCGTATCGTATCGTATCCCACCCTTCAGGGTACAAATTCCTTCAAAGAGGCTTACAAGTAACTTTAAAATGCATTCATAAAATAATGCTAGGCAGTATCCCAATCTAACATGTCATCAAGATCCTTCCCATTTGGCAGCTGGTGGCAGGTGGCCCTGTGAGCAGGTGGAAGGACAATCCAGTTGGAAGATAGGAGCACCTGATATCATCCTCCTGTACCAACATCTTTGTCAAGCATTCAGGGGATTCTATCTTTCTCCCGGGCGTTGCCAAGAAGCAGAAAAACCAGAAGAGTTCTTACCAAGTACAGTTGTACCCTGGTTGTCAAACACCTTGGTACTCGTACATTTCGGCTCCCAAGTGGTCAAAACCCAGAAGTGAGTATTTTGGTTTTTTAAACTTTTTTTTTGGAAGCCGAATGTCCAATGGGGCTTCCACAGCTTCCAACTGGCTGCAGGAGCTTCCTGCAGCCAATCAGAAGCCGCACTTTGGTTGCTGAATGTTTTGGAAGTCGAATGGACTTCTGGAAGAGATTCTGTTTTACTTCCAAGGTACGACTGTAGTTTCTTCAATATTCACAGAAAGAGACAAAGGAATGCAGTCTCTCTTAGATAATGGCATTGCTCCAAGTAAAGTCCCACCCCCTCAGTCCCTCCTATTCTATGTCAACCCTATCCTGGCTGATCTGTGCTTTCTGCCTCTGAGCTTTCTGTTCTACTACTCTCAAGGCACGCCTGGTTCTGGGAGTGGAGGGGTCAGGAATGCTTTCAAGGGACACTGAGTCTGTTACCTGTCTCTCCCCTGGTGCTTCTTGTTCCTGCTGCTCCCTCAGTATTCCCCAGCTTCTCCTCTCTGCAGCCTTCTGAGGAACTATGACCTTCAGCGAACCACTGTTCTAAATCTATACTGTCCTCCTCTTTTGGGGAATATGCAGGAAGGGTGGGCGGTCCCAACCATTCCTCCTCAGTCCAGCCCATGACACTCTTTCCCCTGGGATCCTTCCCACAGGGCAGTTAATGGCAGGTAGCCCTGCCAGTCCAACTGGGGCAGCTTCTGGGGTCTTCTTTGCATGCATCCCCCTATCTTTAGTTATTTATTTGTTCAGTTTGAAAACCATGCTTCACTACTTAGCGTCCTCGGGTGGTACACAATAATGCAATTAAAGAGCAATACATTCATATTTTTTTAATTAAAATTTCCGAAACCTCAATCATTACTTTAAAGTAATAATTAGACATCATGACATCACTCTAACGGAAGGCAAACATTGATACATCTAGACTCAGACACATCAGTCTCTCTCTCTCTCTCAAGGGCTTGAGTGATGCCTTCTTTGCTTTATGTTTCTCCTGGAATACTTCTCTCAGTGCTAAATGGCCCTATGATGAGGTCAGGACAGTCCAAATGGAGCAGGTGTGGGCACCTGGTGTTTGCTTTCCCTGCCTCCCTAGAATTCTCGACACCTTTTTCTATAGGGCAGTTAGTGGAAGATGGCCTGGAGGTAGGAGGGGACAGTCCACCTGGAGCAGGCTTAAGGTCTTCTTTGCCTGTCTCCTCCTCTTTCTTTGGACTCCTTCCCATACAGAGTTGGTGGTACAGTCTAATTTAAACTTGCAGGCTGAGGGTGGGCTACATCTCCTAGCCTGAAAACTAGTTCAGCTCTGCTTATAGAGAGGTTGCAGGATCTGGTTCCTGGTAGATTGAGAAGGCAAGGCTCAACGGCATCTGTTTGTGGTGCTTTGGCACAGGAGATTCTGCGGTAAGACAGAGAAGACATTCAGACCAACTTGGAGAAACGTATCTTTGAATTTCATGAATATCTCACCTTTCTCCCATCATGGAACTCTGGTGATTCTGTTCGGGAGCTCAAAGGGTTTCATTATGGAACTCAAGGGATTCTACTCTGGAACTAGATTTGGGTTCTCAAGTGGCCTCCCCTACAATCAAGGGACTGACCAAACACAGACCAGCTTAGCTTCGGCCAAGTGGTGACACCATGTACTTTCATGCACAGCTCAGAACCACAATACCTCAAGGACTTCCTCTTTCCATATGAACCTACCTAGACCCTGAGATCATCTTCTGAGGCCCTTCTTCATGTGCCTCCTCAAGAGGTCCAGAGGGTGGCAATACCTCCTCTGCAGTGGCTCCCCATCTGTGGAATGTTGTTCCCAGGGAAGTTCTCCTGGTGCCTTCATTGTACACTTTTAGGCGCCAGGCAAAAACGTTCCTTTTTAACCAGGCCTTTGGTTAATCTGATGCATATCCTATGCCCTTTTAAAATATAGGGGGTTTTTTTTGGGGGGGACTATTGGGTTGTTGGGGACACGAGTGGCGCTGTGGGTTAAATCACAGAGCCTAGGACTTGCCGATTAGAAGGTCGGTGGTTCGAATCCCCGCGACGGAGTGAGCTCCCATTGCTCCTGCCAACCTAGCAGTTCGAAAGCATGTCAAAGAGCAAGTAGATAAATAGGTACCACTCTAGCAGGAAGGTAAACTGCTCTGGTTCGCCAGAAGCGGCTTAGTCATGCTGGCCACATGACCCGGAAGCTGTACGCTGGCTCCCTTGGCCAATAAAGCAAGATGAGTGCCACAACTCCAGAGTCGGTCACAACTGGACCTAATGGTCAGGGGTCCTTTTACCTTTACCTTTATTGGGTTGTTGTTTTTATTTTTATTATTTATTTTGTGGTTTTATATATTGATTTTATTCTGTGAACCACCCTGAGACCCCCGAGTATAGGGAGGTATCTAAAGTCAATTAATAATAATAATAATAATAATAATGATGATGATGATGATGATGCAATTTGCCTTGGGTTACATCTTTTCACACGTAATATAATATGGCATGGGATACAGCTTTCATGCACAATAGCATTCTCTGTCTCACTCTGCACACCAACGAGGACATAATGATAGATTATGTATGGAGCAGAAAGAAGTCCCAAGGCAGAGAGAAGAATAAGGGAGGGTTCTGGAGAGCTAGGCCCAATCAAACTGTAGTCTAAAACCAGAAGCAGTCCTATAAAATCAATGGGATTGAGTAGGCCCTGAGATTATAAACAACCCAAGCTACTTTAGGAAATACCTTCCCGAGAGAGCGGGCTCTCAATGAGGGTCTGCATCACTGCCTGGTTCTTTTCCTTACCCGCTGGGAGTCGTGTCATCCTGGTGTTTGAGGAGCTTTCCTTCTTCAGCATACATGTCCTTTCTCCCTCTGAGGAACGGTGGACCTCCAGCAACCCATAACCTGCTCGGTCTAATTTCTCCACAAGCATCCCTCCGATGGTGCTCTGAGAAACCAGGCTCAGGATTGCTCTCCATTTCAGGCTGATTTTCCTCTTTGCTTTCCTCTTTGCTCTCTTCAGCAGCCCAAAGGAGAAGTGGAAGATCACCAAGCTGGAGAGGCTCGCAAGGAAAAGGCAGCCAAGCACATAAAGGACAAAGGAGAGGGCGGAAGCCAGTGTTAAGTCTGCAGCCATGAGGAACAGCTGGTGGGAGCCGGTCGCCATCGTCCCAAAAGGACTTTCCTCTTTTATATACACCTCTGCTGCTTTGCTCAGAAGTTTGCAGAGAAACCTTCTGGGAGGTGCACTGTATGCAATTAGGTCATTATAAAGCTAGCTGGCCTCTTGAAACATGCAAAAGCAAGTCACAGCCCTGCTGGGAGGGTGAATCATCCTTCTAGCTATAGCTGCAAAACAGCATTTCAAAACCACACTTGCTGCAGAGAGTGCCAGAAGGGTTTGCCGTTTCTGACATTGCTACACTGCGATCTGTATTTATGACTTGCTTGGCTGAAGTCCAAGAATTGTTTCCACAAGGGAAACAATGATCTGCCTTTATTACTGGGAAAGTTTTACTTTCTTTCTTTCTTTCCTTCTCTCTCTCTCTCCCCCTCCCTCCCTCCCTCCCTCTTTCTTTCTTTCTTTCTTTCTTTCTTTCTTTCTTTCTTTCTTTCTTTCTTTCTTTCTTTCTTTCTTTCTTTCTT
>JAXCMG010000070.1:2967279-2987141 GCA_034642415.1 Podarcis siculus | reverse complement strand
CTTTCTTTCTTTCTTTCTTTCTTTCTTTCTTTCTTTCTTTCTTTCTTCTTTACAAATGCCTTTCTCAAAAACATGTCACTTTCTGATTTGGAAAAATGCACTTCATTAAAAAGGACACTGCTCTGATACTTTACAAGAAGGCAATATATACTGTTATAAATAAATCTAAATATATAAATAGATCTGAACTGTGTATTTTGACACGTGTGTGTGTGTGTGTGTGTATTCTGCTAAAAAATACGGTGCCTCTCAATTTGGAAAGGGATTCTTTCAGAAGCTCTTTCCAGTCAGCTAATTCAGGGAGTCCAGAGCGACATTTCCCTTTTTCTCTTGTAAGTTGTGAGTTGAATGTTTTGGCCCCCGAACCTTTGATTACCTCCTGGGGGGAAAAAGATCACAGCCTGTAACTCTCCAATGGTTTGACTTTACCCCAAATGTACACTCTCAAGACAGATGGATGCCAAAAATATATGCAATCATAACCAAGAAAAACAAAGCGGTTCTTTTTATGTTTTTACTGATTGCCGCTTACTGTCAATGCTTTTTTTTCTGGGGGGGGGGGGACACAGGAATATGCATATCCCTAAACATTTTGTGAATCTAAGTTTGGCCTCATTGAGGGGAGTATTTCAATATGAGTAGGAAAAAGAGAGTACCCCTAAACATTTTTTTTAAAGAAAAAAACACTGCTTATTGTTATTCCTGCAAAACATATAGAGCAAATGTTTTAAAAGTCAAATTTCTTTTTTTGAATATTCAAAAGATCGTATCGCTTGCTGAAACATTTAAATACAACAACAGCACCATCTATTGGCCAATGCTGTCTATTATGAAAATGAGCAAAATGGCATACTGTATATGTAATTCAATATGCTAAATAAAGGTAAAAGTTAAAATGTTAAAGGACCCCTGGACGGTTAAGTCCATTCAAAGGTGACTATGGGGTTGTGGCGCTCATCTCGCTTTCAGTCCGAGGGAGCTGGCGTTTGTCCACAGACAGCTTTCTGGGTCTTGTGGCCAGCATGACTAAACCGCTTCTGGCGCAACAGGACACCGTGACGGAAACCAGAGCACATGGAAACGCCGTTTATCTTCCCGCTGTGGTGATACCTATTTATCTACTTGCACTGGTGTGCTTTTGAGCTGCTAGGTTGGCAGAAGCTGGGACAGAGCAACAGGAGCTCACCCTGTTGTGGGGATTCGAAGTGCCACCTGCTGGGTGGCAAGCCCAAGAGGCTCAGTGATTTAGACCACAGCACCACCCACATGCCATAAATATAAAGGCAATGACCAACAAATGCATCGTGGCACAAGCTTTACAGACTCAAGCCTGCTTCTGACTTGCAACTTCTACCTTACGCAATGGTTGGAGCAGGATTCAACGGCTGCCACGAGGGGGGAAATGGGCCTCGTGGCAGGTGGGTACAGAGCCCAGAGGGCAGCCCTCGCCATTTCTTCCCTAAGCAGGCAAGGCACTCCTTGGAGGCCAGATCTGCTGCTCCTGTGGATTCTGCCACCTGAGGCTGTTGCCTCACCTTTCCTCATGGGTGGACCAGCCCTGCCTGAAATGAACGCAACATTGCTCCAGCAACGTTCCTGAAGCTCGAGGAGCTGGCAGACACCTGGCACCCCTGAGATGAGCAGAACAGGAGGTTCCCAGAAAGAAGTGGCTTGAGGACTTCTGTGCAGCTGATGCTCTTGACTTCTGTGCTAACAGTCATCCTCAGAATCAAGCCATGGGAAGTTTACGGATATCGGCGCTAGCGACTTAGCTAATGCCTCCCGCTCCTCCACCAATGCCAAAATCTTGCCAGGCCCAGGAGCAGGCATTTGCGATCACGAACACAATATTGGTTTGGAAACCTCCAGCCAGATTAATTAAGATAGCATTTATTACATGATGGGAAGGCTCCAATTACAGGTTGCAAAGCGTCCTCCGATTCTTTCATCCACTGTAATTTCTTTTAATTAAAAAAACACCCATGCCAGCCTTGGGCAGGTGGCCTCTTGGTGTGAGAGGCTGGCACCCTAGGGTGGTGACTGAGCAACCCTCAGTGCAGGGCCAGGCAGTGGGCTCCCCATACCCCAACCCATATAAATAAGAGACCAGTAAGACTGGTTCGGGGTCAAAACAGGCCACAACTTTACTGAATACTAAATACTTCTAGCCCGCCCCCTGGAAGTGACACGTGGTAAATCCAGGTGGGGGTTCCTAAGACTTACGTCCAATAGGGTGACCCCCGCAGGGACTGCCATCTGATGGAGTGCCTTCAGCCCTGGTCCCCCTGGGCACACAGACATGGTCACACCCTTCAGATGAGCCAGTGTGGTGTAGTGGTTCGGAGCAGTAGACTCGTAATCTGGTGAACTGGGTTTGATTCCCCACTCCTCCACATGCAGCTGCTGGGTGACCTTGGGCTAGTCACACTTCTCTGAAGTCTCTCAGCCCCACTCACCTCACAGAGTGTTTGTTGTGGGGGAGGAAGGGAAAGGAGAATGTTAGCCGCTTTGAGACTCCTTCGGATAATGATAAAGCGGGATATCAAATCCAAACCCCTGACCTTTCGATCAGCAAGGCCAAGAAGCACAGTGGGTTAACCCACAGCGCCACGTGACTATTACATTTTCATATTAAGGGGAAGGTCCCTCCCTCCCCTAAAAGAAATGGCTTGCAATGTCACATAATCTACACACTCAGTGAGGATTTCACGCCAATGCATTCCCTAACCTGAAATAAGGATATTGTTTTGTAAATAATACGTTATTTTTAAAAAAGTTTTTTAAACATCTCAGTTTTCCTCATCATTTTCTATGTTTTTTAGTTTATTATAAAAGAAAATAAATACAGAACTTGAAAATGAAAATGAAAATTTTATCCCCACCCTCCCTGAGAGATAAAATTTGAATCCACATCCCTTCCAGTCCACATTCCAGATACACACACAAAAATCAAAGTAACCGAAAAATGCTTATAAGAAGTGCAAAGTCCTTTATTCCTCACTGCATCCTAGGCTACTTTACTGTAGTCTTTTCTTTTCTTACCTTGCACCATTCTAAGTTTATTGGTGACTTTCTCAACAAGCGCCAATTTTCAGACCTCATCATACCAATTCGCCAAATACGACTCTTTCATATATTTCCAATACCTAGTTGCCACAAGCTTTGCTGCGAATAATAGTTTTCCAATCAGTGCTTTAAACTGCACATATGCATCCGCTTAACGATGTCATTTATGGGCATGTAACCCCTCTCTGTCCAATATTTTTATGGTTTCCATTAAACACTGCATCCCAAAACTTAGCTACCTTCATACAAGTCCACCACATATGCTGAAATGTCACACAATTTCTCCAACACTTTGGAGAGTGGGCTGAACTAATATATGCTCAAACAAACAGGGATTAAGTGCTATTTTGGTAATATTTTAAGGTGTGGTGTTTTTGTTTAGGTTTAGGTTTATATTTGCAGGTGATATTAAGCTCAAGTTTTAAAAATATGATTTTATGTAACATGTTATTGTTCTTGTCTTCTATACATTTGCTTCCCCAAAAAGAAAAGAAAAGGATGTCCCATCGGGTCTCTTGCAGAGCACAAAGAGTGACTGGCAGAATATACAAAATGCATGATATAACCCATGGGTAGGCAAACTAAGGCCCAGGGGCCGGATCCGGCCCAATCGCCTTCTAAATCCGGCCCGCAGACAGTCCAGGAATCAGTGTGTTTTTACACAACTAGAATGTGTCCTTTTATTTAAAATGCATCTCTGGGTTATTTGTGGGGCCTGCCTGGTGTTTTTACATGAGTAGATTGTGTGCTTTTATTTAAAATGCATCTCTGGGTTATTTGTGGGGCATAGGAATTGGTTCTTTTTCCTCCCCCCCTCCCACCCAAAAATATAGTGTTATGTACTGAAGTTCTCACCCTGGGCCAGCAGGGGGATACTGTAGATAGTTATGCAAATAAGGGATCAAAAGTGACCTTCAGTGATTGGATAGTTTTAGAAAATTGTTACAGTTACATTGTACTGGAGCTCTATATAAGCAGGCTGACTGAACCCTTCAGTTCAGTTCTGTTCTGGCCTGTGAATAAACAAGAGCTGTTTGAAGAATCGCTGTGTTGTCTGATATGTTCACCCACAACTTAACATATAGTCCGGCCCCCTACAAGGTCTGGAGGACAGTGGACCGGCCCCCTGCTGAAAAAGTTTGCTGACCCCTGATATAACCAAAGGTATTAGTCTGCTCTCTGAAGACCTCTTGTTTGTTTCTCTGGTTGGGTCTAATTCTTGCCTCATTGTGGCTATCTCAGTCCAATGCAATCCTGCACACCTGGAAGTAAGTCTCATTGAGTTCCTTGAGAGTGTATCCCACCGAATTCACTGGAATTTACTTCTGAATAAACCTGAATAGCATTAGCCTGCATAGCTGTAATACTTGGTTCAGCCCGAGCAAAGCTTCGTGTTGAAACAGCAGAAACACAGTGTTAAATCCCATCTCTAACAGAAGAGCAGGATTCTAGCAGACAATCTCACTCCCAGTCTGTCTCTGCGCAATATTGTAGCTATTAACAAGCTCTGGGTTCATGTCTGAAATCCAAGAATATTTCCCTGTCTCCTTTGAGACAGTGAGAATTTTCTGCCCCATTTCCTTCTCTTCTGAAAAGCGATGCTACAAATATGCCCAAATGTTACAAAAAAAGGCACATATTTCTCTGTGCATCATTGAAAGGGGAGGGGCTTGCACCATTTGATAGGAAAAGAGAATTTGCATAGCTATTTACACAATTCTTTGATGTGTAGATGCTTTGAGGAAAGTATACACAACCCCTAGAATTAGTGAAATCTGTGATACCTGTGAATAGTCTTTTATGTTTGTCACGAGGTGCAGCTTTATTTCCATAATATTCCTGAGCTCAGAGAGAAATGACAGATGGATTATCTATTCCCTCTAGCGAATAGAAGGATTCTCTCTTTTTGCAGAGCCTCATTATGCCACTTAAACGACACTTCAAAAGACAGTGAATACTAGACTAAAAATTAATTTTGCATTCAAAGCCTCCTTTGGATCAATAGTGACAGATTTAGCTGTTGCAAGCATGTTAATGGAATTGGTACATAGGATCTTAGAGAATAGGGATGGTGGACCAGTGGCTTCCCAGATGTTCCCAGATGTTGGACTAAAGGTAAAGGTAAAAGGACCCTGACCATTAGGTCCAGTCATGACCGACTCTGGGGTTGGGGCACTCATCTCGCTTTATTGGCCAAGGGAGCCGGCGTACAGCTTCCGGGTCATGCGGCCAGCATGACTAAGCCGCTTCTGGCGAACCAGAGCAGCACATGAAAACACCGTTTACCTTCCTGCCAGAGCGGTACCTATTTATCTACTTGCACTTTGATGTGCTTTCAAACTGCTAGGTTGGCAGGAGCAGGGACTGAGCAACGGGAGCTCACCCCGTTGCAGGGATTCGAACCGCCGACCTTCTGATCGGCAAGTCCTAGGCTCTGTGGTTTAACCCACAGCACCACCCGCGTCCCTTCTGTTGGACTACAACTCCCATAAATCTCTTACATTGTCCATGTGGACTGAGCCTGTTGGGTTCCCTAACTCCCAGTAAATTAGCAAAAAATGTATAAGGCAAGATGGAAATGTTCCATCTGTTTCTGTATAAGGCAAGATGGAAATCTTCCATCCATTTCTCTGTTGGAAATGCAAGGAAAAAGAGTGTACCTTTTATCATATGTGGTGGACATGTAAGGTAATGAAAGCATTTTGGGAAACAATATATAATGAACTGAAAAAACATGCTTGAAATAACTTTTATTAAAAAACAAACAAACCTGAAGTTTTCCTTTTAGGAGTTAGAGGTACCGAAATCCCAAAGGAACAGAAAAGACTTTTTATGTATGCAACAACAACTGCACAGATTTTACTAGCCAGAGATGGAAAGATGACAAAGTCCCGATTAGAGAAGAATGGCAGACTAAGTTGATGGACTATGCCAAAATGGCAAAAACTGCTTGGGAAACTCAGAAACCAAGATGGTCAAAACTTTAACAAGGAATGGGTAAAATATTTAACTTACCTTAAAAACCACTTTAAACAGTTAAAATCTTTAGCGGGATTTTAATAAATCGTGTCCTCCCTAAAAGAGGACACGTGTGGCGGTGAGACCTGGAGACTGATCTCCTGGTTGTGGGTGGGTATATTGGACAGCCACAACACCTGATTGGTAGGTCCCTTGTTGCTGGGTTTAATCTGGCCAATGGGGTGCAGTCTAAACAGACCAAGGGACCTATATATACCTATGCACATGACCCAGAGCTTCCTCTTTCGGCTCATGCATCGGAACACCCACCCACCTCTCCCTACTTTTAGGGCATTTTGCAATTGACCTTGCTATGCTGTCATGTATCGTCTGTCATTGGGACAGGGGCAAGGCAGGAATTTTCCCCACTTGGCTGATTGGCTGTTGCCATTTGGGTTTCACCTGCCGTGTAGCAAGTCATCACAACTTGTAAGGTTGCGGATAGGCACTGGTTCAGGTGAGAGGGATGGGAGAATGGTCTCGCCATCCCTATGTGAAGGGTATTCCATTAAAGGAATCCAGGGACTCAACTTGATTTGGTCAACCCCTGAGAGGGGGTTGTGCCCGTTCCTGAGTCCAGGGGAGCATCTGGGGAGCAAACAGAGTCCATTCCTGGGCTTTTCACCTACCTCAGGTGTTCACCCTTGGCTGACCTATGATGGAACTCTGGGTCAGCGCTACCTGCAAGGGTGCAGGGAGCAAGTCGAACCAGAGCCTATGCAACCACTCACTTTTCCGTAATCAATAAAGTTGTGGCCTAAATTCTGCCAAAAACCAAAACTAAAATTTGAGTCAATTGGGTGTTTATTTTGGAGGGATGTCTCTGGGTCTGAACATGCAACACTTGTAATGTAACAGATTTTATGATTGAAAAGGAAACATAAAATTTTAGATCATTTTAAAAGATGCAGTAAGAAAACTATAATACAGTGGTGCCTCAGGTTATGAACTTAATTCGTTCTGGAGGTCCGTTCTTAACCCAAAACCATTCTTAACCTGAGGTGCGCTTTCGCTAATGGGACTTCCTGCTGCCGCTGCACTGCCGGCGCACGATTTCCACTCTCATCCTGGGGCAAAGTTTGCAACCCAGAGCAACTACTTCCGAGTTAGCAGAGTTTGTAACCCGAAAGTGTTTGTAACCCAAAGCGTTTGTAACCCAAGGTACCACTGTAATAAGAGCCACAAAGGGGAGGTGGGAAGTCAAGGGGATTTGAGGGAATCCTGTATGTAGATAATAAGATGTGTTCTGAATGTGAACTTTAATGTGGAAAATCAAATAAATATTTTTTTAAAAGAGAGAGGAGACTGTTGGGTTCCCTTGACCCCCACCTAAGCCAATTTGGGGCGTGGGGAGTACATGTCAGGAAGAAAGCGAGGGAAAGTTCTGTTGCACTAGCAGAAGTGCCCATTAACCTGGGTGCAGGTTCCTTCAGGAATGGTCAAATCCCTGCCTTTTTTTTACAGAGATCAGGACTCTGGTCATTCGGTTATCCAACTGGCATCTGTCAAACTGTCTGATTCAATGAGCATCCACTTTTGATGACAAGTTCTGAACCATTTATTTGAAACCAGCCCAAACCCTTTCAAATCAATGGTTTGTAATTTCTGTCGCAAGATCTGATGGATTGCAAGGGACCTACAGTATTTTTCGCTCTATAAGATGCACCAGACCACAAGACGCACCTAGTTTTTGGAGGAGGAAAACAAGAAAAAAAATATTCTGAATCTTAGAAGCCAGAACAGCAAGAGGGATCACTGTGCAGTGAAAGCAGCAATCCCTCTTGCTGTTCTAGCTTCTGTGATAGCTGCACAGCCTGCATTCGCTCCATAAGACGCACACACATTTTCCCTTACTTTTTAGGAGGGAAAAAGTGAGTCTTATAGAACAAAAAATATGGTATTTGGGAAATATGTAATTTATCTACAGGCATCCAGGGAAATGGTTGTGCAAACAAAAGGACAGACGAAATTAAAAATAAATAAATCTGAAGACATTGTAGCATGTATTTTTTTAGTTTGCACAACCATTTCCCTGGATATTTATAGATAAATAGGCATCTTGTTTTCTAAAAGCTAAGCTCTCTGGCCCTCAAGAATTCACAAGGAAGTTTGTCTTCTCCCCCTTTCACATTGGAATAGACAAAATCTGGCGTTTTTTGCTTGTTACTCATGTTTCATTTCCTTCTTAACTGCTCAGGCATATTACCCAGACTGCTTCCACCAGTGTTATTTCTTTACTTTCTGATCTCATTTGTCATTGACAAAGTCAGCACTGGTTCCTACCATCATCCCCTCTTCAAAATTGGCATTGTGTTTTCCCTTCCTTGGCCTCTTTGGGCTCACTCTCACATAAAACTGACTCTTTCCACTTTCCCACCCTTATAGCTCTAGTCAAATTGGTCCAAACTGAATGTTAGGTAAAGGTAAAGGTACCCCTGCCCGTACGGGCCAGTCGTGTCCAACTCTAGCGTTACGTGCTCATCTCGCTCTAGAGGCCATGAGCCGGCGCCATCCGAAGACACTTCCGGGTCACGTGGCCAGCGTGATGAAGCTGCAGCTGGCGAGCCAGCACCAGCGCAGCACACGGAAACGCCGTTTACCTTCCCGCTATAAAGCGGTCCCTATTTATCTACTTGCGCTTAAGAGTGCTTTCGAACTGCTAGGTGGGCAGGAGCTGGGACCGAACGACGGGAGCTCACCCCGCCGCAGGGATTCGAACCGCCGACCATACGATCGGCAAGTCCTAGGCACTGTGGTTTTACCCACAGCGCCACCCGCGTCCCTGAATGTTAGCTCTGTAATTAATCAATGTCTGTAATAAGCCACATATTTGCTAGACAGCTCAGTTTGCGATGCTCTGTGGATCTTGGTTAAACATGTTGAGATGAGGGGAAAAATTCAGTTCAGCTTCCATTTTTAAACCTACCTAATTTTCACTTCCTGGAATGGCACACTTCCCAAAACCACGGCTGACTTTAGAAATTTGCACCTCTGTAAATGTTGCTGTGCACTTCTGCAATAATGTATACAAAAATGTTGATACTGGGTGAAAGTTCGCATAAAAATGGGTATAGTGAAAATAATGTACAAATACATTACCTTAGGGAACATTCTGATAAAAATGTGTATATTAAGGGAAATTGCGTAAAAAAAGTGGGTAGGAAGAAAATGCATGAAAGTGCTGATGGTCTTTCATAGGGATTTTTTTTAAAAAATGCACACAAACAACTGAAGTCGGGGGGAAAAGAAAAACCAAGAGAAATTGAAGCTGACAGAAATTGAAGCTCTACAACAATGGCTAGACAGATAGATATACCAATAATTGTGAACACATTTTCAGTACTTTCATTGTATCCTATCCAATGAAATAGTGCAGATTTTTAAAAATAATAATAATAATTGTATGTATGGATGTGGGTATTTTCATTGAATGAGTCAATAGGGAACTGACTTAAAAGTACTCCAGAAATCACATTTCAGCCACCTTGTAAATCTTCTTTAATCAGAAGCTGATTAACTGGGCAGCAGAAATGGATATTGCTAATTTTCAAAATGGACATTTCCTTTTGACTTCCCCTTTGTTCTGTATGAGGACAGATGTGCTTTTTAATCCAAACAATAGGGGCAAAATTCACTAAGCTCAAGCGTTCAAAGTTCAAGAGAACAAACACAATATTGGATGAAAATTAAATTGCTTTTGTCCACCAGCATATTCTGCCGCTATAAAAACATGTCAGAAAGATTTGGTAGCTTCAGCTCTAGAAAAGCTTGCGTGCAAACGGGAATGAAAGGCGGAGAGAGTGAAAAGAGCAGGTAAAGCAAATAGTCTGCTTTTGATATTAGAGATTATTCTTGCAAACATTATTTTCTCTCAGTACTAATGGCTGAGCATGCCCATGCCTGTTGCTGATATCTTAGCACCAGGGTTCTTTTGGCATGTTTCACAGGGGTGTGCCATTTCTGTGTTGTCTTCTTATAATTGCACCTTCTTGGGAAAGGCTTGAAGATATCATGGCAAGAACAGTGCATTATTATTTACAGATTTACATCATATTGTAAAACTCCTCTTGCAGATGATCTGTAAAGGTAAAGGTAAAGGTACCCCTGCCCGTATGGGCCAGTCTTGACAGGCTCTGGGGTTGGTGCGCCCATCTCACTCTATAGGCCGGGGGCCAGCGCTGTCCGGAGACACTTCCGGGTCACGTGGCCAGCGTGACATCGCTGCTCTGGCGAACCAGAGCCGCACACGGAAACGCCGTTTACCTTCCCGCTAGAAAGCGGTCCCTATTTATCTACTTGCACCCGGGGGTGCTTTCGAACTGCTAGGTTGGCAGGCGCTGGGACCAAGCAGCGGGAGCGCACCCCGCCGCGGGGATTCGAACCGCCGACCTTTAGATCAGCAAGCCCTAGGCGCTGAGGCTTTTACCCACAGCGCCACCCGCGTCCCTGCAGATGATCTGAGCAACACTCAAAACAAGAATGCATTCCAGCCTAACATTGATGAATGACTAGCAGAACTATTAGATATTCCTAGACTATTGGGTTTTGTTTTTTTAATTATACTTTTCAAGTTTATACATTTCAGCAGTTTTACAATCAATTTAACATTTCAAAACTTGACTTCCTCTCTCCTCTTTCTGCGGTTCTTTAAATTTATTTTTTCATATCTTCTGCATATCCAAATTAACTTAATTTGCTCATTTATTGCATCTTCCTTAAATATATACTCTTATAAAACTGCAGGTTATTACAATAATCCTGCCAATGTTTTTATCTGTTTGCGATTTATCTGTAAATATTCAATAAACCATTTCCATTCTTTTATAAAAAGTTTGTTATCTTGATTTCTTATTCTTCTGATAAGTTTCACCATTTCTGCATATTCCATGTTTTTGTATCCATTCTTCCTTTGCTGAGACTTCTACTTCTTTCCACTTTTGGGCAAGTAGCATTCTTGCATACATGAATAAATTTCTATACAATTTAGGTACAGTAGTTCTGTCCCTATAATTCCCAAAAGAAAAGCTTCTGGTTGTTGTTTTTTTACAAAAGTTATTTTGAACATCCTTTTCAATTCATTGTATATCATTTCCCAGTAAGCTTTAACCTTACTACAAGACCACCACATATGATAAAAACAACCTTCTTTCTCTTTACACTTCCAGCACTTGTTTGATTTAGATTTATATATTTTTTTCTAGTTTACTCAGTGTTAGATACCAACGATATATTATTTTCATATAATTTTCTCTTAAACCATAGCAGGCTGTAAATTTTATATCCATATTCCACAATCGTTCCCATGCTTCCATATCTATATTATGACCAATATCTATTGCCCAGTGTATCATTGAGGATTTTCCTAGATATTCCTATGCTTGACTACCTAGTTCCTCCCAAGGTGAGGGGAAGTGGACATAGCCAAGTCTGGCTGGACAGCTTAGTCTATGGTTTTAACCCCTTCATGCACTAATTAGACTGTTGCATGTTGGCTATATGAGGACGGTTACCTCACAGGGATAACCATCCTCCCTGATCATTGACCATTATCATAACTCCCATCTTCTCTGATCATCGACCATGCTGGCTGGAGCTGATGGAAGTCAGAGTACAACTATACCAGGAAAGTCATAGGTTCTCCCAAACTTAAGTAGGGATTCCTTATTTGGATATTTGATGTTGTTTAGTCATTTAGTCATGTCTAACTCTTCGTGACCCCATGGACCAGAGCACGTCAGGCACTCCTGTCTTCCACTGCCTCCCACAGTTTGGTCAAACTCATGTTAGTAGCTTCGAGAACACTCTCGAACCATCTCGTCCTCTGTCGTCCCCTTCTCCTTGTGCCCTCCATCTTTCCCAACATCAGGGTCTTTTCCAGGAAGTCTTCTCTTCTCATGAGGTGGCCAAAGTATTGGAGCCTCAGCTTCAGGATCTGTCCTTTCAGTGAGCTATTTCGATATGTTAAAATCTCACTGCAGGTGATCTCAATATCCCCTCTCCCAATACTAACCTTCTTTGAGGAATGTGTTGGGAGGAGAAAATGGCGAAGGAACATTTTTCTTTTCTTTTGAGATGAAAAAGAGGTTTTATCCAGGCTGATTTTTTTCCAGCTCTACCACATCAAGTCACTTCGAGTAGCAAGAAGATGTTTGGACTTGACACAGGCAGGAGGTTGAGCTTCTCAGTTCCCAGAACAGTTTCTATAAAGCCTCTGTTGAACTGAGTATCTTGACTTCCTTCTTTTGTCTTTTTACATAATATTCTACTCAGAGGAAGCTGGCATGTATTCAGAGGCAGAGCATAGAATCTTGAGGGAAAGTGTAAGGGGGAGTTGTGAACAGAAAGCCTAAAATAAGTTCAGGGATGGGTGGGAGTGAGTTATAATAACAGGGTGCCCCATCACACTGGGTACCTGCCTCAGTCAATGCATGTCGTTGTAAGAATGGGCTTCAAGACAAGACCCATTTATCATAGAATTGTAGTGGAAAAAATCTATCAAGGTGCTGTTGGTTGAAATGGGTACTGAAACAGTTTTTAATACTTGACTTGATTTTCATCCGATTAGGCTGGGCTGGGTGATGTTATTGTTGATTTAATGTTGTTTGATTCCATAGCATTATGACACATAGGACCTTAAATATTTATACAGATATTTAAAATGGAAAAAAAGAATAAGACAGTATCAATAGCTACTGTACTGGTATGCTGCTGCTCTTATTATGATTTTACTGTAATTTTAGACTGTCTTTCTAAAATTGTTGTAGCCCACCCTGGGAACTTTTGGTGAAGGTTTTTTTTTAAAAAAAACCCAAAACAAAAATATAAATAATATTTAGTTTTTAGCAACAACAGGTGAAAATAAGGACAAACATCTCAAGAAGTGAATATTGACAGTTGGCCTTCCTCTTGGAGATGGAGAGGTGGAAGCAAAGAAAGGAATAAAGCAAATATCCTAGGAAATCAATTTCTGCCCTTTTAGTACCTTGGACAACATCATTATCTGCTTTCAGAGATAATCATTCTGCAAAGAGTCGTCATCAGAGAGTAAAATGGTTAAGGCTCCCACTCCTGTGTACACATTGCATAATTCTCATTGAGCCCAGCAGGACCTACTTCTGAGTAAATATGCAATAGGATTGCACTGCATTGGGGACATTTTTATGGCTAGGAATTTATCAGTCGGTCTATGCAGCAAAGCAAGTGATTCACTGCTGTTCTTTGATAGTTTGAACTTAGAGCATATACGTTCAATGTGATTGCATCTGAAGTTCCCAGCAAGAGGAGGGATTGCTTACAGAACCCCTGCAAAGAAAAGGATGCTATGACTGTTATAGCCATGAATCCTCAAATGCTTGGCCAACTGTGCTGACAAAGTGGTAGGTGGTGAATGACTCAGTCACATAAGGCACTTGCTATACCAAAATATATTTAACATACAGTTGCCAAAAGGGACGCAGGTGGTGGAGTCTCCTTCTTTGGAGGTCTTTAAGCAGAGGCTTGACAACCATATGTCAGGAGTGCTCTGATGGTGTTTCCTGCTTGGCAGGGGGTTGGACTCGATGGCCCTTGTGGTCTCTTCCAACTCTATGATTCTATGATTCTATGATTCACTGTGGTCTAAACCACTGAGCCTCTTGGGCTTGCCAATCGGAAGGTCGGCAGTTCGAATCCTGGTGACAGGGTGAGCACCCGTTGCTCTGTCCCAGCTCCTGCCAACCTATCAGTTCGAAAGCACACCAGTGCAAGTAGATAAGTAGGTACTGCTGCGGCGGGAAGGTAAATGGCTTTCACAGTGTTCTTTTGCACCAGAAGCGTATGACCCAGAAAGCTGTCTGACAAATGCCACCTCCCTCAGCCTGAAAGCAAGATGAGCGCTGCAACCCCATAGTTGCCTTTGATTGGACTTAACCATCCAGGGGTCCTTTACCTTTACAGTTGCCAGCCTGACAGATCTTTTACTGGGTGTCACAATAACTGGCCCCAGATACCCCTATGCAGGGTTTGATTGAGATCAGTGTTATCACAGAAATATTATTTGAATTAAATAGGTTTGGAGGGGAGGTTTCAGGTGTGCAGTACTCAAAAGTGATTATTTCTTAACTCTCACCTTTGCCTGAAAGAATTCCTGATTGCAAGAGCAAGATCAGGGCTTTCATTTTGGACTAGAATGAAGCTCTACCTTGCAGAAAACTTTAGATGTGGTTTCTACCAAGGCTCAACTTTCTACCATATCAAATGAACAGTGATGTTAAAGTAGGGCAGAAGAAGGATAGATGGACCATGAACAGATCTTGCATGTGGACAGTTTAAGCTGCAGGATGGGCTGAGAAAATGGAGAAGTGAGTCCCTTAACAGCTAAATGTGTACAGGAAAACTTGACACCCCAACCCCAACCCCAAAGTTGGGAACTCTAGATATAATTATATAACCTTTATAACTCATGTTGGTGTTCCATAGTGTACATTTGGGAGAGGGCCACCAGATGGCATCCCTTTCGGTGACAGTGGTACATAAGTATCCTTTGCATTGCTTGTGTACATATGGAAGAAGAGGTTTGTTGATAAAACATGCTCAAATTACAATATTTCATTCAGTTTCATCAGCTGAGCAAAAGCAGTCACAAACTTTCCCACCCAATAAATAAATTGATAATAATAATAATAATAATAATAATAATAATAATAATAATTTATTTATATCCCGCCCTCCCCAGCCGAAGCCGGTCTCAGAGTGGCTAACAACAGTAAAAATAACACAGTTTACATAAAATCACAATCAATTAATTGAAATGCATTCTAAAATCAATTCATTCTAAAATCAATTCAGAATCAAATTGATGGCAATCATTGGGCTCGAGTTCTATGAGGATTACCGAAGGAGGGGTCAGACTGTGCCTTGGCCAAAGGCCTGGTGGAACAGCTCTGTCTTGCAGGCCCTGTGGAAAGATGTCAAGTCCCGCAGGGCCCTAGTCTCTTGTGACAGAGCGTTTCACCAGATTGGGACCACGGCCAAAAAAGCCCTGGCTCTGGTTGAGGCCAGCCTAACCTCCCTGTGGCCCGGGATCTCCAAGATGTTTTTATTTAAAGACCCTAAGGTTCTCTGTGGGACATACCAGGAGAGGTGATCCCGTAGGTACGAGGGTCCTAGGCTTTATAGGGCTTTAAAGAATCACAGAAGAGGAATAAAAAAAGATGGGAAGCCATTTAGGAAAGCATTATATAATGTTTGGATTCGATATAAGGATTTGTTGGAAAACAAAACCCCTAGGTGGTTGTCACCAATGGAAGCCAAAGAGGTGAAAAAACTTAATATGGAATCTAAATGGCCAAAATATTGTGAGATTTTAGAACAAGAGGGTGGAAAAGTGAAATTACAGAGTTATGAGAAATTGAAGTCCAAGGTAAGAGATTGGCTTCATTACCTTCAGATCAATGAGGTGTTCAAACAAGACAGGAAAATTGGCTTCCAGGTGGAGAGATCAAAATTAGAAACTGAATTGTTAGAACCCAATACTAAGAATTTGTTAAGAATGTACAACTTGCTGTTGAAGTGGAATACACAAGATGAAACAGTTAAATCAGCTATGATTAAATGGGCACAAGACATTGGTCATGACATTATGTTTGCTGACTGGGAACAGTTATGGACCACTGGTATCAAATTTACGGCATGTAATGCCCTAAGAGAGAATATTATGAAAATGATCTACAGGTGGTACATGACCCCAGTCAAGCTTGCAAAAATATACCATATGCCCAATAATAAATGCTGGAAATGTAATGAAGCTGAAGGTACTTTTTATCATCTTTGGTGGATGTGCCCAAAGATTAAGGTCTTCTGGGAAATGATCTATAATGAAATTAAGAAGGTTCTTAAGTGCACCTTTCACAAGAAACCAGAGGCCTTTCTCTTGGGCATGGTTGGCCAAATGGTATTAAGGAAGGATAGGATGTTTTTTATGTATGCTACAACAGCAGCAAGAGTTCTCTTAGCAAAGTATTGGAAGATACAAGAACTACCCACACTGGAAGAATGGCAGACGAAGGTGATTGACTACATGGGACTGGCTGAGATGACTGGCAGAATCCGTGACCAAGGAAAAGAGACGGTGGAAGAAGATTGGAAGAAATTTAAAGTTTATCTTAAAAACTACTATAAAATTAATGAATGCTAAAATGTCAAGGGTAATGTAAAAAAATAAGATTCCAGCTGTAAATGATTGGGTAAAAGAAGAAGGAAAGGAAAAGAGTTTAAAAGTTAATAGAAGTGAGGGGTTGCTGAAGAAAATTATTAAATAGGGATGCAGAAAAGGGAGGCATGGGGAAGTCGGTGAAATAGGGTTAATGAAAAAGAGGTTATGAAATTATACATGTTTATATGTTTGTTTGTTTATGTACTGTGTAGTGTATTGTCTTTAATTTATGTTGGAAAATCAATAAAAATTTATTTTTTTTTTTAAAAAAAAGATGGGAAGCCATTGTCCCTCTAGATGTTGATGGATTGGACTACCAAATCCCAACAGACCCAATCACATGCACTCTCTCTTCCAGGAAGAACACCCTGGACCCAGCCATCAGCCAAAGAAAGAGTAGTTGCCAGGAGCTTGCTTTCCTTCTCCATACAAGAAAGAAAACTGCTCCAACCACCAGGTATCTTGAAGCTACAGAATCAAAGAGGAGCACACTCTGGCTTCTGCCACTGGCCAGATCAAAGAGATTTACTGGTAGATTGTCCACTGTTTCTCTCTCTTTTCCAGGAAGAACAGCCTGGTCCCATCCATCGGCCGGAGAGGGAAGCTGGTTTCTAGAACAACACTGAACTTCCAATGCCTCTTGGCCTGGGAATGCAAAAGTAGACTCTGGACACTGCCGCTGGTTAGAGAAATGAGGACCTTCCAAAATTTATTTTTATTTAGTTTATTTATTGAATTTATATACTGCCCTATAATCAGAGGTCTCAGGGTAGTTCACAGAACAAAATCAAAATATAAAAGCACAATATATATAATCAAAATAAAAACCACAACCCAATACCCGCCCCCCCAAAAGAGAGCCATATTTTAAAAGGCATAGGTTGTCAATCAAATCAACCAAAGGTCTGCTTAAAAAGGAACATTTTTGCCTGGCGCCTAAAGGTGTATAATGAAGGCACCAGGTGAACGTCCCTGGGGAGAGCATTCCACAGACGGGGAGCCACTGCAGAGAAGGCCCGTTCTCGTGTTGCCACCCTCCAGACTTCTCGAAGAGGAGACACACGAAGGAGGGACTCAGAAGATGATCTCAGGGTCAAGTTCATATGGAAAGAGGTAGTCCTTGAGGTATCGCTGTCCTGAGCCGTTTAAGGCTTTATAGGTCAAAACCAGCACTTTGAATTCAGCCCAGAAACTAATTGGTACCCAGTGCAGTTGGACCAGGATCGGTGTAATATGCTCAAACCGTTTTGCTCTGGTGAGCAACCTGGCCACTGAATTCTGCGCTGATTGAAGTTTCCAGTCTTCAGAGGCAGCCCTACATAAAACACACTGCAGTAATCAAACCTTGAGGTTACCAGAGCATAGACAACAGTTAGGCTATCCCTGTCCAGATAGGGGCATAGCTGGCAGTGGCAGAAGAAGGGGGGCGGTCCGCCCTGGGTGCCATTTTGAGGGGGTGACAAGAAGGCACACTGTGGGAGGCTTGCCCCACCCCACCCCCCGGGAGAAGCAGCGCAAGCCGCCACCATCACACAGCTGCAGCTGCGAGCAGAGGATCCTGCCACCATCCATATGGTGCTCGGGCAGCGCTGTCAACAAACCACCCAGTGGTGCATGTGCAGTGACACTATGTATGGCGCATGCGTGTGTGCCATACGTGGCAGCATACACACATGCGCCGCCGACACCCCGCACCGGGTGCCGGTTAGCCTTCGATTGCCCCTTGTAGCTGGGTCACCAGCTGAAGCTGATGGAAGGCACTCTGGGCCACTGAGGCCACCTGAGCCTCGAGTGACAGCAAAGGATCCAGGAGGACCCCCAAGCTATGAACCTGCTCCTTCAGGGGAAGAAGAGAAGAGAAGAAGAAGAGTTTGGATTTGATATCCCGCTTTATCCCCACCCAAAGGAGTCTCAAAGCGGCTAACATTCTCCTTTCCCTTCCTCCCCCACAACAAACACTCTGTGAGGTGAGTGGGGCTGAGAGACTTCAGAGAAGTGTGACTAGCCCAAGGTCACCCAGCAGCTGCATGTGGAGGAGCAGGGAAGCGAACCCGGTTCACCAGATTACTAGTCTACTGCTCTTAACCACTACACCACACTGGCTCTCTTGATGAATATAACCTCATCAAGAGCAGGTGATCTTCTGCCCATCTGGTACCAATAGCTGCAATACTTCCATCCAGGCAAAAACACCAGCAAGGGAAAAACAGCAATTGTGTACAAATCTGCCTGTTTACAGCAGTGGTCAGTGAAGATAGAATCACTGCCAGTTCCTGAGAAAGGGAGGCATATGGAGCACAGAGTGGTGCAAGCATGGCAGGAGTGCTGGACTCTCTGTGCCACACTGAGCTCCCCATCCCTCTCACCTTACCCTCTACCTCTAAGTAACAAGCAGTTATGCTTAATGCTGGGAAGGCAGGTGAGCAACACCTCTCTACTTCCGCCACCCCTCCTGAAATATACTTGGAGTCGAGAGTGGATTTCATTTTCTTTATTCAGCTCATCGTGGTGAGGAGGAATGGAAGTTCCCCCAGAATGTCTGCTTTATATACATTATTTACACAATGGTCCCCACGTGATTGGCTAATTCCGGGATTCCCCTGTAGGCCAATCAGGTTGTGGATTCACTTCCACCTGGAGCTGGATTGGGTGGCTCCTGTGGACCAATCAGACTGCTGCATTCTGGGTCCTATTGTTCTAGGACCAATCAGACTGCGGCCTTTTGGATCCTATTCAACTCAGTACATAACAGCTCCCATGCTAGCTTGCTGACCACTCCTGCTGTTTACAACTTACTGTTTCATTCTACATTATCTTTTTTTTTAAAAAAAATTATTTGTTTGTTTGTTTGTTTGTTTTCACATATTACATGACAATACAAATGTACCAAATCCAACACCATTTCCTCACCATTACCCCATACATTTACATTTGTATTTCCTCAATCCATCATACTATCCTTTTCTCCCTCCTCCCCCTTCCCTCCTCCCCCACATGATTTCCTCCACATTATACAATTTACAATAATCTTTGCATTCTACAGTCTTCTCAAGTCCTCTATATATTCTTATAATCTTTCCTTACTAATTTTTCTTCCATCCAATACTTCACATTTTAATCTAGTCATATTAGCATATCTTTTTTGAGCAATATTTTGCCATATATTCATCAAAACATTTCTACTCCTTTTTTAATTTGACTGATTTCTAATTATAGCAGTTAATTTTGCCAAAATTAAATATTCATTTAGTTTACAAATCCATTCCTCCATGCCTTGTCTTTAAGTTTTTAAGTCTGATGGCTGGGCCTGCATCTCAGCTTTTGATAAGCATGAACTACTTTGGGTGGGAGGTATGAAAAGTAGGACAAAAGAATACAAAAGCCAAACCCCAATTTTTACTCCAGTGTTGTTGTTGCTGCTGCTGTTGTTGTCAGCCCCATCTATGTGCTGCATTATTTCTGTGCATTTCTGTAACCTGAAGCGTCTGTAACCTGAAGCATCTGCAACCTGATGTACCACTGTATTGTATTTATATTATTATTATATTATATTATATTATATTATATTATATTATATTATATTATA
>JAXCMG010000070.1:2908091-2967269 GCA_034642415.1 Podarcis siculus | reverse complement strand
TATTATATTATATTATATTATATTATATTATATTATATTATATTATATTATATTATATTATATTATATTATAATTTTGGCATGTGTCAAGGATCTAATAGCAACTTCCTTCCCAGGGCAAATGGCAGCCACTTGCAATCTGGACCCAAGTTGATTGGCCAGTCTTTCCCAGCCTGGTGCCTTCCAGATGTTATTGGACTCCAACTTCCATCAGCCCCAGGCAGCATGGCCCATGATCATGGGATGATGGGAGTTGTAGTCCAGCAACATCTGGAGGACCACAGCTTAGCCTCCCCGGCCATTGGAAGAACTTGCCAAGGTCAGGAGTCCCACAACATCTGGAGGGAAGTTGGGGAAGCCTGCTCCCAGCTGTCAAGCTCTGCAAATGGGTTTTTAATCCGAACGCCTGGGAGTCACCGCTGCAAGCATGTTGTGCCCTTTAACTATTATATACAGCAGTCCCCTTTCACTCCCTGACAAGCAGCATAAGGTAACATTAAAATAAATAGTGGTACTTTTTTTGTCACCATGACAACAAGACAGCCAGGCTGAATTATCCTTCTGGGGATTCACAGTTCAAAGCTTACAGCAACATTTCCTCCAATTGCCTATTAGTCCCAGGCACAAATACAGCTGGGTTGCATCTCTGGGGAGCCAAGCAGACTGTCCTTCTGTTGCTTCGGTCACTTATCCATTACAGCTTCACTTAGTTTTATCCCTCGGGTGAGATTCCCTCTGTCATTAGGGTATTTCTGTTTGCTTACATTTTTAACCAATTTCATGCCCTCTCATTTGAGGGGCAGGTAACAATGCCTAAATAGAACGAAATCTAACTTTCATATGAACATGTCCCCTAGCGTAAAAAAATTGGCATTGTCAAGTTAGTGTGGAAACAATGTTAGTTTTGATGGGGAAGGTGGAAGAAATATACAGTCGGATCCTGGAAGTTGAGTGGAATCCATTCCGGAAGTCCGTTCAACTTCCAAAACTTTTGGAAACCAAAGTTCTGATTGGCTCCTGCAGCCAATCGTAAGCCATGGAAGTCGTGGCGGACATTTGGCTTCAGAAAATCGTTCGAAAACTGGAACACTCACTTCTGGGTTTCGATCATTCGGGAGCCAATTTGTTTGGCAGCCAAGGTATTTGAGATTCAAGGTACGACTCTACTGCTGAAACGTTTAGCTCTTGGAATGCAGATTCTCTCAGTGAAATTTGACCTCACGTTTGGAAAATGTTTATTGAATATATGGGGGGGGGAATTGTGTACACTTGAAAATGTTGGCAGCATAAAGATAAATTCAACGTTGTAAATAAGTTTTGATGGATGTAATAATGGAATACTGAATGGTCTAGTTTAGGTAAAATATGCAGGGATTTATGATACACAAAATGAACCATGGAAAGAGAAGAATGAAAGTCATTGACATTTTAAGGTTGTTTAAATGAATACTCTAAATTGTAAAAAAGAAAATTTAATAAAAATTATGTAAAAAAAATTTTTTTTGACCTCACGTGCAATTGTATGCAGTACTTTTTTTCTAAAAAAAAAAGTTTAGGGGTGCTCTCATTTTGACTCAGGAAAATCACCATTTTATAGTTCAAATCAGGAAAAATAAATACAGTAAACAGTCAAAAGTACAAAGATTCACAAAATGTTTAGGGATATGCATCCCCCCAGAAAAAAGCACTGATTGGATGTATTTGTTTGCGGCATGTTGCCTGCTTAAGGAAGCAGATAGTGAATCTGCTCATGTCCTTTCTTGTTCCTTTAAGTAACTTTATTTTTCTTCTTCTAGCTTGCAATAGTACACACAGCCCACATGCTTCCATTTGACCGAAAGCTATTCATTACCTTACGGTTCGTCAATGGACATGGAAATGATAGTAACTCATGGAGATGCAATATTTAATTGAACATGCATAGATTGTAACCTCGGTAAAAACTGTGGCAGAAATTCCATTTGAGAATAGGAAGCTTGTTACATTGATTGCCTGGCATGAGAATAGATAGTTGATTATAGGCATGTTGTTTGCACATGAACAACTCTGATTTAAAGTCCACCTTGTAAATCAATTAATGAACCAATATGAAATGTTCATATCAAATAACTGAGAAGAAAAGATTGAAACCTAATGGGATGCAAAGTCAGGGATCAGAGATACATGCTGGTTTCAAGAGGCAAGCTCTCCTATTGAAATGCCAGCCATGCAACAGAAATATCTAACCCATTCCTTTGGTCCATGTCTGACAAAACAAAGGGCTGATCTCTGAGAAATGATGCGCAGCAAAGAGGGATTCTGTTGAAGCCAATGGGCCAATTTACTGGGGCAAAATCAATAGTTTAAATATAGTTTGAAGTTTAATTGATTCCTATGTAAGAAGGCTTGCTTCCCTGCTTGATTGGCACGTTCTGAAGTATTTGGACTGTGTTTGTTCCTTACTACTGTGTTGTGTTGGGACGTGGGTGGGGCTGTGGGTTAAACCACAGAGCCTAGGACTTACAGATCAGAAGGTCAGCGGTTCAAATCCCCGTGATGGGGTGAGCTCCTGTTGCTCGGTCCCTGCTCCTGCCAACCTAGCAGTTCGAAAGCATGTCAGAGTGCAAGTAGATAAATAGGTACCACTCCAGCGGGGAGGTAAACGGCATTTCCGTGTGCTGCTCTGGTTCACCAGAAGCGGCTTAGTCATACTGGCCACATGACCTGGAAGCTGTACGCCGGCTCCCTCGGCCAATAAAACGAGATGAGCGCCGCAACCCCAGAGTCGTCCACGACTGGACCTAATGGCCAGGGTTCCTTTACCTTTTACTGTGTTGTGAGATAAGTCTGTTTGCCCTCCTCAGGTGGGCAGCATTGCAGGTGGGCCCTGGGCCTCCCCTATGAACTAGCCAGATTCATCCTCCTGGCCAATGGCAGCAGGAATACTGGGGGCATTCCCCTGGGTACGGTGCCAACTGAACAGTAGTAGTACTTGGCACCACGCCCAGGGCAGGGATAAATGCCTGGCATGCAGGGCCTTTTCAGTCTCTCTCTCACCGCATCGGTTCTCCCTCAGATTAGGTTTCTTTTATGGCCTTGCTATGGACCATGTCAGTCGCCAGATTTAGGGGCCAGGCAGGAAGCTTTTCCCATCTGGCAAATTGGCTCCACCATTTGGGTTTTTGCCTACCTCATGGCAATCGTCACAACTTTGTAAGGCGGATAGGCATTGGGTAAGTCTAGTCTTGGTTGGAGGAGAGGTTGTAGCCTCTGCCTGCCCCTCCACGGGTAAAGGTATCCTGTTAAAATAATCCAGGAGGAGTGGTTCCTGTCTGATGCCCTGATGAGGGCTAGGGCCATACCACTCCTGCAGTGGGGTTTGCTTGGGAGATGCCCAGATCTGACGTAGGTCATAGGGCATCCCCCACCCCAGTGGCTTCACCCTTAGAAACACTCCCAGTGGATGGGTGGGAATGACATATGCAGTTGCTTGACTGAATGCCTACGGCCAAACCTTCACATCCATAACCAATAAAATTGTGGCCTTATTTGATTCCCAAACCAATAATGCAGCAGTTAGACTGGTGACTGGGAGCGGCCGTCACATAACACCAGTCTTAAAAGACCTACATTGGCTCCCAGTATGTTCCCGAGCACAATTCAAAGTGTTGGTGCTGACCTTTAAAGCCCTAAACGGCCTCGGTCCAGTATATGTGAAGGAGCATCTCCACCCCCATCGTTCAGCCCGGACACTGAGGTCCAGTGCCGAGGGCCTTCTGGCGGTTCCCTCACTGCGAGAAGCCAGGTTACAGGGAACCAGGCAGAGGGCCTTCTCGGTAGTGGCACCCGCCCTGTGGAATGTCCTTCCACCAGATGTCAAAGAGAACAACAACTCCAGACTTTTAGAAGAAATCTGAAGGCAGCCCTGTTTAGGGAAGCTTTTAATGTCTGATGGATTACTGTATTTTAATATTTTGTTGGAAGCCGCCCAGAGTGGCTGAGGAAGCCCAGCCAGATGGGTGAGGTATAAATAATAAATTATTATTATTATAATAAGCTGTGTCTAGATATTTGCACCTGAGGGAACATGGTGGTCATGGGGACTTGATACACAAGTTGCATTTGAAGAGGACATTCCCTTGTTTTGGAAAAAACCAACAACAATATTTATCTTTATAATAATAATAAATTTATAATAAATAATAAATAATAAATTTTTATTTATATCCCGCCCTCCCCAGAGCTGGGCTCAGGGTGGCTAACACCAATAAAATTACAATAAAACATAATGGGGGGGAGAGAACACCAGTTTATTAAAATATGGGATAAAATACAATTTAAAATGCAGCCTCATTTTAATAGTAGCCCATAAATCAAAACCATAAGGGGAGGGAAACAGAAGGGTCAAAACCAAAGGCCAGGCAGAACAGCTCTGTCTTGCAGGCCCTGCGGAAAGATGTCAAGTCCTCCAGGGCCCTAGTCTCTTGCGACAGAGCGTTCCACCAAGTCGGGGCCAGTACTGAAACGGCCCTGGCCCTAGTTGAGACCAATCTAACCACCTTGCTGCTTGGGACCTCCAAAGTGTTGTTATTTGTAGACCTTAAGGTCCTCCGTGGGGCATACCAGGAGAGGCGGTCCCGTAGATACGAGGGTCCTAGGCTGCAGTCTCCAAACTGCAAAGTAATCTCCAAACTGCAAAGTGGCATTAAAAACAGTGTGCTGTATTCAACTAAATCCTACCCAGAGTAGACTCAGTGAACTTAATGGCCCTAAGTTAGTCCTGTCCATCTATTCCAATGGGTCTACTCTGAGTAGGATACTAGTCTTGGATACCACCCAGTCCATACTTTTCTTTTCGGCAATTTGAAGATTAAGTTTGTTTCCTTCCGTTTCGGCATATGCATCTCCCATGTTGCTTCCCACTATAGGCACGTCTTTCCAATTAGAGCAATCGATTTGCATTTAGCAAATGCAAATGCAGATCTCCTTAATGGTAAAGAAGGCCATTTCAATAAGTTGCAGCTAAGGATGACTGTTCCCAGCTAATTTCCACAAGGCTCATTTGTAGCCTTGGCTGCGCACTCGACTTGGGGTGTAGAAGATGTTATCATTCTGACGGCAGCTTTCTACCCAATGCATCTTGCAACATTTAGAAATAATAAACCACAAATGGGAAAATCATGCAGCAGGTATATAAATTAAATGGATAGTGTAAATTGGCTCCATCTCCCATCTGTGCTCACCAGAGGCTCGACATAAGGGCTGCATGACAGCCATGAGGTGCCTTGGCAGAGCAGGGCTCATGCAACAGCCAAGTAAAATCCCCGTCAGCAGGAGTCCTGGCTTCAGGTCTTTATGCAATTCTCACATATGGGGTATGAACAATGAGGCTCAGATTGCAGTAATAAAATGGGAGGGAGGGGTTAGCACTCAGACGATGACCTGTAATTCCCCATCTTTCTTCATTTACAGCTACAATTAAATTTTCTTTTCTGAGAGAACACAAAACCACCGTTCTGGACAAACGGTATTATCAGTTCTTTCCATTGATTTAGCTGATGTCTTCTGGAATAGAAGTGGAATAGAAGGAGAAATTTGATTTTGCTTGCATTTTAATGAGAAACTACCCCATTTGCACTCCTCAAACCAATATGTGAGTATTGTTATAAGAATTTTAAGGTCTTTGATATGTAATAAATGTTCATAAATGTACCAAGCAAACACGTACATAAATATATAAACCACATGTCTGGAGCAGCACAGGAAGACAGTCCTGAAACCATGTTGACTCCCAAACTGACCAAATGTTTTCTCTGCAAGGAGGGAGGGGTGAGGGAACCTTCCCATTGTCTCAGGAATTGGGTAATCACCATTTCAAAGGGATGGCCAGACTACCAGGAAAGGCAATCAGATAAGGCATTATCAGATAACCTGGCAGACAGGAAAAACAACAACATTCAAATTTCTGTTGTAGACCACCTTTTCTGTGATGTAGGTATGATGTTTGTGGGGGGTGGTCTTGGGTTACACCCCTTCTGTGATGTATGTATGATGTATGGAGGGGAGGTCTTGAGCTCCAGGGCAGGGAATTAAAAATGTCTATATAAGGGCAGGCACACCTTTGTTCTGGGTCCTCCTCCGTCCTCCTGTGTGTGAGGGGAGCACCCTGTTGCAACAGCTTTAATAAAGATCAGGCTTACTAGCTGCTTTGCTTCTCAAAATTTTCTGGTTGGCCTCTGTTATTTTCTCCTACCAATAGGGAACCCACGTAAGGACTCTATACGGGCTCTTGGATACCCCATAAGGGGAAAAGGGAAGATTTTGTTTGCAACAGTATCCCTTTGGGGTCTCTCCTTTGGTCATGTGATGATGGCAAGGGAATCCCCCCGCCCATAGGTGACTGTGGATCAGCTTGCTCCTAGGTGAGAGACAGGAGCAGCTGAATGTGGGTATACCTGAAGGAGCATCTCCACCATCATTGTTGAGCCTTCTGGTGGTTCCCTCCCTGCGAGGTTACAGGGAACCAAGCAGAGGGCCTTCTTGGTGGTGGCACCCACCTTGTGGAACGCTCTCCCACCAGATGTCAAGGAGGGTAAGCTATGTGGCTTTTTAGACCTGTTCCCATATCCATCTAGGTCAATCTTCACCCACCCAGTTCCCTCCAGATAGATTGGACCATAACTCCCATCCAGCACAGGCACTGGGAAAGACTGTCCCAGATGTTTATTACTTAAACCTAACAAGTGTTGGGCAAAAGTTGCTAGGAAGGGGCTGTGTAATTGTGGCTGCTCTGAAGTTTCCAGCAGTAGATAAGCCAGGTTACCTTGTTTCAGTGATTAGCCATCAAAATAATTTATATGGTTGAACCAGGCTCAGATAAGGCCTCATGAACAACTGTTTTTGTCGTTATAAAAACAGCTGCAGCGGATTAGGCCAAAGGTCCATTTATCATTAATCTTTGACAACAGGCCGTATTAGAGTCCTTAGCAGAAACTTACAAGGTCGGGAAGCAGTAATGGAATTTCCCTGCTTCAGGGCAGGCAGTGGAAAGTTTAGCAGTCTCCCGAACCTCCGAATGCAACATTTGCTACAAATGCTTAGCAGTACTCTAGTCTTGAACGAGGAACTTTCATTTTTCAGGTTTCACTTGTGGGTGAAATGGTTTATCAAGCCCAGCAGTTTGGCCCAACTACTGTGTGTTATTGGCTAAAGCGTTTCTCACTTAGCCTGCGGTCAGGCTGTGCTAAATCAGTCATCTCTTTGTTGAGGGAAGAGTACTGAGGCAAAACGTTACATGCTCCCCCACATATCTACCCATGAATATTCCCAGGACATTGCAAAATGATCTGTGCAATCTAGATCATGTGGAGCCATTGCAGGTGCTTATAGCAAGCTCAGTAAAACCCTCCCTTTGGCATGTAAGATTGCCATCACTTAACTGAACTTGCCAGCTTAAATGTTTATGCCTTCCTAAATTCGTATGTTAAGAAACACTCAGTTGACTTTTCATTTCTTCTGTTCTCTACAGCGAAACAAAGCAATATGCGAGACAGAATCTGGAGAGAAGTTCTTCTGATCAGTTGCTGACTTTATTTATTTGTTTTGCTCAGAGAGTACAGCTGGAAAAATACGAGGCCTCTAAAAACACCTGCTGTGATAGCAGAGTTAACAGACCTTCCAAAATGTTGTTCTCTGCATAGAAATACAACAAATATTTCCTGTGTTGCAGGATGCCAAAGCAATTGGAAACAGATCACCGAGATGCTAAATCATGACGGCATTTTTATTTGAGCACAGTCACATTTGTGTGGCATTTAGGGTGGTCAACCACTGATTTATTTATTTAAAAAATCAGATTAACTCCCAGGCTTTTCGTTAATTAACCAATTAGATTACAGCGGTCATAATATATGGTTACGGTGTGCGGCAATTGCATATTGCAAAAACTACCATGACGATAAAATATTTGCTGGGACAGCATCGGTCTGTAACATGATGCAAGAGTTGGGATTAAAATCATGATTGAAAAAGTAGTCAGTTAGAGCCTCCAGCTGCAAAATAGGTGTAATGTCAAGCTTAGATTTGTAAGGGTTGCTATTAAACGAAAGCACTGATGCATTGTGCATTGGGAATCTGGGGAAAATGGCAGATATTATTTACAAGTGGCAACACAGATTCAGCATCTCCAGTGGAAGAGTTTGGTACTTTTCATCTCTGGATTTAATGACCGCACACCCTCTTTATGCAGTAACGTACTTCCCTTACTTTAAAATGTGGAAAGCCAACCCTATTACATTTGAGGACCCCACTGCTCATTTTGTGGAGTGGGGTCCTGGGCCTCTGTCCCAAAGTCCCACCCTGATGCCACCACTGAATATCTCACACCATATACATACATGAGTCCCATTCAGTTGTGTTATCTTTCCCCAAACTTTCTTCTGCCTTGCTAGTCCTGTACAAAGTCCTATGGGATGTGGGTGGCGCTGTGGTCTGAACCAGAGCCTCTCGGGCTTGCCGATCAGAAGGTCAGCGGTTTGAATCCCTGCGACAGAGTGAGCTCCCTTTGCACTGTCCCAGCTCCTGCCAACCTAGCAGTTCGAAAGCACACCAGTGCAAGTAGATAAATAGGCACCACTGTGGCAGGAAGGTAAATGGTGTTTCCGTATGTTCTGGCTTCTGTCACGGTGTCCTGTTGCACCAGAAGTGGTTTAATCATTTGGCCACATGCCCTGGAAAGCTGTCTGTGGACAAATGCCAGCTCCCACGGCCTGAAAGCGAGATGAGCGCCACAACCACATAGTCTCCTTTGACTGGACTTAACCGTCCAGGGGCCCTTTACCTTTACTTTTTATTTTTTTTTACAAAGTCTTGTAAAGGTAAAAAAAAAGGTCAAAGGTTGAGCTATTTTAATCACCGGTGATGATTTCTTCTGGGAACAAGGCGTGCCATTGGGGTGTGTGTGTGTGAAAATTGGGGGGGGGGGTGTGTGAGGCGTGCCATTGGGGTGTGTGTGTGTGTGAGGGGACCTGGTCTTCTCAAAGTTTCATGGTGGCTGTCTGAAATAGTACAAGAGAGCAATCCTGCAGCCATTTTTACTCTCCCAGTGACCTCAAATGTTCCTCTGCAGTAAGGGAGGCAAATGAGGAAAGCTTTCCCATTGTCTTTTCACTTACAAATCCTGTCTTAAGGGCGTATTTGTGTATGAATAGGGTGAGCCTGTGACCTGGATTCAGGAACTAAAGTATTAACCATCGCAAAATAATAATAATAATAGCCAGGCTGCCCATGTAATGCAATCAGCTACCATTATCAGGTATCCTGGCAAACAGGATTTCTGCTGCAAACCGCCTCCTATGATGTATGTATGGTTATTTTGGGGTGGTCTTTGGCTAAGGGGATTGGGCAATGTCAAAAGTCTTTAAAGGTTCCTGCACACTTTTGTTCAGGGTCTCTCCCTCCTTGGAAGGAGGGGGGGGGGGAACTCTGTTGCAACAGAAAAATAAATATCTGCCTTGCTTTCCACTGGATCCTATCTCCATCCATTCTTCTCTGACCGATCATGGACGTAGGGGATTCAGAGTCCTATGGGGAGCTGGGCAGCAAAAGCCAAACCCCAATTTTTACATCAGCGTTGTTGTTGTTGTTGTTGTGATCAGCCCCATCTATGCGCTGCATTCTTTCTGTGCATTTCCCATGGCTTAATAGCATTAATATAAAACGGCGCTTGAAAAACAGAGACATTGCAGAATATACGCAAGTATTTTCAGCTGCTTGTTTGCTGCGCTTCCTCTGACTGCGATGTGGAAGAAAAGAGGCAGATTATGCTGAGAATGGCAAGGAAGCAGCAGGGAGCCTTGGCAAGTGGCAGGGAGATTAATCTATTCCGTGATGCAAGTGTAGCGCCTTCTTTGGATGAAAGGAATTGATTGAGACCGGGGGTGTGGGGTGTGGGTGGCGGGGGAAAGCTCTGAGTAAGAAAATATTGCAGCAGCTGCTTTGCCTGTGCCCTGCAAGGCAGAGGCTAGGGTACCGGGAGAGCAATGCACCACCTGCTCTGAGATGGAATGACTCCGCAATCTGCTGGAAGAGGGAAGGAATGACGAAGCGATGTTGTAACAAAGAGCTGAAAGAGGAAGACAGGCAGGTTTCAGTGCTGCGAGCATTCGATGAACGAATGAGCCTGCCCATACAATGCAGCTGAAGAGAACAGAAAACAGAGTTTCAGTGTTTGAGTGATCGACAATTTAAATTAGTCATTTAAAAAGTTTTCGGTAATGAAAAAGTGAAACCTGATTAATTGGTTAGCGGGTGCTTCTCTTTGTATTTAAAGATTTTTATTATTATTTATTATTATTAATAATAATAATAATAATAATAATAATAATAATAATAATAATTATTATTATTATTATTATTAGCCACCCTTCAACTGCAAATTCCAGGGCAGTTCACAACATAAAATTACAATATAAAAAGCACAAAATACATGGTAAAAATAAGAACGACAACAAACTGATAACCCCCCCCCCAACAACTCATGTAAAAGGGTATTGGATGCCAGTCAACCCAAGACCTGCTTGAAGAAGGATATTTTCACCTGGCGCCTAACAGTGTATAATGCTTTTAAATCCGTTAGTACCAACATTTAAACATATTCGCATAACACTAACCTTCACTAGAAGTGTGATGTTGATATACTGAAGGTAGCTTAAGAACTTTAAGTAATGCACCAAATTTTCCCAAATTGGCCTCGCAAAGATAAAGATGTGTTCCCCTTAGCTGCTCACAGATTAAGATTTGCCAACACTGATTAGCCAGCTATAACTCTGAAAAACTTTATCGCATGTTTATTGTCAAGCTTTCTATGACTATCAGATGTATTATTAATTAATCTTTAAATCGGCAAACACAGTCTTATCCACGTCTATTCAGAAATAAGTCTCACCAAGTTCAGTGAGGCTTACTCCTGGGCAAGTATGTACAAGACTGTGGCCTAAACTGATTTAAAGCTTGCAGCCCTGGTTACAAGAGAATATGCAATAGCCATTCAAACAGATAAACCATAGCAAAAATGAAACTGTACATTAGGTTAAAATGTTACTTATTATTTATTTAATAAATTTATATACCATCTTTCCTCTCAAAGGAGCACGGTGATAAAACAATTGTTAACTTTTTTTTTTAAAAAAAATCTAGTATAGAGGAAAACTGGGAAAGCTGGAAGAGGAAGGTCTTCAGTTGTTACTAAAGAGACAAAGATGGTGCCTGTCAAATATTTAATGGAAGGCCATTTCAGAGGGTAGGAACCACAACACTAAAAGCCCAGTTCCTGTATTGTGCAGGATGTGCACTTCCTGGTAGGATGTTATCTGCAGGAGGCCCTCACCTGTAGTGCTCAGTGACTGACATGGTATATAAAGGATGCTTGTGAAACGTGGACCACTTATAAACACCATCTCCAACTCAAGATATTCCATCAACAATGTTTCCAAAAAAATTTGCACATCACATGGGAAGCCAAACGAGCTAATGCCAGTGTACTGGAAGAAGCAAAGATCACCAGTGTCAAAGCAATGATTCTTCAACATCAATTTCGTTGGACTGGTCATGTTGTTTGGATGCCTGATGATCGTCTTCCAAAGCAACTACTCTATTCTGAACTTAAAAATGGAAAGCGTAATGCTGGTGGTCAACAAAAGAAGTTTAAAGACACTCTCAAGGCAAATCTAAAAAAAAGTAGTATAAACACCGACAACTGGGAAATACTGGCCTGCGAGCACTCCAATTGGAGAAAAGCCTTTACCAAAGGTGTTGTGGGTTTAGAAGACGCTCAAACTGAGGACGGAAGGGAGAAACGTGCCAAGAGAAAGGCACTCTTGGCAAACTCTCCTGTGATCAACTCCCACCCAGAAACCTATGTCCCCACTGTGGAAGGATGTGTGGATCCAGAATTGGCCTCCACAGTCACTTATGGACACACCATGAAGACCATGTTCATGAAAGACAATCTTACTTGGCTACGAGTGATTGCCAAAGAAGAAAGATGATCAAATGCAGAGCTATTACTGCTCATAAATGAGTTATTTCAACACATCATTTTGGTCACCTCCAAGAACAATGCCATAGTTTAGAAGAGATATATTATTAACAAACTAACATCCATATATGTGCAACATCCATCAACACTTGAACTCAGGATGAAAGGGAGAAAGGAGCTAAGAGGAAGACACGCTTGGCAAGCCCTCCCTGTGATCAACTCCTGCCCGGAAACCTATGTCCCCACTGTGGAAGGATGTGTGGATCCAGAATTGGCCTCCACAGTCACTTATGGACTCACTGTTAAAATTGTGTTTATGGAAGACAATCTTACTCGGCTACGAGTGATCGCCAAAGAAGATGATGATAAAGGATAAAATGACATTTTGGGTATCCTGGTCCCAAGCTATATAGAGCTTAGTACACCAAACCAGGGGACGCGGGTGGCGCTGTGGGTAAAAGCCTCAGCGCCTAGGGCTTGCCGATCGAAAGGTCGGCGGTTCGAATCCCCGCGGTGGGGTGCGCTCCCGTTGCTCGGTCCCAGCGCCTGCCAACCTAGCAGTTCGAAAGCACCCTCGGGTGCAAGTAGATAAATAGGGACCGCTTTCTAGCGGGAAGGTGAACGGCGTTCCGTGTGCGGCTCTGGCTCGCCAGAGCAGCGATGTCACGCTGGCCACGTGACCCGGAAGTGTCTCCGGACAGCGCTGGCCCCCGGCCTATAGAGTGAGATGGGCGCACCAACGCCAGAGTCTGTCAAGACTGGCCCGTACGGGCAGGGGTACCTTTACCTTTTTTTTACACCAAACCAGCACTTAGAACTTATCCTAATAGGTTGGGCTTACACATTTCATGGCAGGCTGGCCACCTGATGGACACTATTCAATGTAAGGTCAGTATTAAGCTTTTTGGCAAGCCCACGCAAGGCATGATAGCATTGCCCCACTGCATTTGATTGGGCATGGTGGCTCTCCCTGGCTAAAGTGCTGGGTTCTTGTCTAACTAGCCTGCTTCCTTCTCCAACCTCCAGTGATATTTACTGAACACCTTCCAGGTCCTGCAGAGATGCTGCTTTGTTCTCTGGCCCTGTTCCTGAGCCCATTGGCCACCTTCCCTTGTTCCTCCTGTTGTTGTTGCTGCAGCTTCTTCTCTGCTCTTTTCTTTGTTCCATGACAACATTTGGTTTCCAAACCCCCTTTGCCTCCTCCTCCTCCTGCTGTGTGCGCCAGAAGCCAAGGCAGCCCTGCAGCACCAAGAATATTCTGCAGCAGCAAAGCTTGATCCACAAAATTGCATCTATGAAGTGCTTCTCTAGGCAGCCACCTAGTGGGAAAGGCAGGGAAAGGCAATCTCACCTAGTTTTGTTATTATTGATTTTTATTTTTGCACCCCTAATCCCACCTTTAGGGACACGAGTGGCACTGTGCGTTAAACCACAGAGCCTAGGACTTGCCGATCAGAAGGTCGGTGGTTCGAATCCCCGCAACGGGGTGAGCTCCCGTTGCTCGGTCCCTGCCCCTGCCAACCTAGCAGTTCGAAAGCACGTCAAAGTGCAAGTAGATAAATAGGTACAGCTCCGGCGGGAAGGTAAACGGCATTTCTGTGCGCTGCTCTGGTTCACCAGAAGTGGTTTAGTCATGCTGGCCACATGACCAGGAAGCTGTATGCCGGCTCCCTCAGCTAATAAAGCAAGATGAGCGCCACAACCCCAAAGTCGGTCACGACTGGACCTAATGGTCAGGGGTCCCTTTACCTTTAATCCCACCTTTACTCTCAAGATGTTGGACACATTGTTCTCCCACACTCCCTTTTATCCTCTCAACAACACTGTGATGTAGGTTAGGTTGACCTGGGCTCCTTTGGGAGGAGGCAGGATATACATTTCTTTCTATAAAAACAAAAATGTAATGCCGTCGTCATGCAGTCCCCATTGGAGGATTCATAGTGCCGCATCACAATCCTGGATTTGTGTGAAGTCAGGGTTGGGGAGCAACAGAGAAGGTAAGCCTTTTTTAAAGGTGGATGTTATTGGCCCAGAGATGGAAAGAAGATATAGAAGATGGCAGATCAAGTTGATGGATTATGCCGAAACGGCTAAAATGACCGGAAGAATCAGAAATCTGGGAGACGAAAATTTTAATAAGGAATGGGGGGAATTTATAATTTATTTTAAAAACCATTGTAAACAGTTAAAATCGTTAGCAGGATTTGAATAACACTTGTAGTTTAATGGTGAATTTTGGACACAATGGAGAGATAAAAGGTTTGGATTATCATAAAAGATGCAGGAGGAAATGATTAACAATAGGACCCACAAAGTGGGGGGAGGGGGGAGTCCAAGAGATTCCTTAGAATCTTGTTTTTATATTGTGTGTTGGATATGTGATTGTAAAATTGTAATCTAAAAAACCAATTTTTTTTTAAAATGCAGATTTAAAGAACAACATAATTTTGAATAAACCAGGGATGGAAGGACACAGAAGTTGAAAGATCTGTGAAGGGATGGGGAGGGTGGAGTTTCCTGCAGGATGGTTGAGCTACACTAGTATGGGCAATAAATAGGCAGAAAGACAATGGTTGTCCCAAAGTCACCCTCTAGGCTTCATAGCTGATGGGAGATTTGAACCATGGTCTCTGAGATCCTAGTCCGACATTCCAACTGCTACAACACACTGGCTCTCTACTTATGAGAAACACCTCTTTCTGCCTAAGACTGCAGACTGCCCCTTCCAGTCAGAGGATGCAATATTGGGTTACACCAGTGTTTCCCAAACTTGGGTCTCCAGATGTTTTTGGACTACAACTCCCATCACCACTAGCTAGCAAGACCTGTGGTCAGGGAAGATGGGAATTATAGTCTGAAAACAGCTGGAGACCCAAATTTGGGAAACACTGGGTTACATGGACAGTCTCACCTGATATATGACAGCTTCTTATATCGGTGGGGGGACAGGACAGGACAGGACTGCCATGCTGTGTCCTAGTGCCAGTTTCCACAGAGGTTACAAAGCTGAATCTGAGCTGTCCTACTTCCCAATACAAGTAGGGGCTCAAATGGCTATATTGCATAAACAAAAATTGCCCCGAACTTAGAACACTATCATGCCAGGAAGAAAGCGTGTTCTCCTTCATGGCCTAACAGGACACCCCCTCTTGGTTACTGGGCTGGACCATTTGGATGGCCATGACTGTGACTGGGCCACTTTGGGTTATTGGGGAGATTTTGATGTTACCATTTAGTGGGTTGGCCTGAAGGTTATATATTCTTGGCACACAGCGTTTTTCGGTTTCTTTTGCTGAGTGCATTGGATCGCCCGCCCACCCTCTCCCTAATTTAGGGCTGTTGCGTTTGACACTGCTATGCCTGTCATGGGGTTGTCTGCTTTGGGGGCAAGGGCCTGGTAGGAATTTTGTCCATTTGGCAGATTGGCTGGTGCCATTTGGTTTTTGCCTACTGCGTAGCAAATCGTCACAAATTGTAATGTTGCGGTTAGGCATTGGTTAAAATTTGGTTGGTGGAGGGGTAAGGATTGACTGTGCCTGCCCCTCCAATGCTGCTGCTGCAAGGGAATTCCGTGAAAGGAATCCAGGGGTTTGCCATACATTTATCCGTATCCCCGGCAAGGGGCTAGGGCTGTGCAAGCCCCTGGGAGCATGTGGGGAGAGGTGAGGGCTGTGGCTTAGCTCCATTTCTCCCCAATATTGTTTTCCCTTACTGGCTTTCACTGGAATCCAGAAGTCAGTTCTGTCCCTGGGCGGGGGGACAGATAGTCATAACCAATGCCTAAGCAACCACTCACATTTATGTATTTTAATAAAGTTGTGGCCAAAATCATGCCAAAAACCTTAAACAAAAATTCTGTGTGAATTGTGATTTATTTAGGGGGTGGCTTGGGGACCTCGACACGCAAGGACCCTAATCTAGAAAGCTCCTCCCCGACTTCAATTTTTCTGTGTGTAATTGCCCCCATGGAAGACTAAACTCCGACTGCAGCCTGAAGTAGCATAGTCCAGACTTTGATTTACTACTTTATTGAGAAGAATTGGCTTGGCCTTTTTTTATTCTCTTGAAGAAAGAAAAAACGGAAAGAAAATGTTTCAGGCAAAATGGTATCTTCTTGTACATTAGTGAGGTGCAGTAGTCATAATTCATCCATGAAATGCCTTTGAAATATGCCAAGGTATTGGACCATATTATAGCATCCGTTAAAGAGACCGTGGGAATTCCAATTCAGTCACGACTATTGATACAAAGAATTCTCAGTGCCCTCACATGTTTCATTGGGAGGAAGTCACAACAGTCAACATGTTTGAGGAGCAGAGTGTCTACGTACACATAGGATATAGGTACAAAAGGTAAAGGTAAAGGACCCCTGGACGGTTAAATCCAGTCAAAGGGGTTGTGGCGCTCATCTCGCTTCAGGCCAAGGAGGCAGTGTTTGTCTGCAGACGGCTTTCTGGGTCATGTGGCCAACATGACTAAACTGTTTCTGGCACAATGCAGCACCGTGATGGAAACCAGAGCACATGGAAATGCCATTTACCTTCCCACCGCAGTGGTACCTATTTATCTACTTGCACTGGTGTGCTTTTGAACTGCTAGGTTAGCAGGAGCTGGAGCAGAGCAACAGGAGCTCACCCCGTCACAAGGATTCAAACCACCAGCCTTCCACTCGGCAAGCCCAAGAGGCTCAGTGGTTTAAACCGCAGCGCCACCCCTGTCCCTTTACATAAGATATAACAACCAGGGCTGGCCAGAGATCTTTTGCTGCCTGAGGCAAAGGTCAGGATTGTGCTCCCTGCTGTTCCCCATCCATCAATATATCCGCTAACTGAGGCAGGTGTTTCTAGACTCCAACTCCTATCAGCCCCAGCTGTCATGGATAGAAGTTAGGGATGTAACAACTGTGTGGACCACAGTTTACCCAAACACACCCCTGCCTAATGTTAGGGCTGGCCCTAATTGCAACAAACCAAGCAAACCACAATGCAGGTAAGAATTTTTGCTGCCATGAGTCTGGCAAGAAGTATCCAAGTTATCAGCAAATGTAAACTAGCATGCTTATACTGAGACCCCCAGCAATTGCTCATTTTTGCAGCAGTCGAGAATTTGGCCAGAAAAGCGGGGCTAACTACGTATTACAAATGAAGTACAAATTATGCGTCCCTTCCAAATAATGTTAACTATTTCATCCTACCATTTCCCCCCACCAGATGGAAACAGGCTGCAGTGGGATAACTGGTTCGAAATGCAGGTCGTATGTTTAATTAATATTATTTTGAAGTGAAACAAATCAGAGATCTTTTCACTAGGAAAAACACATATTCCCTGCAGTTATTTATTTATTCATTCTGCCCCTGCCCCACCCTGGGTAATGTGGCAGCATCTGTTTCCATCATATTTCCATTATCAGATCAAGCTTGTTATTTCTCCCACTGTGCGCAGCAGAAAACCTACACAGAGTGCACAAACAACCCCATGGTCCAATTGCATAGCAAACTGTAGCATTGATGGCCGCTAACCTAAGATTTGTAGATTCATGACAGACAAAAGGAAACACTGCAAAGTTCACGAAACACACACCGTATTGGCCTGAATATAAGCCTCACCTTTTTTTCCAAATTCTGACCGTGAAAAGTTAAAAGTGCGGCTTAAATTTGCGACCTTACAAAAATGGGCTTTTACGATATCGCTGCTGAAACAGACATATGGTAAAATGGAACAGGTGTGAGTGCCTGGGGAATTTTACGGGAGCGGCTTATATTTGGGTATTGTCTTTTTTCCCCCTCTCCCCCCCCCTTTGAATTTTAAAGGTACAGTTTATATTCAGGTGCAGCTTATATTCGGGCCAATATGGTAATAATTTATGCTATTCCCTGCTTCTTCTTCTTTGGCTATCACTCATAGCTGAGTAAGATTGTCTTCCATAAACACAAAACTAGTCCCTAAGTGACTGTGGAGGCCAATTCTGGATCCACACATCCTTCCACAGTGGGGACATTGGTTTCCGGGCAGGAGCTGATCACAGTGTAGATTTGCCAAGTGTGCTTTGATCCTAGCACATTTCTCCCTTGCGTCCTGAGTTCAAGTGTCTCAAAAGCCCATGACATCTTTGGTAAAGGCTGTTCTCCAACTGGAGCGCTTGCAGGCCAGTGTTTCCCAGTTGTTGGTGTTTATACTACATTTTTTTAGATTTACTTGAGACAGTCTTTAAACCTCTTTTGTTGACCACCAGCATTACGCTTTCCATTTTTATGTTCGGCATAGAATAGTTGCTTTGGAAGACGATCATCAGGCATCCGCACAACATGACCAGTCCAACAAAATATTCCCTGCAATGAGATATGGACTGTGTAAACATATATTTAAGCAACCCTCTCCTCCAGAATCCAGGTGATGGGGGTTAAATTTGATTCAGTTCTCATTTAAAGGTGACCCTATCTAGTTTGCACTTTCTGAAACAATGTGAATAGCAAAGCATAGCCACCCTTCAAAATTCCTGCTTCTCCTAATAGAAACATCTTTATGCACCTGCATTTTTGAATACATTACTTGTCTGGAGAACTGCATTGTACAATTCAGAGAAGTACAAATTTTGAAAGGTGACTGCTTTTTGGTTTGTGCACCCCACCCTCAGAAAGTACAAATTTGGTAGGCTCACCTTTACATGTGACCTGAATCAAATTCCTCCTCCATCCCTATCTACAGGTCAAAATTAAATAATACGAACATATTTTAACCATCTCCAAGACTGGTCTTTTGAAGCAAGCACCCTTGGCAAGTTATTTTATTTTCCTTTGTAGATTTTTGTTGAAAAGATCACAGGTACACAGGTTCAAATCTATCTGCAGGCACCTGCTCATAGTCTTTGTTCTGTTCCTTGAGAATGGGAAGCTTTTGGAGAACACTGCTAAGCTAGATAAGATATCTTCTTTGCTCACTTGCTTGCTTCTGGTTTTTCTTTAATTAGAGCTCTGCAGACTTGCAACCCTGCAGAGACCCTAATTAAAGTTATTTGCTGTTCACTTAAAATATGCAGCCCCCTCTGCTTACAGCTTTATTTCTGACTGCAGTTTCTATTATCAAAAATGCATCCTCTTGCACTGGCTGTACCTCCCGGGGTCTTCATCACCCTTTTAGGTTTTCTGACGCTACACTCAGCTTTAGACTGAAGACCAGACAAGAGGAGACCATAAGTGATATCTGTCTCCACATGATGAGTCACTTGGTTTTGTTGAATGACTGTCTATAAGACTCATCTACTGCAATTTTCAATGCACTGCCCCATTTTGAGGGGATGGATATTTCCGCTGTGATTGCCCATGTAGTGCATTGCTGGCCTGCATGGAGACAGATACAATCTGGAGCAAACTCAAGTAGCTTGCATGTGTACTCCAGGTATGCTGGATCAGACCAAGAGCCCAGCATCTTGTTTCTCACAGCAGTCATTTGGGTGCTTTTGGGAAGTCAAGAAGCAGGCCGGGAGGGCAATATAACTCCTGTTGTTTACCCCACAGCAACTGCCTCTGAACATGGAATATACAGTGGAACCTCGGGTTGTGGACGTAATCTGTGACGGAGGCACGACCGCAACCCACAGTGTTCATAACCTGCAGTGCTGCGTCTGTGCACGCGCGTGATGTGATTTGGTGCTTGCTTCTGCGCATGTGCAAAGTGCAATTTAGCACTTCTGTGCATGCACAAGCAGCAAAACGTGGAAGTAACCCTTTCCGGTACTTCCAGGTTTCCCACGGTCCGCAACCTGAAAACACGTAACCTGAAGCATTTGTAACCCGAGGTACCTCTCTCTCTCTCTCTCTCTCTCTCTCTCTCTCTGTGTGTGTGTGTGTGTGTGTATGGACGCGGGCAGCACTGTGGGTTAAATCACAGAGCCTAGGGCTTGCTGATCAGAAGGTAGGCAGTTTGAATCCCCACGATGGGGTGAGCTCCCATTGCTCAGTCCCTGCTCCTGCCAACCTAGCAGTTCGAAAGCACGTCAAAGTGCAAGTAGATAAATAGGTACCACTCCGGAGGGAAGGTAAACGGCGTTTCCGTGTGCTGCTCTGGTTTCTCCAGAAGCAGCTTAGTCATGCTGGTCACATGACCTTGAAGCTGCAAGCCTGCTCCCTCAGCCAGTAAAGCGAGAGGAGCGCTGCAACCCCAGAGTCATCCATGACTGGATCTAATGGTCAGGGGTCCCTTTACACACACACACACACACACACACACACACACACACACACACACACATATATATGGCTAATAGCTTTTGATAAGCCTACTACATTCTACATTTTATTTAGCCAGATTCCAGTTAAGGCCATTTTCGTCCTGAGATATTCTGAATTTCTCAAAGCTGACCTTTAGACAGGTGGAGGTAAATCAAGAATTCCTCTGACTCTAATTTGATCTTCAGAAGCATTTGTGGGTTCTTAATGCTTAAACTTTCATATAGTTTACATTTTTAAAAGGCGCCATCCAACCGTCTTAGGGACTCCACTCCGGATTTGTGTAGGACTTACTCCTTAGCCTTTTCTTCTCCTGAAGATATCCTGCAAGGCAGCAGAGATTTAGGATCAGAGTTTTCCTTCTCCTAGATGGGTTATCTTCCCAGATTGATGAGCCCCACCTGTCTCTCACGTCCCTCTACAGCATGTGAAGAAGCCAGCTTCTTGCAGAGGAACTCCCTGAGGATTTGAGACCCATTGGCTCACTTGGTTTAGCTGGCCAGTTGAAGCTGTTTCCTGGGGTGTGGCCATTGTTGCATGGAAGCCACAGGTCAGAGCTGAGTGTAGAGTGGGGGCCAAAGGTGGACAAACTACCCTAGAACAAGCACAACATGTCCCTCACCAGAGGTACCACTCCTCCCCTAAGACCCCATACACTTCTGTGACTACCACTGAACTAATATATTTATAATTCTATATATGCAACAGTATAAAGGGTGTTAAGTTTCATAAGGGTTGGAAGATGAAGCCAAGATCAGAACTGAAAAGTTAATAGAAGAAGGAAGGAAGGATGGAAGGATGGAAAGATGGAAGGAGGGAGGGAAGTTTAATAATGATAATAATAATAAATGTATTATATATACTCCGCCCATCTGGCTGGGTTTCCCCAGCCACTCTGGGCGGCTCCCAACAGAACATTAAAAATACAATAAAACATCAAACATTAAAAACTTCCCCAAAGAGGGCTGCCTTCAGATGTCTTCTAAAAGTCAGATAGTTGTTTATTTCCTTGACATCTGATGGGAGGGCATTCCACAAGTATTTGAGACTAACAGGAAGAGGAAAGGGCACCACTATCTGCATATTATTTCTCTCACCTGCCAATCAAATAGGAAGATACATACGTTTTGACAAGTACTCCAAGATCTATCTTTTCAGGATGTGATGAATTTATACCTTGCTACATTAATCCTCTTAGTGCTTAACCAGCAGTTAACGACTTTGATGTCTTAGCTATCAGTTTCACTGGGCGCTCTGACATGATAGCTGGATACCTAGTTACTAGCTGGGGCGGGGGGGGGGATGAGCCTCAAATAATTGATTCAGACTTTTTTTTTTTAAGAGAGATTAAGTCAATTTTATTACATTTATCAAGGTTTTAATTCTCTTTGCCATTTTTGCAATTCTGCAAATTCAAGCACTATTTCCAATACAGTGGTACCTCAGGTTAAGTACTTAATTCGTTCCGGAGGTCCATTCTTAACCTGAAACTGTTCTTAACCTGAAGCACCACTTTAGCTAATGAGGCCTCCTGCTGCTGCCGTGCCGCTGGAGCACGATTTCTGTTCTCATCCTGAAGCAAAGTTCTTAACCTGAAGCACTATTTCTGGATTAGCGGAGTCTGTAACCTGAAGCGTATGTAACCTGAAGCGTATGTAACCCGAGGTACCACTGTATTTATTTAATTCCTAGCCAAGTGGAAAGAGTGATGGGAGGCACCTAAATACTGGATGGGTCGGGTGTCTTGCGGCCACATTCACACTATACACTTAAGCACTATGATACCACATGAAACAGTCATAGCTTCCCCCAAAGAATTTTGGGAGCTGTTCTTTGTTAAGGGTGCTGAGAGTTGGTTACCAGACTCTGATTCTCTGCATAGAGCTACAGTTCCCAGAGTTCCTTGTGAAGAGGGACTGGCTGTTGAACCAGTCAAGGACTCTATGCTTGGCATGCAATAATACTGACTATTTTATGGTTCATACACGCGGGTGGCACTGTGGTCTAAGCCACAGAGCCTAGGGCTTGCCGATCAGAAGGTTGGCGGTTCGAATCCCTGCGATGGGGTGAGTTCCCATTGCTCAGTCTCTGCTCCTGCCCACCTAGCAGTTCGAAAGCACATCAAAGTGTAAGCAGATAAATAGGTACCACTCCGGCGGGAAGGTAAATGGTGTTTCCGTGTGCTGCTCTGGTTTGCCAGAAGCTGCATAGTCATGCTGGCCACATGACCCGGAAGCTGTACACCGGCTCCCTCGGCCTATAGAGTGAGATGAGCACGTAACCCCAGAGTCATCCATGACTGGACCTAATGGTCAGGGGTCCCTTTACCTTTACACAATGGTACAACTTTTGGCAGATAAGGCATCAGGGTGGAATCCCTTAGTTTAATATTGGGTTGGGGTGAAGTGGAGCATCACCCCTACCAGTCAGGGGCTGGGCAGCTGAGGAGGAGTGGTAGATACCTCCACCTCAAGGTTACCGGGCAGGAGGAAGATGCTGATAGTATGCACCCAGATTCATGGTGGTGGGAAACAGGACACACCCCAGAAGAAGAAGAAACAATGAGTTGGGAAATAATGGAGGATGAGGAAGAGGAGCAAGCTAGCAGGTGCTTTGGTAAAGGGAAAGGGAAAGGACCCCTGGATGGTTAAGTCCAGTCAAAGGCGACTATGGGGTTGTGGCACTCATCTCGCTTCAGGCCAAGGGAACCTGCGTTCATCCACAGACAGCTTTCTGGATCATGTGGCCAGCATGACTAAACCGCTTCTGGTGCAACAGGACAGCGTGACGGAAGCCAGAGAGCATGAAAACGCTGTTTACCTTCCCACCGCAGTGGTACCTATTTATCTACTTGCACTGGTGTGCTTTCAAGCTGCTAGGTTGGCAGGAAGCAGATGCTTTAGTCATGAACAGAGACAGGACTCTGGGAGTGGGAGAAACAGCACAGCAGACGTGGACACTACATCATTTGAAAGTCTGGTAGAACCTCCTCCTTCTCTGAGGACCAGGCAATCCCTTCGCATCTTCGAGCAGAAGGCTAAACAGAGACAGAAAGATTCCGTCTCCAGCCACCGTAGGCAGTAAGGAGGGGTTAGGAAGTGCTGCAAGGGGCACTCAAGACTGAGAATAATTCACGGTCTCTCTGTGCATTCTGTTGATTTGAATAAAAGAACTGGAAGAAGCTCTCTGCATCTCTGATTTCACCAGGCAGCTAGCCTGGGAGTTGTGACGCTTCCTCAAACAAGTGGGATTTCAGAGCACTCTGTTAGAGGGGTTGAAATGGAAGTCTCTGTCCAGAAGCCAAGCGTGGGACAGATGGACCATAGAGGGTCACCTCGGTGGACCCGTATCTCGAGGACGTGTCAAAATCCCAGGCATAACGCTGCTTAAGCATCTGGAGGCTGAGAATGGATATAAAGAACCACTGCCTGAGTCAAAGCCTACGTGCATCAGTAATCAATGAAAGTTGTGGCCAATTTCAAATCCCAGAACATTGTCTTGTCCAGTTTGTTTACACCTATCCCCATCTTGGACTCTCCCTCTGGGGTGCAGGGCAGTGTGAATGGGTCCACAATGGTATTTTTGCATCTTTGTAGATAATATGCAGTGTTACCTTGGTCCTGTCACAACCTCTCAGGCTAACTAACATCATTGTGGTGATAAAATGGGGAAGGGGAGAGCAATGTCCATGAGCAACTTGGAGGAAAAAATGATGGGATAAAATGTAATAAATAAGCAATATACTTCTATGGAGTTACCTACATGTAGAAAAATGGCATGTGCTAAGTGGTCCTCTTTGGTTGGCAAAGTTTCCCCAACATCTCAACAGCTGAGCGGCAGAGAGCTCGACGGGTACAAAAGGAGAAAGCTTCACAATGCCAATTAAGTTTCGGAAAGAGTAGCTTTCAACAAAAGGAAACCAAGCATGAGGTGAACTCACAATAGGGAATGCTTCAGATTCTAGAAAGCTGCCTTGCAAATAAAATTGCTAGGTTTGTAGAGTGAAGGTATAGTCATTTTCTGCAGTGAATAGCTTGCACAGTGTTAGTTGCTTGCACTTCACAAATCCCATTGCTTCGAGACAGCAGAGCATGCTGCTTCTGATCAGGCAGATGCCTTGCCAGTATAGATTTGCCCCACGATACCAAAGATTTCATAGAAGCGCTGCCGAGAAAAGAAGTAACTTGCAGGATGCAGTTTGCAGAGAAAGAGAAAGTTTCTGTGTTTGCGGGGATGGTATTTGTGTCATGTAGTAATTGGAAGGTTTACTTCTGCAGGACCTGGAGATCTGTCCAGTTTTGGCCTCAGTCCCTCAGTTCTGCTGACTAAATAGAAGGCACGCTTAGATGTTGCTACAGAGTCTACCAGGTGATACACCAGTGTTAGGTGGCACCAGGCATAAATCTGCCTGGCTGGATCCTGCTGGGCTTGGGCCATCGCCACAGGAAACCAACAATGGTTCTGCAGATTTGGAATATTTCACACTCCCTGTGCAGTCAAAAGGGACATTAGCGGCTTGTAATGTCAAGAGGTCCTCCCTCCTTCCCTCCCACCTGCTGAGTTTCAAGTTGCATTCTCACATTGTCGTGCAGACCATGCCCATTACCTGATTTGTTTCCCTGCACTGACTCCAGATCGCTAAAGGTATCGTCTGCAACTCACCACGAAGGCATCCCTTGTAATGGCAACGGTGCCCACCTGAGAGGGGCCGGAACTGAGTTCCGGTGTGTTCTGGATGGAAAAAAAGAGAAACCCCTAAATTTGAATGGCATGCCTCAAATTCCGTAAGAGCATTCATTAACTGCCTGCAAGCCTTTCATATAAAAGACTTCATGAAATGCTGCATGACTATTAAAAATCCAGTAAACTCTATGCACCATCTTTATCTTCAAGGCCATAACACGGTACATCTAGAGATTGTAAGTAATGTGAAGGAGATTATGCGTTGAAATGTTTTAGTTGATATTTTAGATTGTAAAATGCTATTTTATCTATTGATTTGTTTTACCTTGTGGGCTTATAGCCGAATAACGTATTATCTATCTATGTATCTATCTATCTGCCTGCAAGAAAAAAAAACCCACAGCAAGCTCAAAATATGGCGAGGCAAAAATTCCATAAGTTAAGCAAGGCAGCGACATTGGATGCAGGTGGCAGCCTAGCATATAATTCAATTTGCAACTCCTAGGGTTGCCATACGTCCAGAATTTTCCGGACATATCCAGAATACTGGAATTGCAAGCAGTGCATCTAGGTGGAAATCGGTGAAAAGTCTGGGAAACTTCAGACGTATAGCAGCCCATGCTGGCAGTTTCGTTTTTGCCGATTTGCTCCAAACGTCCAATTTCTTTGCAATTTCAACAACTTTTCTGTCCGGATCTTCACTTGTTGAAATATGGCAACCCCTAGCTACACAAGTGGTGGTACAATGGATTTTGTGGCTGAAGCACTGAGAAACGCCCATCCCCATCCAAGGTCTGTTCAGAGAAATGTCACTGGAGAAAGGACAGGGTCTCCCACTGTACTTGAGGGCAGTAGGTTTGTCTAAGGGTTAGGGACTCAGGTGGTGCTGTGGTCTAAACCACTGAGCCTCTTGGGCTTGCTGATCAGAAGGTCGGTGGTTCGAATCCCCTCAATGGGGTGAGCTCCCGTTGCTCTGTCCCAGCTCCTGCCACCTAGCATGCAAGTGCAAGGTGATAAATAGGTACCACTGTGGCGGGAAGGTAAATGGTGTTTCGGTGCGCTCTGGTTTTCATCACGGTGTCCCGTTGCACCATAAGCAGTTTACTCATGCTGGCCACATGACCTGGAAAGCTGTCTGTGGACAAACATTGGCTCCCTCAGCCTGAAAGAGAGATGAGCGCCTCAACCCCATAGTCACCTTTGACTGGACTTAACCATCACATTGTACTTCTAGCCCTGGCCACTCCTGCTACCTCAGCATCTGCTGCCTGGGGCAGCTGCTGGCCCTGCTATCCCCCATCCGTTCAAGTCAGAACCATTATCAGAATTCCAGCCAGAGAAAAATACTTGGTGGTTGTGAAGTTGAGCCTGAAGAGAGATCTTCCTGACATTTGTGCCCCCAATCACTTCCTTACAACATTAACTCCCTTTTTCCAATGAAGCCTAGCCTGGGCTGAAGGAGAAGTCTTCATATCACAAATGATCAGTTTCATATCACAAATGATCGGTAATGATGTTAATAGTCCTGCCAACCTGGTGGAACCAACAGCTCATTGACTTGCACCACACAGGGACTTCCGCCCTAGCTGCTGCTTGTGGTTTGCCTTCTCTTGCTAGGCAAATCTTCTCTCCAGCCTTTAATGCAGACCCTATTTACCAGGGACAATCTTGGATTTACAGAAGCCATCCCGGTTTCTGATCTGATCCCGGAAATCCCACTTTTCCGTCCCTTTTTCCATCAGAGAAATGTTGGAGGGTATGGAGTTATCTGACCCCCGAGCCCTGTATTGGGAAGGTGTTTTTATGTTTAATGTTTTATTGTGTTGGAAGCCGCCCAGAGAGGCTGGAGCGACCTAGTCAGACAGGTGGGGTATTGATGGTGCTGATGGAGGAGGAATGGGTCGTCCGTATTTTCATTGGAGAAATGTTGGAGGGTACGTTAATAATAACAAAGAGAGATGGAACAAAGATAATGTCCCTACCAGAGAAGAACAGCGGATCAAATTGATGGATTATGCCAAAATGGCTAAAATGACCGGAAGAGTCAGAAATCAGGAAGACCAAATTTTTAATAAGGAATGGGGGGAATTTATAACTTATCTTAAAGATCACTGTAAACAGTTAAAATCGTTAGTCGGATTGGAATATCACTTGTAGTTTAATGGTGAATTTTGGATACAATGGAGAGGTAAAAGATTTGGATTAATATAAAAGATGCAGGAGGAAATGATTAAGAATAGGACCCACAAAAGGGAGTAGGGAAGTCCAGGAGATTCCTTGGAATCTTGTTTTTATGTTGTATGTTCGATAAGACGCTGTAAAATTTTAAATCTGAAAAACCAAATAAATAATTTTTTATATATATACCGTAAAATTTTAATCTGAAAAAACCAAACAAATTTATATACGAAAAAGAAAACACTATGGGGGGGATATAACAAGGGACAAATAAACTGAAATTCAGAACAGCGAAAACCCAAGGCAACCCTCCTCTTTAGGCATCATTTGGGCTCCTGATGATCTCTGTCTCTCTCATTGCGGCTTGAAGAAGAGGCGGCGGGGCGGGGCGGATGGCACACATACCCGCCTGGCGCGCGCACCTCGCTCCCCCCAGTGCGCAGGGCGCGTTTCTTGCGCGCCTCGCCTAGCCGCAGCATCTCCTCGGATCGCCGCTACGAGGCGAGCTGGAGCTCTTTGGCCGGCGGCAGCCCGGATGTAACAGCAGCAGCAGCAGCAGCAACATCAGAGCCGGAGCCGCCGAGCTGTGGTGCTGCCTTGCCTCCTTGCTAGTGACAAGCCTCGGCGAGCACGAACATGGCGCTCGGAGCGATGTAACGGAGGCGCCGGTGCGGCCGGAGCTCGCTTGACAACCAGCCGGCAGCCTTTAGGTAAGCGCGACAGGCTTCCGCGGGGATGGGGAGAAAGGCTGGTTCCTGCGCGAGGACCATTCTCAGCCGCAGCATCCCGAGGGCCAGCGGGCAGCATCAGTAGCCTCTACCTGGAGAGGATGTGGGATGGGAGGAAGGAGGATGGAGGAGAGAGGGTACCCCGGGTTGCCACTGCCTTTGTCAGCTTCCTCGGGGGACGGAAGAGCCTCGCTCTCCCGAAGGCAGCGCTGGCTCCCTTTTTCTAGAGGGAAGATGCGCTCTTGGAAGGATGGGAGGCATCTGTGGGTGTGGAAGACTGGGGTGTGTAGATTAGAGGCTATCCCAGCTCTCTCATTTCCAGCATGGTCTGAGCTGCCAAAGAAGCACCCCCTCACCCCTGCAAAAATAATAAAAAATAAAAAAATACCAGAGCTCTTTAGTGAGGGATGTGCCCATGCGTTTTTGGGTAGGGCTGTTGTACACATGATGTCTTAGGGATCGAACATTATCTGTTTGCAGAAATCTGCATGCTTCGGTAGGATTGTCCACAGAGTTGGCCACATGCAGCATGCATACATGTGTGCGCGCATGCACACACACACCCCAGCGAGCATGTTTTTGGGTGTGGGTGTGCTGGGCGGGGAGGGGAGGGGGAGATTTAAGGAACTGCTGTGACTGCTTGCATGGAGAGCGTGGCGATTCTCTGGTCTTGCAGATTAAAGGCGCGGTTCGAAACTGGGGAAATTTAATATTCTCCATGTGTGTGTTGTGCAGTAAGCCCTGCTGTGACCTTGTCATTTTAGATGTTGAGGAGGTAGGAAACACGGGGGGGGGGGGGACCCGCCACCTTCCCAAACCTAGTGAAACAATGCCCTCTTTTAAGAATCTGATGAAGAGTACTTCTCAACTGCGGGCTGCTAGTTCTTTTGATTTGATACTCTTGCTTATTTTACAATGATGATACATAGCTGGCTTTTTTTTAAAGTGTTTTATTTAATGTCTGCATCCCCTTGTTCATAAAACAAGGTGAGATAAAAATGTAAACGTCCAGTCAGATAAATATTGGAAATACAGCTGAGTGATTTCAAGAAAGGTAATAGGATTCTTGTGCCTATTTTAGAGAACTTTGCATAACAGCAAGACAAGATAATCTCTCACTAAGTAGAACACATATTATTTTACTCTCCTGTACAGGTTTACTCAAAAGTAATGCTCAGTGTGTTCAATGAGGCTTACTCTGAGGTAAATGTGCATAGGATCGCACCCTTCATCCACTGCTTAAAAAACACACCAAACAGATAGATTCACTTTTGTAGTTATTTTTATATAATACTACATCGATGATGGGTTAAAAGAGAACATTGGGAGCAAGTTTTGTTTCAAGCTTAAGAATCAACTTTTCTTTAGGAGACAAATATTGCACAGGAGTTTGGTCTAAGAATAGCTCATTGAGAGAGCATGAGCCACAATGTATGCACTGGGCAGGGTATCTTGGAGCCTTGCCAATGAAATCAATAGACGATCACACCAAGTCCATGATTATGCTGACTTTTTTTTTATGCACTTCCAAGCTTCTTAGGTCTGCCATTGTTTTATGTGAAGTGTAAAAGCTGTTTTTGATATTTGCTGCTTCTTTTATCTCACTCTTCATGTGATACCTAATTATCACTGGATGTGATGGTTTGGGTTTTAGTACAGTATCCTTTTCTCTTTTTTTAAAGTCTAAGTTACTTCTGAATAATTTATCCCTGAGGTAGGGTTGGGAGAAAACCACAACTGTATCGCAACTGACCTTGTTGTAGAAAGATACAAGGCTGTAGGCAGCAAGAGAGTGGAATGACAAAAGGAAATTATTGCTGGCAAAGGAATGTCATGGTGATCTCTCACTGTGATAATTCCAAAATGCATAGTAGGGCAATACCTTTATTAGGCCAACTCCAGTGCCACATAACATTTGGGGAAGAAGCCAATTTTGCTTTAAAGCCCCAAAACAGAAACTGGGAACCTGTGGTCCTCCACATGTTGTTGAAATCTTTTTCATGAAATAATTTTTATTTTATTTTACAAGTATAAAATTATAACAATACCACCATACACATCCATATTTAAAAATTCCTCTAAATCTCTGGCCTTCCCATCTTCCCATCCATGGGTCCTATTGTGAACCTTTTCAACTCCATATTATTCAGTAGTCCATACTTTATGTCAATCCACTATCTCCATAGTATTTGCTACATTACAAGTGTTATTGCAACCCTGCCAATGTTTTCATCTGCTTACAGTGGTCTCCAAGATAAATTATATCCCCCCCCATTCTTTATTAAAGTTTGGGTCTTCTTGGTTCCTGAGCTTTCTGGCCAGTTTTGCCATTTCAGCATAGTCCAACAGTTTAATTTGCCATTCTTCTCTGGTAGGGACTTTATCTTCTTTCCATCTCTGGGCTAGTAGCATCTGTATGGCTGCTGTCGCATACATAAAAAGTCTTTTCTGCTCCTTTGGAATGTGAGCACCTAAAAATCCCAATAGAAAAGCCTTTTAAATAAATAAACTTTTAAATAAAAGTTAATTTAAACATTTTTTCAACTCATTATATATCATTTCCCAGAATGCATTTGTTATGTTACAGGACCACCACATATGATAAAAGGTGCCTTCTTTTTCTTTACATTTCCAGCAGATATTTGTACCTGTTATACATTTTTGCTAGTTTTGTTGTAACTTAGTCATTTAGTTGTGTCTGACTCTTCATGACCCCATGGACCAGAGCACGCCAGGCACTCCTGTCTTCCACTGCCTCCCGCAGTTTGGTCAAACTCATGCTGGTAGCTTCAAGAACACCATCCAACCATCTCATCCTCTGTCGTCCCCTTCTCCTTGTGCCCTCCATCTTTCCCAACATCTGGGTCTTTTTCAGGCAGTCTTCTCTTCTCATGAGGTGGCCAAAGTATTGGAGCCTCAGATTCACGATCTGTCCTTCCAATGAGCACTCAGGGCTGATTTCCTTCAGAATGGATAGGTTTGATCTTCTTGCAGTCCATGGGACTCTCAAGAGTCTCCTCCAGCACCATAATTCAAAAGCATCAATTCTTCAGTGTTCAGCCTTCTTTATGGTCCAGCTCTCACTTCCATACATCACTACTGGGAAAACCGTAGCTTAAACTATATGGACCTTTGTCGGCAAGGTGATGTCTCTGCTTTTTAAGATGCTGTCTAGGTTTACTAGGAGTCAAATACCACCGGTACAACATTTACATATAGTTTTCTATATGAACACATGTTTTTGAACTCTATCTCCCACCGTTCATATGCATTGCCCATACTGTGGTTGATGAGAACCTGAATTTAACAGCTGGAGGGCCACATCTTTTATACCTCTGCCATAAAAGTTTGCATTAGTGCTTCTCCATGCTTTCCCCCATTTGCCTCACTGCCTGCTCCTGGGGAAGCCCTCTCTTGACCACTGAATTGGAGCAAATGTCAACCAGGTTTTCAGAAAATTGATGTTTCCTTCGATTCGGCAGTAAAGAGTGGGTTTTCCCAGGGAAAGCGCAGGATAAATGGAAAACTCCATGCCTAGAAAGCAGCCTGGGATAAGCCTAAAACCTCTCAGACAAGCAGAAGTATTAGTCTCAGTCTTAAAATGGAGCGCAGATTAATTTATCTTAGGTAGTATACAGGTTTAAGGTTACACTCTGGTTTGTTTGGATAAAGAAACAGAGAATGGCCAGTTCCTTGTTTTCTAGAACATAGAATCCGGCAGTTCTAGGAATATAGAGTGTTTGATGACAGGAAACAGGGTTTTAGCCTAGACCTCTTCCTGATATTTTAGTTTTCTTATCATATGTGGTGGTCTTGTAGTAAGGTTAAAGCTTACTGGGAAATGATATATAATGAAATGAAAAGGATGTTTCTTTGGGGAGTTATAGGGGCAGAACTACCTAAAATGTATAGAAACCTATTCACGTATGCCACTACAGCGACAAGAATGTTACTTGCCCCAAAATGGAAAGAAGCAGAAGTCCCAGCAAAGGAAGAATGGATACAAAAACTTATGGAATGTGCAGAAATGGTGAAACTTACCGGAAGAATGAGAAATCGAGATAACAATTTATTTTATTTTTACAAAAGAATGGAAATGGTTTATTGAATATTTACAGATAAATTATAAACAGATAAAAACATTGGCAGGATTCTTGTAATAACCTGCAGTTTTATAAGAGTATATATTTAAAGAAGATGAATAAATAAATTAAGTTAATTTGGATATGCAGAAGATATTAAAAATATATTTAAGGAACCCCAGAAAGAGGGCGAAGGAAGTCAAGTTTTGAAATGTCAAAATGATTGTAAAATTAGTGAAATGTATAAACTTGAAAAGTACAGTCATACCTCGGGTTGAAGTCGCTTCAGGTTGAGCGTTTTCAGGTTACTCTCCGCAGCAACCCGGAAGTAACGGAACGCGTTACTTCCAGGTTTTGCTGCTTGTGCATGCACAGATGCTAAAAATGATGTCACACACATGCGCAGAAGCGGCAAATCGCGACCCGCGCATGCGCAGATGCACAGACGTGGGTTGTGTTCGCTTCAGGATGCGAACAGGGCTCTACAACGGATCCCATTCACATCCAGAGGTACGACTGTATTATTATTAATAATACTACTACTACTACTAATAATAATAATAAATAAAACACAGGACTGAGATTTTAGTTTTCTATATGCTCCATGTGTGAGTATTCAAATCACGAGAACACCCATTTGCAGTAAAGTGCTACAGTCAAGTCACAAGTTTGCAACCTCACTGAGAATTAGGTCATCATTGCCCACCCCAGTGTAGATGTCTGTGTCATATGTTAAAAATGCAATGATTTAGGATCTTATGGGTTCAAAAATATTAATGCAGTGATTTCCTTATTTCTCTTTTGCATTCAGGAGACTTTCTGTCATGATGTTGTCAAAGTCTTCTCTATGCTTATGTTGAGATCAGGAAAAGCTCAGCCCTTTGAAATCATAAAAGCTGATATCATTGCTATACAAGTTGGCGTTCACAGAGGCCTATGCTTTCCCCTCGCTTTAAATGGGCGAAGGGAAGAAGTATCGCCAATCACTGGTGGCTGGGGAACTTTCATTGCCTCTTTTCAACAGGCAACAAAAGTTTTTGAAACTTCACGGGAGTTCTAAGGTCTGCAAGAGGCTTGAGTGATCACATACCCCCCAACGTTTCTCCAATGAAAACAGGGACATGGTATACCTTAACAGTGTTCAAAACTCCCATTGTTCTAGGCACATTTTGCGACAGGGAATTTCATTAGCACAAATAGTTTCTGAGCTCTGGGTGACTAAGATTTCAGATTAAAACTGCAAATTGGTAAGAAAGGAGGACCTTTTTCTGCCTCCCCACTTCCAGCTACTCTTTGAAGACAAGAGAAGAGAACTTCTTAAGAATATTAGGGGGTGGGCAGGGGAAAGACTAGATCATGTGAAAAATGAACATAATATTTTAGCTGCAGTTCATTCATTTTCAGCTTTGTATTCTTGTTATAAAAAAGCGTGCCTAGATGTTCCATTGTTGCACCCATAACCTAGGTTTAAGGTTCCATTTAGGTTCTAGCTTTCATATCTCAGTTTCTAGCACTGTTCCTTAGTAATAATAATAATAATAATAATAATAATAATAATAATAATAATAATTTTATTATTTATATACCTCCCATCTAACTGCGCTGCCCCAACCACTCTGGGCAGCTTATAACATATATAAAAACACAATAAAACATGAAACATTGAAAAACTTCCCAGTTCAGGGCTGCCTGCCTTCAGATGTCTTCTACAGGTTGCATAGTTACTCATCTCCATGGCTCGGGGGGTCGCATAACTGCATACCCTCCAACATTTCTCCGATGGAAATAGGGATGCCCTATGAGAAAGTGGGACATTCCAGGACCAAATCAGTGTTAGGTTTCTGTTTGTGCCACTGTGCAGTGCTTGGAGTCACAAGACTCTGTTTACATTCCAGAGATTCCAGACTGTTGGAAGTCTCACGGGTGATGGGAGACGGATGTTATTGTTACTGGTTTCCTGTTTCTTTGTACCAGTTGCCTCTCTGCTTTCACAGAGAGAGGATGTATATTTCTTTTCTGTCTGCGTAGTTAGAAATAAAACTCTTAGCAATGTAGTTCATATTTCTCATCCTCTTCTGCTGCTTGGACACTCTGCGTAATGGGAACGGGCCTGAAGCCTTATCAAAGGCTCAGGTCGTTAATCATTGTCGGAGGACTCGACCGGAGGAGCAGCTCGGTCAAACGCAGGTCCGACAATCAGAACCTGGGATGGCTTCTGTAAATGTGGGACTGTACCTGGAAAATAGGGATACTTGGAGGATCTGTGATTGGGCTTTGGGTGTCTTAGAGACATTGATAGGCTTTGTGGGGGAAGTATTCCTCCTTTTTAAAGTTGTGATCTAGGACCTCTTAAACTTGGTGCTCTGTCTAGCACCTGGTGGTGATGGGCTGTATAGCATGCTTTCCAGGATGCAAGTGGCGCAGTGGTCTAAATCACTGAGCCTCTTGGGCTTGCCGATCAGAAGGTTGGCAGTTCGAATCCCCACAACAGTGAGCTCCTGTTGCTCTGTCCCAGCTCCTGCCAATCTAGCAGTTCAAAAACACACCAGTGCAAGTAGCTAAATAGGTACTGCTGCAGCAGGAAGGTAAACAGTGTTTCCATGCACTCTGATTTCCATCACGGTGTCCATGATTGCAGTCATGGGATTTTTGTCTATCCATGACGGTGCATATTTTGACAGGCTGAAGAAAGCCTTTGAAGCTCCCAAACGAGCGACCAGGAGGGAGAGAACATGCCAGTCAGGCATGTGTCTCTACAAGGGCCCTACTCAAGTGTAGGACGAGCTCCTGACAGGTAAACAGTGTTTCCATGCACCCTGGTTTCCATCATGGTGTCCCATTGTGCCAGAAGCAGTTTAGTCTTGCTAGCCACATGACCCAGAAAGATGTGTGGACAAATGCTGGCTCCCTCGGCCTGAAAGCGATATGAGCATTGCAACCCCATAGTCACCTTTGACTGGACTTAACTGTCCAGGGGTCCATTACCCTTTTTTTTCTTTTACTAGCATGCTTTCCCATTAAACCACTGCTTAGGGCAGCAATGGGGAACTTGCTCCTCTTCATAATGCCATTGGACTCAGCCCCAGCCAGTTCAGCCCATGGTCAGGGATGATGGGATTTGCTGTTCGACATCAACCTGAGGGGAGAAAATTCCCCTACCCTTGCCTTGGTGTTTCTTCCTCTCCCTTTCAGAGCCCTTTATCAGGCATTGCTTGCCTTTGGCTTTGGGCTGGACGCCAGTTAATACCTTCCTTGTCAGCATGCGGTGTCCTTCTTTCACATTGGGATTCTGCAAGTTTTCTTCAGCTGGGCATACTTGGGATTCACACGTGGCTACTTCCATGAACTGGCAGTTATTAGTTCTTGGGAGTAACATTTTGCCTTCTGCCTTCAACACGTAGCCAATCCCGTGGTTTGTGCATTTTCATTTAAGCGCTGCACCAAGTCTGTGCAGCTCTGATAAGTGAGTTAAAGTCTCACCCAAACATGTAACACAGCAAGGCGATGCTTCACTTTGTCTCCACCATCAGCTGTGTCCTGTATGTTGTGTATTTAGAACTGCAGTGAGCTCTCATGAATTATAATTACAATCCTATGGTCAGTTATACATACACTTTATTGATTCAACGGCATCTGTCCAATATATGGTAATGGTGAACTTGTTTTCAGAGTGTAAATTCTTGTCTAGAGAAAGCAGCACCATCCATTTTGTTGGGATCCTCCCAGCGTGGCTGGGGAAACCCAGCCAGATGGGCAGGATATGAATAAATTATTATTATTATTATTATTATTATTATTATTATTATTATTATTATTCCACACACTAGAGGAAAATATCAGTGGGTCTGTGAAATATACTCATAGTCGAGTGTGGATTTCATGCTCTTTATTCAGCTCATAGTAGTGAGGAATGAAAGTTTCCCCAAAATATCTGCTTTATATACATTATTTACACAATGGGCCACACGTGATTGGCTAATTCCTGGATTCTCCTGTAGGCCAATCAGGTTGCGGATTCACTTCCACCTGGAGCTGGATTGGGTGGCTCCCGTGGACCAATCAGACTGCTGCATTTGGATCCTATTCAACTCAGTACATAACAGTCTGGAAGTTTGCAGAAGTACCAAATATATCGGGGGGGGATTCTTCCCCCCCCAACACCAAAAGTTCAATGAGGGCATGATTTTAAGTGGTGGTCACACAATGACGGGTGAGGGAGAAATAAAACACGGGGGGGGGGGAGAGAGAATGAAATGGAATATCCTGAAAAGGGCATGGCTGGTTGGAACTCTGATCAGGAGCACTCTACACTGCAGGATTTTGTTGCAGGTCCCACTTGCACTTACAAAATTTGGGTGCGCTTAACTGTTAAAAAGTGTCCTCTAGGAAACCTGTTGTATAGATGTCAAGGTTAGTGTCTGGAACAGGTCTGGGATGGCTTGCAAGGTGTTCGTGAAGTAAGCTCTTTATTGAAGGAAGCAAAACAGCTCAGGCCTAGTGAGCACAGCAACTCTTCCCAGCAGATCTTGCTCCTAAGAGGCAGTTGTGAGGCAGCTCCCTGGCTCTATTCCTTCCCAAGCAGCCTGAGACTCTGACACCTTGTGTGTCTCTTCTCCACCCTCTTCATACCTCTGTAGGTTCTGGGAAGCCAGGGGGACAGGGGAGCTGGTCACAGCAGGAGGGGCATACCTCCTGGCTGCTTCTTCAGCAGCCTGCCTCATCTGTGCCTCTTGGCCCTTATCCTCTCCAGCCTCTGCTTCTGCTTCTGCCTCTGTCTCTGCACTGCTCTCTGCCACCGACTCTTCCTGCTCACTAAAACCTGTTACCTCTTCAACTTCCAACACCTGCTCCTCCCAGTCTGCTCCCTCTGACCACTTATCATGGTCCCACCACCAATCCATTGAGCCTTCTTCCCTTGGGGGTTCCCTAGCTGGTGCCTCCTACCACTCCTCTATATCCAGCCAGTCCATGACAATAGAACATACATCCTGTTATGTTCGCACCAAGTTTACTTGGAGGTTAGACTCTGCATAGCCTTTGTGGAACATGCATTCTGATTTGTTTGAGGAGCAGCTATGCATCAGGGAATATTCCTCCTGATTTGCTTGTGGCATGTTGATATGCCTTCCCATTATTCCTTCAACCCACATTTTTCAGTGGCTTTCCACACCAGTTTCCTAACTGCCAAAGGTCCATTCAAAATGGTTTTGTTGTGCTGGGCGAACACAACACAGCTGATTTTATTTTATTTTTATTTTATTTATTTTTCAGATGATATTAGGTGCATTTGAGAAAACCACTGTTCCAACAATATACTGTATAAAACAAACAACTTGCCTTGGTATTTATACAGATTTGTTTCATGCTGAATAATAAAGTTTAATCATTTTTAAATTCCAAAATATCCCTGTTTTCAACTTGCGTTTTACTGATTATTTTAAGGCTTGTTTTATTTTATTTTTTTAACCACTTGGAGATTCCGTTTCCAATCAAATGGTACATAGATTCTGTTAAATTAAACTAAATAAAAATAAGTGCACAAATAAAATATGTAAAAACAATTGTGCAAAGCTAGACTTCCAGCATGTGGTTGAGTCCTTCCCATGAAATAGTGACAGTATGGAAGCACTCAGAGTGTTAGAACCTGTTTAAAAATAGCAGCTGCATAAAAAAAGTGGACAACTATCCATATCTTCTGAATTGCTAAGCTCATTTTTTATAACATGGTTGCCTTCTGGAAACCTTTGCAGCAGACTTTTTTCTACCTTGTTTTTCTGGTTGTCCTAAATTTTGGCAAAGATCTCTGCAAATGCTCCACTTCTCCTAAGGCTTGAAGACCTCCACTTTGTATTGATTTGGAATCTGATGTTGACATCTGACTAGAGTAAGCATCTGGATTTCAATTTTTTTTTGCTCTGAGTCCTGTGATAATTGTGATGATGAACAAATGTTGACTGTAGAGACATGAGTAACTGGAGAAGAGGTATTTAGATGGTTTGTCTAGCTCATGACAAGCTCGGGACCTCTAAAGCAAAGCAAGTGCACCTATCTTTTACTGTTAAGTGTTGGAAGGTTTGCCATGTTTTTAAGGGGTCTGTTCTGTGTCTCCTGGAGATATCCACTCCTCTTATCGCTCTGCCTTTGAGTTGGCTGGCTTCCATATGCAGTGGCTCACAGTCAAGTTAACTTCTTGCCCTCCAATTGTCCTTTCCCTTCTCGCTTCTCCTTTCTCTCTCCCACAATGTGTTTGCAAGTTCCTGCTCTTATCTGCTGCAGCACTTCTCTAGGAAGAGCGTTACTGGATGAATGCTGAAGCCAGGCTGAAATAGCAGGATGCCAATGGATAGGACTAATGGAAATCAGCACAATACTGTTATCAGGCCTGCATAACTTGTGACCACATGGAACGCGGCTCCCCAGATATGTCTGGTGGCTCAGTAGGGTCTGACTAAAATAATATTGCGGAGTTGGGAAAAATTGAGAAAAGGACAACCGAAAGGGGACATGTCACGAAAGAATTATACGTAGCATGGAGAAAGTGCAAAAAGAATAGCTTTTCTCTCTTCAATACATTTTTTTAGTTAGACTTTAATTGGAGCAATCCTTAACATGCCTGTAACGTTATTCCTATTTTGCCCATGGGGCAAGGGCAGGGGAAATAAGATTTGAACTAGCAGGCAGAGGGTGAACTAGTATCGCAGGTTACTTAAAGCAGAGATGGAGCTTCTGTGGCTCTCCAGATGCGTCTTTTTGGACCATTTGCTATCCTGGCTGGGGTTGATAGGAGCTGAGAGTCCAACAACAGCTGGAAGAGTAGAGGTTCTTCATCCAGGCCTTAATGCATTTATGTGGGGTTTGTTGTCTGCTTGTTATGTGGGTTGTACAGTGGTACCTCTGGTTGCAAACGGGATCCGTTCCAGAGGCCCGTTCGCAACATGAAAAGCCCGCAACCTGAAGTGCCGTTTCTGCGCGGGGTGATTTGGTGCTTGTGCACATGGGTGAAGTGCGATTTAGCACTTCTGCACATGCACGAGTGACGAAACCCGGAAGTAACCCTTTCCAGTACTTCCGGGTCGCAGCGGGATGCAACCTGAAAGAAAGTACAGTGGTACCTCAGGTTACATACACTTCAGGTTACATACGCTTCAGGTTATAGACTCCACTGACCCAGAAACAGTGCTTCAGGTTAAGAACTTTGCTTCAGGATGAGAACAGAAATTGTGCTCTGGCAGCACGGCGGCAGCAGGAGGCCCCATTAGGTAAAGTGGTGCTTCAGGCTAAGAACAGTTTCAGGTTAAGAACAGACCTCCGGAATGAATTAAGTACTTAACCCGGGGTACCACTGTAACATGAAGCAAACGTAACATGAGGTATGACTGTAAGTCACTTTGAGTTGCCCTAGACAAGAGATAAAGTGACTAACAAATTCAATAATTAATAGTAATACCCAGTGCTTTTTTTCTAAAAAAATGTTTAGGGGTACTCTTATTTTAACTCAAGAAAATCACCATTTTATAGTTCAAATCGGGGAAAATAAATACAGTAAATTGACAAAAGTACAAAGATTCACAAAATGTTTAGGGGTATGCATACCCCTGCGTACCCCCAGAAAAAAGCACTGGTAATACCCCTCTGGTCACTTCTTTCCCCCTCTCCTGGCTCAGAATGCCTCCATCCCCCCGGCCCCTGTGTAAAATCCTTGTTCCAACAGCTTTTTGCACACACAGCATCGAAGAAGACAAAAAGCTTTCATTTCAGGCAGGATTACATGAAGAAACACAATTATTTGCAAGGCTGGGGCTTATGTGGTCACTCTTACAGTTTCAGGCTACTGTCAGAACAAAGATACATGGTAAGTTTCATGCGCTGTGCTTCTAGTTCATTGTTTCCACAAGCCCCAAACTAAACAGTTTACTGGAAGAGATTTTTTCCCCCTGAATGGAGTGAGCCCTACCCAGGCTATCCACAGTGCAAAACTGAGTTTCCAGAACAAAATGCTTCACCTCCACCTCCCGATCTGTGTGACAGCTCTAAGTCAGAGTGCACAACATTTTCCACGCTGGTGAATTTCCCATGTCCCGGTTCAACAAGGGCAAGTTTGAAACAGGCCTTTTCCCCAGAAGCTAAAGTACCAGCTCTTATTAGCTCATCTCGTGGCGGAAAGACAAAAACATGCGCTGTGCTCAGGGCCCTGGTAGCACAGGGAGGTGAAAGGGGGTGAGCAATGGAATACTTGCCCAGAGCACACAAGCACATATTATTCACCCTGTCTCCCCATCCTTTACAGAGGAGCACACGTCCTCTACTGCAAACTTTCAAAGCTCTCCTGGGGCTGCCAGCTCATTGCCAGGGGTTGGGCTTGCTCTAGCAAAAGGTATTTGAAGATTATGGGTTCGATTATGGTATCCTCACATGCTGATTTCTCCCCTGTCTGTAGCCCTAATTCAGGCATTCTTGCTGCCAAGTTGGTCGTCACAGAAGAAGTGAGGAGGAGTCACAGGAGGGGGATTATTTATTTATTTCCCACCCATCTGGCTGGGTTTCCCCAGGCACTCTGGGCAGCTCTCAACAGGATATTAAAAACACGACAAAACACCAAACATTAAAAGCTTCCCTAAACAAGGCCGCCACATTCTGAATTAGCTGTAGTATCCGGGTCGCCTTCAAAGGTAGCCCCACGTAGAGCGCATTGCAGTAGTCCAAGCAGGAGATAACCAGAGCATGCACCACTTTGGTGAGACAGTCCATGGGCAGGTAGGGTCTCAGCCTGAGTACCAGATAGAGCTGGTAGACATCTGCCCTGGACACAGAATTGACCTGTGCCTCCATGGACAGCTATGAGGTCAAGCAGACCTGCCCACTATCTGTCGCATGAGCGTCTGACACACAGATATGCCTGCATGTGTGAAGTCTTCTTTGTGACCCGAAACCCAGTTTAATCAGGATTCTGTGTAACGGGGAAGCCTTCATGCCTACAGATGCATAGACAAGGGCTCAGTCAAAGGCAGTTGTGTCTTTTGTGTGAAGGCTGCAGCGTGCAGGATTACTCCTCAGCATGCCATGGGAGGAATAATGCCCAAAATGGGACCCATAATATTAGAACTTATCAAGTGATCTCTCCATTCTACGCAAATAATTCTAATATCTCAGCCAGTGGCTTCATTCACAAATAAGATAATCCTGCCATGGCAGTTCAAATCCTAGGTTACTCGGGGTACACCCTTGGATTTTCCAATTAAGATGCAGCTTCCTGTGGAGTTTATGCTAGGAGAAGAACTGTAGCTCACTGGTAGAGCACAAGCTTTTCAACCCTAAGTTCTTAAGGTGCAATCTCTGGCATCTTTCATTAATAGGCTCACATGCGATGGGAAGATCCTCTATCTGAGACCAGGGAGAACCAGAGCTAATCAAGAGTAGACCAGGGTGAAGAACTTGTGACCCTTCAGATGATGTCAGCTTACAACTAGGGGATGCAGGGGATGCTGTGGTCTAAAGCACTGAGCCTCTTGGGCTTGCCGATCGTAAGGTCGGCAGTTCAAATCCCCATGACAGAGTGAGCTCCCGTTGCTCTGTCCCAGCTTCTGCCAACCTAGCAGTTCGGAAGCACACCAGTGCAAGTAGATAAATAGGTACCGCTGTGGTGGGAAGGTAAATGGCATTTCCATGCACTCTGGTTTTCATCACGGTGTTCCATTGCACCAGAAGTGGTTTAGGCATGCTGGCCATATGACCCGGGAAAGATGTCTATGCACAAATGCCAGCTACCCCGGCCTGAAATTGAAATGAGCAACATGGTGGCCTTTGATTTGATGAACCGTCCAGGGGCCCTCTACCTTTCTTTTACCTAGACTTCAACTCCCATAATCCCTGACCTTTGACTATGCTGGCTGTGGCTGATGGGAGTTGGTGTCCAACAACATCACAGGCTCCCCATTGCTGGTGTAGACAGCAGTAGCCAAATGGAGTGATCTCCTGGTATGTTCCTATGTCCCCCTATCTCTATCCATGTTGCTATGTTCCTATGTTCCACTATCTCTGTAGAATGTGCCTCTGTGACAATGTTTGCAAGCATGCATTTGTTGCATTCACATGTTACATTTTAGATGTATAATTAAATATGTGGATGAAGTGGCTATCCCTTTTCATAGTGGGCTTGATTGTTATGCTAAATGATGGCTGGATTATTGTAGCAAACTGAAAACAGGGGCTGCCTTGGCACCTAACTGCTGGTGATTAGTAAACGGAAAATATTGTTTCAGAACTCTATATTCATGAGATGAGCCTCCCTAGATCAAAAAGATAAAAGGATTTTAGCATCTCCAGTTTTCAAAAGCCAAGTAAAAATGAATAAATCTGATTGTGGCATAACTTGGCAGTGACTCACCCTCAGTCCAGGACTAGTCAGGTGATAGCCAGTAAACCAGCAAGGATCAAACAGGGAATAGACAATGCATTTCTCATGTGATTGCCTATTCTGGGCTTCTTGCCAATTTAAGTCCTCTCCCTGGAGTTACATTCTCCACCCATGAGTTTCCATGTATCTCATGGAGTGAAAATCTCTTCCCCTTCAGATATAGTTGGACTGCAACTCCCATTGTGCCGGACTACTCAACATCTGGTTGTGGCTGATGGCAATTGATGTCCAACAACATCTGAATGACTTGGTTCCGCATCCCTGATGTAGATGCCAACAGGTACTGACAGTGATGATCCATCGCTGATTCTTCTTCTTTCTTCTTCTTCTTCTTCTTCTTCTTCTTCTTCTTCTTCTTCTTCTTCTTCTTCTTCTTCTTCTTCTTCTTCTTCTTCTTCTTCTGTGATCTCTTGTAGCCGAGTAAGATTGTCTTCCATAAACACGGTTTTAACAGCGAGTCCATAGTTGACTGTGGAGGCCAATTCTAGATCCACACATCCTTCCACTATGGTGACATAGGTTTCTGGGTGGGAGTTGATCATGGTGAGGGTTGCCAAGTGTGCCTTCCTCATAGCACATTTCTCCCTTTTGTCCTGAGTCTGAGTGTCTTCAAAGCCCAGGACACCTTTGGTAAAGGCTGTTCTCCAATTGGAGCGCTCACAGGCTGGTGTTTCCCAGTTGTTGGTGTTTATACTACATTTTTTAAGATTTGCCAATAAACTTCTTTTGTTGACCACCAGCATTACACTTTCCATTTTCAAGTTCAAAAGAGAGTTGTTGCTTTGGAAGACAATAATCAGGCATCCACACAACATGACCAGTCCAACGAAGTTGATGTTGGAGAATCATTGCTTCAACACTGGTGATCTTTGCTTCTTCCAGTACACAGGCATTAGTTTGCCAGTCTTCCCAAGTGATGGGCAAAAATTTTTAGGGACACCATTGATGGATGACAAGGGGACGATCCAGAGAGTGAGATGATCCATCTACCATGAACTGGACTCCTTCAAATAGGCTAACAGTGAAGATAGTCATACCAAGTGTCTTGACACAGTGGTTTGATCTTTAATGTACACACATTAGTCCCTCAAATCTAGTGTCTCAGTGCTGCATATTTGTATCCCTGGCAAGCCTCTTGCCGCATACTTTAGAATAATTGCCCTCAGCCTAATTAGTTTATTCCCATACTGTAGCAAATTCAAAAGTCACTGCACATTGGAGACAGGGCGAAGGTTCTCCAAATACATCCAGTGAAGTGTACTTTGATTATGTGAATACATAATTCACGGTCCTAAGGCAGATTTGTAGATTGAGAAACTAGATCTGTGTGAAATGACAGTTCTCACGGGGGTGGGGTGTTACAGGAGAAGACTATTCAGAGAAGACCCCGTGGTAGCTTGTGGGCTGAGGATTTCATAAGCTGGAATTCATAAGCCAACGTCAAGCTGTGATTTCATATCCTGGCTCATTTGGAAGCCACTAGCCAATAGTTTACTGATTCACACGTAACGGGAAGCTACATGTGATTTCTTTGCTCGTGTTGTGCTTGTGCAGGGGTGAGAGGTTGTGTGTGTTTGCATAGTGCTTGTTTGTACATTGACTTATGTATCCAGACTTTGAATGTCTGAACCCTGAATCTGTGTATTCTGGGATGCATTGTTTCATTTAGATGGTGAGGCCTTTTTTCATGTGAAGGTAGAATTCCCTTAGGAGGAATTGTAGACTGCATGGACAACCTCTGTCTTTTCTCTTTTCTCTTTTCTCTTTTCTCTCTTTCTCTTTTCTCTCTTTCTCTTTTCTCTTTTCTCTCTTTCTCTTTTCTCTTTTCTCTCTTCTATCTTCTCTCTTCTCTCTCTCTTCTCTCTTTTCCTCTTTCCTCCCCAAATTTCTGCTTGAGAGGGATAGATCTGTCTTGCAAGAAGTCTGACTTGCTCTCAGAGCTTTTTCCTCACCTCCTCCTTTCATCACTTTGTAAATTTAAGTGTTCCTCCCATTCCTCTCTCCAGCCTGCTTCTCCACGCCAGCTCCCTCCACTCATGTGAAGTTAGGCTAAGGGTCACAGGTTCCCCATTCCTGGTTTAATCACTCAGCTTCTTATATTTGCTATGGTACTTCTATATAGCATCACAAGTTGAGATGGTGGCTCTCTAGCCTAGAACTCAATGAGGTGCTCATCCTTGCCTGGACTTTACCACCTGCAGGTGAGAGCTCATATGATGGAACTCTCCTCTATACAGAAAACAGAATTTCCCACACACAGAAAACAAACATCTCAAGTTAAAAAATAGGCCCCACCTCCTATGTTTACATTTTTAGGTACAGGGGTTCTTAAAAAAGAAATTAAATTGTGTGAGCTTTCACCACATACTGAAAGTGGACACCTTAGTGAGAACAGTGCCTTAAACAAGCACTGTATTGATCGCAAGTCTCATTCAAGCATTCTTTATGATTATTACTTTTTAGGGGGTTGGGGGGGGGGTCTAAATCTTGCCTTCATCCGAAACATGGATTCCTGGTGGTATACTTAAAAGTAAGAAATTAATTCATTTTAAAATAATAATGATGATAATGATATCTGAGAAATAATTCTGTAGCAATCAGAGCCGCGAAAAGACTCATGGATGAGGAATGTGGATGTGGAAGAACAATGTTACAGAATAAATCTACTTCTCCTTGAATAACTAAACTGTTTCTGGCACACAGCTCACTGTCTATTTTTGTTCTGAGTGATAGCTTGACAGCTAAGCAAACTTAAATGTTCTTTAGCTGGCAAATGCCACCAGTTCTCTCCTTCACCCCCCTCCCCTTGCATAAGATGATCCACTTAGGAGTTTATTTCCAACTCAATTTCAACATCTCTCTCATATATCCACATAATTAAAAACTGGAATAAAGTAGCATTATATGAGTGCAGCTAGGATTCTGCCCAGAAGTGATTATCAGGGTCAAGAGGTTAGCCCTGGACTTGGGATACCTCAAGGATTTTTAAAATCATTAATATTATTTTGCATTTGGAGAGTGTAAAATGTGTCTGCCTTTCCTTTATGAATTGTATAAATTAGCATTTATACCATGCCAGATAGAGAGGGTCGTAGTTAATGTAGGAAATTAACTGCCATAACATGTAGCATTACAGGAAGCTAGCTTATATTGAGTCAGACGGTTGGTCTATTCAGCTCAGTACAGTGGTACCTCGGGTTACATACGCTTCAGGTTACAGACTCCACTAACCCAGAAATAGTGCTTCATGTTAAGAACTTTGCTTCAGGATGAGAACAGAAATCATGCTCTGGTGGCACAGCGGCAGCAGGAGGCCCCATTAGCTAAAGTGGTGCTTTAAGAACAGCTTCAGGTTAAGAACGGACCTCCGGAATGGATTAAGTACCTAACCCGAGGTACCACTGTATTGTCTTCACTGACTGGCTGTGACTATCCAGGGTTTCAGAGATGGAGTCTTTCCCACCCTTCTGGAAGACCTCAAGGATTGAATCAGGACATGCAAAGCAGATGTTCTGCCATGGAGCTATGGCTCTTCCATTCATGTGGATCAGACCAAAGAACCATCGAGGCTAGCATTCTGTTTAGGCAACGTCCAACCAGATGGTCCTTGAGAAGCCCATAAGCCGGGCATGAATCCTATCTCCATCCCCTGTGATGATGACTGCAGGCTTAGGTGGCTTGTAAAATAGGATTAGAAAAGCAATTACAGAGAGTCAATCAGTGGGCAGCAAATACCAGTTTCCAAAGAATGTAAGCAACGTGTTGTCCGCATACCCAGTGGAATTCCTGGAAGTATCTGAGATCCAGCTCCAAGGGCCTTCTGGCGGTTCCCCACCTGCGAGAAGTGAGGTTACAGGGAACCAGGCAGAGGTAGTGGTGCCCTCCCATCAGATGCCAGGGAAATAAACTACTATCTGACTTTCAGAAGACATCTGAAGGCAGCCATGTTTAAGGAAGTTTTTAATGTTTGGTGTTTTATTGTGGATTTAATTCTTTTGGGAGCTGCCCAGAGTGACTGAGGAAACCCAGCCAGGTGGGCGGGATATAAATAAATTATTATTATTATTATTATTATTATTATTATTATTATTATTATTATTATTATTATTATGGTTGGCCAATGTCTAGATAAGTACTGTGGACCACCTGCTTTTCAAAGCCAAGCCATGGACCCCCTCTTTTGAAAAGAAGAAGAAGATATCTCTATGGCAGTTTTGGTTTTGTGAATGGTGCCACAGACTCCCTGGGTAGGTTACATGGGCCCCTTGGGGTTTACAGATGACCAATTGGGAATCACTGGTCTAGAAAGAATGCTAGTTCTATTCAGTAGAGCTGTTATAATTTTAACAGCATAATCTTATGCACGTATGCTCAGAAGGTCCAGAGGGTGGCAACAGGAGAACGGGCCTTTTCTGCAGTGGCTCCCTGTTTGTGGAATGCTCTCCCCAGGGAGGTTCAGCTGACATCTTCACTATACTGTATTGGCCTGAATTTAAACCACACTTTTTTCTCCAAATTTCGACCATGAAAAGTTAAAGTGCGGCTCAAATTTGCAACCTTACAAAAATTGGCTTTTACAATATCGCTGCTGAAACAGACATGCGATAAAATGGGACAACCAAAAAATGGGTTTTTTTTTTTTGCTGATTTACAAGCTTGAGACTGTTATGCAAATAATTCTAATATCATTCATCACTTTCCCCATTTTTTTATAGTGCAGCATTGATTTTTTTATTTGCATTTAAAGTGCTACAAACAGGTCTTTAACCCACTTGCGGGTCCTCTCTAGTACCCTGTAGAATTTTCTTCTACATTTGCCATTTATGGGTGTGAGTGCCTGCGGAATTTTAAGGGAGTGGCTTATATTTGGGTATTGTCTTTTTCTCTCCCCCCCCCCCCCCGAATTTTAAAGGTGAGGCTTAAATTTGGATGTGGCTTATATTCAGGCCAATACGGTACATCTTTGGGCATTCCTCTTCAACCAGGCCTTTGGCTGATTAACAGTTGTGAGCCGGCCAGAGATCTACAGGCATAGGGCAGTATACAAATCTAATAAATAAACATATCTTTTTGCATGTGTTTGTGGGATGTGGGTGGCTTCTTCTTCTTATTATTATTATTAGGGACATGGGTGGCGCTGTGGGTTAAACCACAGAGCCTAGGACTTGCCAATCAGAAGGTTGGCGGTTCGAATCCCCACAATAGGTGGAGCTCCCGTTGCTCGGTCCCTGCTCCTGCCAACCTAGCAGTTTGAAAGCATGCCAGTGCAAGTAGATAAATAGGTACCGCTCCAGCAGGAAGGTAAATGGCATTTCCGTGTGCTGCTCTGGTTCGCCAGAAGCAGCTTAGTCATGCTAGCCACATGACCCGGAAGCTGTACGCCGGCTCCCTCGGCCAATAAAGCGAGATGAGTGCTGCAACCCCAGAGTCGGCCACGACTGGACCTAATGGTCAGGGGACCCTTTACCTTTTTATTACTATTATATACTTCGTGGTTTTGTTCTGTGAACCATCCAAAAATCTTTGGATGAAGGGCGGTATAGAAAAATTGATAAATAAAATAAATAAAAGTAAGCTCCATTGCTTTTAGTGAGGCTTACCGCTTCCAGGCGAAGTGGATATTGAATTGCAGCCTAGGTCACCAATAGCAACTTCTAGGCAAAGGTGATTAATGTTCTTAGAGTCATAGAATCATAGAATTGTAGAGTTGGAGGGGACCTAAGGTTCATCTAGACCAGGCATAGGTAAACTCAGCCCTCCAGATATTTTTTGAGACTACAATTCCCATCATCCCTGACCACTGGTCCTGTTAGCTAGGGATGATGGGAGTTGTAGTCCCAAAACATCTGGAGGGCCGAGTTTGCCTATGCCTGATCTAGTGCAATCTCATTTCTTGTAACATGAAGCCATTGGTTCGAGTCCTGCCCTTCCAGAGCAAGGATAGGCTGAAAGCTATCCACTGAGACGATACTGTTCAACCTGAATCAACTGAGCCAACAAATAGTGAAGTTCTATCTATACCCAGTTTATAACAACTTGGAGGAGAGAAGCCATTCTTCAGCTTGCTCATGTTTGCTGTTGTCTGAAAGGGGATGGGGAGTCCAGAAACACCTGGAGGACCACAGGCACTTTGACCCTGGTCTAGGAAGCCAGCATACAGCAACACTCTTCTCTTCACATGTGAAATCGTCTCTGAATCTTGGTCAGTGGCGTAGCGTGGGGGGTGCAAGGGGGGCCGGCCGCACCGGGCGCAACATCTGGGGTTAGGGCAAATCCACGGGTTAGGGGGCGCAAATCCACGGGTTAGGGGGCGCAAATTACTTGCCTTGCCCCGGGTGCTGACAACCCACGCTACTCCACTGATCTTGGTGAAGGAAAGAGGCCCTCTGCAAGGAGAGATAGTTGTTGTTCATTTGAAGGCTAACACCTCCTTTGAAGGGTTATTCAAATAATATCTCTTCACATTCTGTTTAAGCATATGCAGTTTTTTCTTTAACGGGAGCCAGACTCTTCTGCCTGGGGTGTTACACTTTGAAAATGTGCTCGGGAACACCTTTTCTGGGAGTTTTCGTTTTGTCCCTTTGAAAAGTACAGAATGAATAATTCAAAGAGTAGACTTTAAGTAGCATCATCAGCTCAGATCCAGGTCGTTGATCCATTTCAGTATTCTCTGCACATCAGTAGGCAGTTGGTCTCCACGGTCTCTGACAGGGGTGTGTTTCAGACCTGTCCATCTAAAACGGTGTCCTCTGAAGACTGAAAAGAGGTACAGTGGTACCTTGGTAGTCAAACAGCTTGGTTCCTGAACAAATTGGCTCCCGAATGCCACAAACCCAGAAGTGAGTGTTCCGGTTTGCGGATGTTTTTTGGAAGCCGAACGTCCAATGCTGCTTCCACAGCTTCTGATTGAGTGCAGGAAGCTCCTGCAGCCAATCGGAAGCTGCGCCTTGGTTTTCAAACCATTTTGGGAGTTGAACGGACTCCCAGAATGGATTAAGTTCAATAACCAATGTACAACTGTACTTCATTTCTAACTCAATCAAGTCTAGCAGCAAGTTTGAGAGTCAAAATTCAGGAATGATATAAAAATTGAGGGGAACGAATGGACAACTGAGCAGATTTGTGCCTGATTGTTGTTATGGTTGTTGCTGACAGTACAGCGCGTACATTGAGAGGCAGGTGGATGGGGGCCTTTGCCAACCAATGCCAGCTTTGGAAGCGCATGGGGTGTACTTAAGCCAAATGTAACAGCAATAACGGCAAGCTGGTTTGCCACCACTTGAATGTCAACGGAGCCTCTCCATTTTTCATGTGTTCCACATTTTTTTTTATTATGGCTGACTCTCCCAGCTTCATCAACCAGTTTAGAAGTTACAAAGTTAGGGGCACCATTTCAGCCATTTGGGAGGGAGAGCACACAAGCAAGGCCTAAGCGTATCTCCCCCTTTTTTTTGTTTTTTTTGTTTTCCTGTTTAGTTCTGTGAATGCTGAAGTGTACTAGGGGGACTAGGCTAGTCTCCTAAATGTTCCCTGTAAATCAGAGTATTAAAGTATTAAATCCTGGAGCTTCTTTTCCAAAGCCCCGGAAACTTTTGCCTGGCTTAGGGAGGGAGACACTATACTCACACCCAAAACATTAGGATCATAGCTGTCAACCGTCTCTTATTTGGCGGGAAACTCCCTTATCCCAGCGCCGTGTCCAGCTGCTGTCCCGGATTGATGATATCCCGTAAATTTCCGGGTTTCAAAGGAAGCAGCTCCTCTCTCTCCCTCCCTTCCTGCTGGCCAGGGAGGAGGGAGGCTCCAACTGTGTTGCTTGGCTGCGTTGCTCACCCAATAAAGAGTCTAAGAACGACTGGGGGGTGGAGCTTGCATGCCTTGTGCCGATCAAATTGGCCGCGTTGCCTGGGGACTCGCCTTTGCTCAGCACTTCCCAGCGAAGAGGTGACAGTGGTTTTCCTTGCTGCATCCTCTTTGCTGGGTTGCTGCGCTGTGGGAACCACTGCTTGAGGCTTCGTTTGGCTGCTGGCTGGGCTTTCTGCCTTTGGCTTGGAGGGGCTCGGAAGTTGAACATACCTGTGCTCGGAATCAGATGGATACGTCATTGACGGCCCACTCACCCTTGCCGGGGAAAAGGTCTGTCTGGAGCGGGGGCACATGGTGGGGAAAAAAAGAAATAATAATAATAGTAATAACAATAAAATATTTTGGCTGCTGATCCCTTATTTTCGAGGCTGCTGGTCCCTTATTTTCAAATCTGTAAGTTGACAGCTATGATCAGGAAGTCGTGACATAAGACACATGATGTCTGTCCCCCCCATCACCCTTGCAAGCTGGTACCTCTGTCCCTAACCTACCCCCCAAAAAAATCACTGCACGCCACTGCTGATAACCACTACATTCTTCCAAAGATACGGTGTATCTCACCGTTTTTCCAAGGAATTCAAGATGGCCTACATAGTTCTCTTTCCTGTGAGGTAGATTTAAAATCACTCATCCTACAAAAATACCCTGGGCCATTTTTCTTCTTAATGCCACTGCATATGGACCACTGTTACTACCCCGAATTTCACCCTCGTAGAGCTAGGAAATTGACAGATGTCTTGAAATATGTCCTAAAGTCCAGAGCTGAGGGACTATGATGATGGGTTTTCTGGTACCTCCTTAATTATTTTCCCATGTGGTTTCTCCTTCCCCATCAATGCTCCTTTCAGATGCAACAGCTGTAGAGGGGATTCCACATGGATGTAGGAGATAAGGACCAGGAATCTTGAAATACTTAACTTTTTGTTTACAAGGTAAGTTTCTTTTACCCTTCAGTTTCGCAACAAAAACTTTAAGGCTGCAAAGCCATAGACTAAGCCCTGTCAAACAAAATGGGACCTGTTCTCTAGTAAGAATGGGGAAGAAGTTCATTTGGGTCACATTTTAATGTTGGTCTACAAAATTCACAATTTCTAGGCCAGCACATGTACTGAAAGGCAGCTCTCCTTTGAAATCTGCACTGGTCCAAACTTGGCAATACAGAACTGCGTAGAGCAATGAAAAGTGCCCACACCTACGTCAATATTAGTAAAAATACAAAAGCGAGTTTTACTGATGAGAAAGTGCAAGCAGAAATGCACTTTCCAAAAGAAAAGGTGTGTATTAGGATAAATGAGTATGAGGATGCACGTGAATTTTCATGCAGACTTTTTAAATTAAAAAATGCAAATATAGGCAGAAATGTGGTGAAACAAATTTAAGATAGGAAAATTATAAGATTGCACTATAAATACTATTATTTCAGCATGAGGTCAAAATAAAAGACCATTTAAAAAAAATGTAATGATCTCTACTGCTCCAAATCATTGGTTATGAGTTGAGGGTTTTTTTTTATTTTATGGTTTTGGGAGTTGGCAGTGAATAACTGTTGCATGTGTCAGGGCTCTTATTTACTTCCAGCCAGCTGCTATCTCCCCAGTAGTTTGTAAGCAGTCTTTTCAGTTATAGCTTTGCCTTTTGGAGACGGTGAAATGCCCTTCTAAGTCAATATTCCTCTCTGCTTTTCATTGCATGCTGAGGCCGCCTCTAAACCTGAACCAACAAATATTCAGATATGTAAACTGGGGAAGGCCCATAGACAATACTGAGCTGGATGGACCAATAGTTTGACTCAGTACAAGGCAGCTTCCTATGTTCCTAGCTGTTATGTACTGAGTTGAATAGGATCCAAAATGCAGCAGTCTGATTGGTCCTAGAACAATAGGATTCAGAATGCAGCAGTCTGATTGGTCCTAGAACAATAGGATTCAGAATGCAGCAGTCTGATTGGTCCTAGAACAATAGGATCCAGAATGCAGCAGTCTGATTGGTCCACAGGAGCCACCCAATCCAACTCCAGGTGGAAGTGAATCCGCAACCTGATTGGCCTACAGGAGAATCCCAGAAATAGCCAATCACGTGGGGCCCATTGTGTAAATAATGTATATAAAGCAGACATTTTGGGAGAACTTCCATTCCTCACTACTATGAGCTGAATAAAGAGCATGAAATCCATACTTGACTCTGAGTATATTTCACTAGCTGAAGTTTTTCAGTCTTGTCCCTCCCCATGGAGTCCCTCCCACCATGGTTGCATCCTCTCCTCACTAGGGAAAGGCTAATGGAGTATCTTGCTGTTGGGCCACCAGCTTACCCCAGTCACAAGAGAAGGAAAATACAGGGGGAAGAGGTGGCAGTGGTTGCAAACAGTGGAGCCAGCAGAGAAGAACATGACTGGAGATCTTTAGCAAGTGGAGAAGAGGAGGTTAGCCTGGAGAAGAGGAGGTTAAGGGGTGATATGATAGCCATGTTCAAATATATAAAAGGATGTCACATAGAGGAGGGAGAAAGGTTGTTTTCTGCTGCTCCAGAGAAGCGGACACGGAGCAATGGATCCAAAGTGCAGGAAAGAAGATTCCACCTAAACATTAGGAAGAACTTCCTGACAGTAAGAGCTGTTCGACAGTGGAATTTGCTGCCAAGGAGTGTGGTGGAGTCTCCTTCTTTGGAGGTCTTTAAGCAGAGGCTTGACAACCATATGTCAGGAGTGCTCTGATGGTGTTTCCTGCTTGGCAGGGGGTTGGACCCGATGGCCCTTGTGGTCTCTTCCAACTCTATGATTCTATGTTTGATTTGCTGCCAGTATATGTCTGACAATTCAGGATTTCAAGGAGGGCTAGAGTACATCTGAAGAACATCATTGAAGCACTGTTTTTCATCTTAGGCCAGTCTTTGGCCTCAATCAGACTCAGCCACATGAATCACAATGATCATTAACAGCTGCTTTCACCATGCCTTCCACATGTTTTAGTGTACCTTTTACCAACTTCCATTGGTAGAAAAAAAGCTACAGCTGTTCATGGTTAGCTTGACTGCACATGTTCATGTGCTGGTAACCTCTCAGTTGGATTACTGCAACACACTCTAGGTGGGGCTGCCCTTGGAGGTGGTCTGGAGGCGGCAACTGGGGCAGAAGGCAGCAGCTGGGATGCTTATGGGGAAAACAATCAGCAGTTTATAACACATTAGTGAAGGATTTCCGCTGGCTGCCAGTTTGCCACCAGGGCAAGTTCAAGGAATTGGTACTAACGTGTAAGGCACAGGATACTTGAGAGATCACGGACGCGGGTGGCGCTGTGGTCTAAACCACTGAGCCTCTTGGGCTTGCTGATCAGAAGGTTGGTGGTTTGAATCCCCGCAATGGGGCGAGCTCCCGTTGCTCTGCCCCAGCTCCTGCCAACCTAGCAGTTCAAAAGCACACCAGGTACTGCTGTGGCAGGAAGGTAAACGGTGTTTCCATGCAATCTGGTTTCCCAGTGTCCCATAGCACCAGAAGCGGTTTAGTCATGCTGGCACATGACCCAGAAAGCTGTCTGTGGACAAACACCAGCTCCCTCAGCCTGAAAGTGAGATGTGCGCCACAATCCCATAGTCACCTTTGACTGGACTTAACCATCAAGGGGTCCTTTACTTTTTTTTTACCTTACTTGAGAGCTCATCCTGTGCACCCAGCAGATCACTGCAGCCTGCAGGAGAGTTTTCTCTGCAAGTTATAAAGCTCTCCTAAGCCCACTCCACAGTAACTGTGAGCAGGGCTTTTAAAGTAGCTACTTCGATTCTGTGGAATGTTAAGAAAAGAACAGTAGTCCAATACTGGCATTTTCCAGAAACCATTGAAGACATTGCTATAGCGGACTTTCCTGGCTGGATAAATGGGTCTTTGCCATGAATGGCAACTTTGTATGGTTTTAGCTTTGTTTTAAAGGAATTTGCTGTTGTTGTTGTTGATTTTAATCTTTTGTTGTTGAAACGAGTTTGGTGCTTTTCATTATCTTTAGTGCATGTAGCCTTGAGACGGTTGCTTAGCAGGCAATCAATCAGTCAATAATAATAATACTGATACCATAATATAAAAAATTAGAAATCACTTGAAAGTACCAAATAGGCCTAGGGTTAAATTAGGATTTAATTAAATAAACAGGATTCAGAACAGTAAGAAAAGTGAATAAGTTAGATAATAGTTGGAAATATTTTTGTTTAAGAATGATATTGGAAAGCTGCTACATGCAGATACAAGGAAATTCAGAAGGGAGGGATTTGAGGAAGTCAATTAACAATGTAAACAAAATTTGGTTTTCAAGGGATATGGGATAAAGATTACGCCTTTTACTGTTGTGGCTTTTTTTTTTAGTATTGTAATTTTTTTCTCTCTCTTTGGTATGTTTCTCTGCTTTTGTTTTTGTTTTTGTTATGCTGTATTTGTTATAATTGTGAAAATTTAATAATTTTTCTGGGGAAAAAAATAATAATGCTGGTACTGTAGATATACACAGAAATTGACAACGTGGTGGTGGCAGATAGCCAGACTCTGAGCAGCAGTCCTGCTGCTGCTTACTAGGATAGAGTAGGGGGCAGGAGAAGGGCAGGGTGGGGGCCCCCATTTTCCTCCCCCCCATGAGAAACCCCTCTCACCCTATGGACCCCCAGGCAAACACACGGATTTACTTTGCCTTCTGAATTCTATGCCCCCCTGTCCTGGTAAGTAGCAGTGACACTGCTGTTGGTGGGAGGGGGGTCATAACTGTTGCGTCCTCACCTCCAGTTGCTCCTGCATATACACGTGGCAACATGGCCTCTGTCCATTAACACTTTTGCTACACTAAATAAAAGGTAAAGGGACCCCTGACCGTTAGGTCTAGTCAAGGACGACTCTGGGGTCATCCCGCTTTACTGGCCGAGGGAGCCAGCGTACAGCTTCCAGGTCATGTGGCCAGCATGACTAAGCCGCTTCTGGCGAACCAGAGCAGCACACGGAAACGCTGTTTACCTTCCCACCAGAGCGGTATCTATTTATCTACTTGCACTTTGTGCTTTCAAACTGCTAGGTTGGCAGGAGCTGGGACCAAGCAATGGGAGCTCACCCCATCGCGGGGATTTGAACCACTGACCTTCTGATCGTCAAGCCCAAGGCTCTGTGGTTTAACCCACAGCGCCACCCATGTCGCTACACTAAATATATCAGTATAAATGCATTTTGCCTCAGAGCTCTCTGTTTTGTGTTCCCTGCAACAGACTTAGCTGCCTCACTGGAATAGTTAGGCCTGTGTCATTCAAGCCGCAGTCTAGGGTAGCTTAGCTGCGACCTTTCGTATTTTATTGGACACCAACTGCATCAGCCCCTGCCAACATGGGCAATAGTCAGCGATGGCAGGAATTGTGTTCCATTGACATCTGGAAGACCAAAGGTGGTTTGCCTGCTCTGATCATCAGAAGCTTTCATTAGTTGTTTTTAATGTTTTTAAGCAGTGGAGCAAGATAACTAGTTCCAGGAGAAAAGCTCTGTTTAAATGACGGCTTCTGCGTCATTTTAAGGTGCATGCAGGCATCGGCACAATAACCCAGGGCAAACTGACCCAGTCTGTGACTGAAGGCAACCGTTGCTTTGGAAACCGTAACGTATCTCCCAGGTGTGAAACATTAAGTTGCAGTTCTTTGCAACACGCTGCTTTCCCTCCCCCCATATTTTCTGAATCCTTTTCCACATAAAATCTAAACTGTACACAGGGAAGATCTCTTTCCTCAGTTGTAAAACATGCTTTGGAGAACATCCCGGGTCCAGTCTTTGGCATCTGCAAGTACAACTGAAACCCATGGCCAAAACCCTGAAGAAGAGATAGTAGCGAGTTAGATGGATTAATGGCCCGATGCAATGAACAGTCATTCCTTGTGTTCTTAGATTTGTCATATGAGGGAGAATTCAGAAACACCATTGCCACCTGCATTTGAAGCCTTAAAATTTAAAATTTGATCACCTGCGTAAGTCAGCTTTTCTTTGCCTTTAGGGGAGGGGGTGGAGTTTTTGAAACATCTGGGAACTAGTTCAGCGGCAGCCCTAGTTCTGGCACAAGTGTTTCACAGCCCCTGCTAGGCTTACCTTTGTGACGTGGGTGGCGCTGTGGTCTAAACCACTGAGCCTCTTGGGCTTGCCAATCAGAAGGTTGGGGGTTCGAATCCCTGCGATGTGGTGAGCTCCTGTTGCTCTTTCCCAGCTCCTGCCAACCTAGCAGTTCGAAAGCACGCCAGTACAAGTAGATAAATAGGTACCACTGCAGCAGGAAGGTAAATGGCGTTTACTTGTGCTCTGGTTTCCATTACGGCCAGAAGCAGTTTAGTCATGCTGGCCACATGACCCGGAAAGCTGTCTGTGGACAGGTGATGTTGTGCTCCAGTTTTTCTTATCAGATTCAGTCACCATGGCCAATGCTCACAGATGCCCAAGAGGACAACTTTATTCCATGAACTTTTCCAAGTGAAACAGTAGCGGCACAATTACCAAAGGTGATCAAGCATCTCAATATTAGTATATCAGGGCAACTGATTGGGGAATGCTGCCTGCAAGTTATCCTGCATTTCAGCTAAGCTTCCATTTCAACAATTCCTCTTTCCTTTTGTGCCCAGATGTTTATCAATGAGCAATTCACAGAATGTTAAGGGTGGATCAGCAGCAATCTTAGCTATTTCCATTGGTTCCCATTGAAATCAACAGGACTTCAGACATGGCCAACCTCTCCCCTTGATTTTAGTGGTACAATTTGGATCTACAGTGGTACTTTGGTTCTCAAACTTAATCCGTTCTGGAAGTCAGTTCCAAAACCAAAGCGTTCCAAAACCAAGGTGCATTTTCCCTTAGAAAGTAATGCAAACTGGCTTAATCCATTCCAGACTTTTAAAAACAACCCCTAAAACAGCAATTTAACCTGAATTTTACTATCTAATGAGACCATTGATCCATAAAAGGAAAGCAATAACCAATGTACTGTACTATAAAATAAATTAGTATTGTAAATGATTAAAATTAAAATTTTAATCCATTTCCACAGTCACACAATCAATCAATCAATCAATCAATCAGTAGTTGAACTGGGTTCCACACAGCCACAAAAACAAACTAACCGAAAAAGCCTCAAAAACACAAAATAAATAGCAGAAACAAAAGCGCCAAATACAGTGGTACCTTCGTTCTTGGACTTAATTTGTTCCAGAAGTCCATTTGACTTCCGAAATGTTTGAAAACCAAGGCACAGCTTCTGATTGGTGCAGGTGCCTTGGAAACAATAGCCGACAGTTCGGCTTCTGAAAAACGTTTGGAAACACTTCCGAGTTTTCAGCGTTTGGGAACCAAGGCGTTTGAGAACCGAGGCACCACTGTATATTGTAATATACTTGAGAAAGTTCTAACTTTCTCCATGTTACTCCAAGCACTTTTAAAAGAAAAAGACACAACACGCTTTTCAGATATGGCACTATTGCTGGAAGCATCATTTGTTATTTTAAAACTCTTTCCTTTTAAATTGTCGAAGGAAAGTCAGGGACCATGTAAGGCAAAAGCATTTTTTTTTAAAGGTGCTGTGTGTGTCTTATTTTTAAACAAATTCTCAACCACGGTAATGTGATATCTGAGTTACCTTGGGCAGCAGACAGTTACTGAGCCCTCTCTCCTCGTAAAATGTCATTATTTACACAGGCTGCGCAATCAGATTGAATTGAAATCTATGTTATAAGATCTGCAGCACGGGGTGAAGAGGGAAGTCGCACTCAAACTGGCCTGGAATTAGACATTATTGCTGCCTCATTACACATAATTTCACCAACCGCTCATTGAAACCAAGAGGATAAAGATCACAAGCTTGCCACAGAGGGCTCTGTACAGATGTGACTTTTTAAATACTGCGATGTCCAAACCCACACAATTATCACAGCAAAAGTCTGCTTCTGACGGACGGCATTAGCTTCAGAAGAATTGTAGGTGCGTCGGAGATGTCAGAGTGTGGCTAGGCCTGCCTTTCCATTGCCGAGTAATTTCTGTCAAGAACGCAGCCTATTATCAACCCCAGTTTGCAAATAGAAGGGATCAAGGCATATTGATGAAAGTGTGTCTTCCTCTACAAAGTGTACGATTGAGAAAATACTATGGAATGACTCTATACCGATACGTATCTATTCCTTCCTCATTCTTACTACCCTCCTTTAGGGATATGTGCTAGTTTTAAAATGAATTGGGGGAGGGGTATGAAATGGACCAGCCCCATTTCTTTCTGTTGGTGGTGGTGGTGGGGGAATCAGGTGAAATGGAAACAAAAGAGTTAAAAAATATGTTCATTTTTTCATTTGTTTTTGTTTCCCATTGAAACAGTGAGTCAACTAATTTGTGTGTCTTATTGGACTGCTGATGAAATGGCAGCCCCTGTCATTTCTCTCTGAAATGTGACGTGAATGATTGATGCCTCAAAGGGGTAGTAGAACACCTGGGAAAAGCAACCTGGGCAGAGAGATTATAATTGGACTATTGACCTTGGAGGGAGAGGGTTAAACACTCCCTACTGTTTCTGTAACATTCAGAACCTCCCACTCCAACATTTAATTTAGCCTCTAGTTCCACATACCTAAGGGAATGAGAGAGAGAGAGAGAGAGAGAGAGAGAGAGAGAGAGAGAGAGAGATTTCCCTTAAGTATGTGAAACTAGAGGCTAAATGATAAACAGTGGTACCTCAGGTTACAGACGCTTCAGGTTACAGACGCTTCAGGTTACAGACGCTTCAGGTTACAAACTCCACTAACCCAGAAATAGTACCTCGGGTTGAGAACTTTGCTTCAGAATGAGAACAGAAATCGTGCGGCGGCAGCGGGAGGCCACATTAGCTAAAGTGGTACCTCAGGTTAAGAACAGATCTCCAGAACTAATTAAGTTCTTAACCCGAGGTACCACTGTGTATATCTATATCTATATCTATATCTATATCTATATCTATATCTATATCTATATCTATATC